>BDIU01000262.1:227-217181 GCA_002118135.1 Trebouxia sp. TZW2008 | reverse complement strand
CTCGATGCATAAGGACAAGATCGTAGCAATGTATTACAAGGTCGATAGCATTTGTGGCTGTTGTTGCTACTGTCCTGCAATAAGGGGCAAGGTGTGTGACTGACTGTTTGACTTCGGTTCATGCAAAAGCGCACACCATCAAGATATGGCAAGTACATGCCGCGCAATGCCTTGGCCACACTGCCATAACAGCATGCTGTCTGCAGTACATATCCATGATTGCAGCTGATGCACAGCAATGGTGCACATGATGTTATGCAGGAATTGGCAAATCATCGCCAAAATGAAATGGAACGCTGTTACACTAATCAATTCATCAATCATTCATTGAGGGCATAGCCAGCAGGTTCCAGACAGATACACTGTTCTGTTTCCAAAACTAGGTCTCTCAACAACAGCAGGATGCAACAGGATCAAGCTGCTTCAAATTGAAGACACTACAGGAAGACTTTGTTCACATTTTGCTCAATCCAGTATATGAAATGACAAAAGGAAGTTTTTGTTCACTCAAAATCCAAATCTGTACTTGCTACACTGATCTGGCGTGCCTGACATGAGTGTTCGGTGCTGACAGTGACAGCAGAAAGATAGCCTAGTACAGGTTCTCCTCCTGGTGGGTTTGGATCGTGACATCGCTGGTTGGGTAAGCCACGCAGGTCAGGACGAAACCGTTCTCGACCTGGCTGTCGTCCAAAAATGACTGGTCGCTCTGGTCAGTCTCGCCAGCCTCAATCTTGCCAGCGCATGACGAGCAGGCTCCAGCACGGCAAGAGTATGGCAGGTCGATGCCAGCTTCCTCAGCTGCGTCAAGAATGTATGTGTCCTCGCCGCACTCAATCTCCTGATCGCCCTCAGGGGTCTTCAGGGTGACCTTGAATGCCTGGACCTTCAAGGTGTTGGCGGCACGAACGCGGCTGTGACCTGCTGCCCTGAATGGCTTGATGGCAGAGGGCTTCCTGACAGAGATGCGGCTACCGCCGACGCGGGTCATCGAGCTGGTTGTGGTCATAGCGAAAGCCATTGCTGCTAGAGTGTTGGTGGCTGGAAGTTGCGAAGATGTCAAATGATGCGTTGCGCGCTTAACGAATATCAGGTTCAGGTAGAGAATGGACCGGATAACAGAAATCTCTGAGTGGACCAAAAGCCTGCTAGATTTAGGGTTCTAGTACTTTGCCGCCACGTCATGCCCTAAAGCCCTGGCCGTTGCTTCAGCACGCCCTGACCGTGAACCGGACCCGCCCTTGCCAGGCTGCAGCAATCGTGAACGCAAGAAAGCATTAGTGAGTTAAAGATCAGTATCGTTGCGAGTTTAGGCATTCGAGATGGCATCGCAATGTGTGGGAATGTCAAGCGCGACGACACGATGCATGCACAGCCAGCGAGGTGCTGCACGGGCTTCTGCACCCTGCCGATCGCTGGGTCGTAAGGCCTTGAACGGGCAGCTCGTGAATGCTGCTCCTCAGCGCAAAGCCAGCAGAAATCTCAGATCTACTTGCAGAGCTGCTGTGGACGTCACAGCCGGTGCTTTCAGTGTGAGTATGGGTCATAGCCCTGCTGGGTTCGGCCTGACAGGTCTTGACATCAACTGCAAGTCGCTGCTGTAATGCAGCCCCCATTGGTTGGCAGCGAGGCTCCAGACTGGTTGGCAACAGCCGTATTTGATCAGGAGTTTGTTGAAGTGTCTTTGTCACAATACAAGGTACGCATTGCTATTTCCCTGCATGCCATGCTGCAATGGCAGGCGGACATTTGCTGATGGCATGTGCTTTCGTTGCAGGGCAAATACGTTGTGATCTTCTTTTACCCTCTGGACTTCACTTTTGTTTGCCCAACAGAGATTACAGCATTCTCTGATAAGCATGCAGAGTTTGAGAAGCTAAATGCTGAGGTCAGCGGTCATGGAATTGCTTGCTTGCTTGCTTGCATGTATGCTGCTTGATTCCATTGTCATAGCTCATGTCTGCAAACATGTGTGTCACAGGTGTTGGGCATCTCAGTGGATTCACAGTTCACACATTTGGCTTGGATCCAGACAGGTGAGATTTAGAAGTTTGTGCTTTCAGCACGCAAGCCTGCATGCCTCATACAAAGTTGCAAGGCTGATCTGCACTTGCTGCGCAGTCCTGGGCACATCATGCAAACTGTTGTGTCTGATTTGATGTGGTGCTTTTGCAGACAGGAAAGAGGGTGGTGTTGGTGACCTCAAATTTCCTTTGGTTTCTGACCTGAAAAAGGAAATCAGCAAGAAGTATGGTGTGCTAACTGAGGATGGAGTAGCACTGCGTGGCCTTTTCATCATTGACAAAGAGGTGACCTCTGCATTTGGTCAGGCAACAGCCTCTATGCTGTGAAGCTGAATGTATAGCGTATGGGGTCCTCAAGGGGAAATAGCAAACATACATGTGAACCATACCTGACGTGACACATGCTATGCAGGGTCTAATCCAGCATGCCACCACAAACAACCTATCCTTTGGACGTAGTGTTGAGGAAACCCTACGAACACTCCAAGCCGTTCAGTATGTTCAGGAAAACCCTGATGAGGTCTGCCCAGCAGGCTGGAAGCCTGGTGATGTCACAATGAAGCCAGACCCCAAGAAGTCGAAGGAGTACTTTGCTGCCTTGTGATTCTTTTAACAGTGTAATATGGCATGTTCCAGTTGAACTGGACAAATTTGGCTGCTTGCATCAGGCTATCATGCATTCTATTATTGCATTATCTGTAGTGGGACGCTATCTCAGCTTGTTATTGCCTTGCTTGGCCCTTACAGCCTGCTGTGAATGTCAGGTTGATGTGAGCAGGCCTGAGGCTGATTTTACAGTTTCTAACTTAACACATCTGTGTCACTTGGCATGACAAGCTCTCAGCGAGGGAAAAGCAGAACAAGTAAATTTAAAGAAATGGCAAAGCAAAAGCTTGTCAACTCAACAGCACAATCTCAGCAGCCCGGTTGGCAATAGCCTCTTTGCCGCGTTTGCCTTCCTGGATGGCTTGTTTCAAAGCTGCTCTTGCTGCAGCTCGATCTGTGCTGCCCATGTCACATAATTGGATCAGCGTCTGAGCAATGTCTGCAGCAGTCATCTGCACAGAAACATAATCGCTTTCATTTCCCCTCACAATTCTGCCTGCTCAGATATGACGCAATAGCACACTGTTGAGGCATTGTTGCCAGCATGCTGATATTCACTCAACAATTCTGCAAGTTTTGCCATGTATACCATGGCAGCCCAAAACCATACGGCAGCATTACAAGCCTACAAATTACATACCATGAGGGTTCAACTTACCCCTGCAGCTGTTGGCATGGTCTGCTGCGCTTCCTGATTGGCATACACTGCCTTGCGGTGCTGATGCAACATGCTGGAGGAAGCTGCATTGGACGATGCTGGTACAACCTCTGTGGATTGGCCGTGCTCTTGTCTGCTAGCAGAAGGCACAGGTGTGCCAGCGTGGCTTTGCTGTTGGCTTGCAAGGGCCTCTGCTTGTGTGGGTGCTTGTGGGGTCGCCCCCCAGTGATATTGTGCAGTCCGTTGAGACGACATGGCAACAGATTGCTGAGTGGCTGACAATGGCCTCTGGCTCTGGTCATCAGCCTGCAATACAATGTAGCAGGGCAGCTTGTATAGGCCTCATACCTGCTGTCTTTGCCCACAACACACACCCCTGATCAGACACCGCCTTGGCACGTGACTGGGTCTTGTTGGCAGGCTCTGAGTGATGTATATGCTGATGCAATCAGTGTCCATGCAGTGTTCACAGGTGGGCACTTGGTCGTTGTGTCAGATGTTGTCAATGCATGAAGACTTGGGGACGCCAGCATACACCGCTGTAACCACATGAACGCAAGTAAGGCCTGAAGCACTTGCGCAGCAATGGCAGCTGGCACATCTGTCAATGACGCTCTTCTACAATAGCAGCATTGGCAGCATGCATAAGATGCCAAAGCCTTTGTCAGCAAAGCCAATGGCTGAATGCTTGTGTTTGACATTGCAACAGACAGATCAGCAATCTCTTGCAGCAAAGAGGTAGCACTGCCACAGCCATCTACATCCTGGTGCAGTCAGTACAGGATCAGCGTATTGCCCAGCATCTTGAATGGGCCATGCTGCTACCTGAGCAGCACTTGATGTAACTGCCGCACTTAGCTGTGGTTCACAGCTTGCCTGAAGCCGGCTGTCTGCAAGGATTTGTAGCGCATGCTGCCTGATCTCACTCGTAGCAGAGCTGTTGCATGCCTCCTGTACATGGGTTGCTGCAGTGGCATGCAGCAAGGCCTTCTGTTTGCTGACTGCCACATTCGTCAGAGACAGGATATGGGGTGTCTGTGAGTCTGTGCCTTGTCTCTGATTCACAAGATCCATAGCCCTGCACTTCAATGGCACTGCTCAGTCTCCTCACGTAAGCAGACTTGCGTGTTTGGATCAGACGAACATTGTCAGCAGCACAACGTCAGCAAGGGTGTGTGAACCAATGCACAAATGTTTCACCATGAAATGTACCCTTGTGCCACAGGCCAAATTATTATGAGAACCACATGCTCAGAGATCTGCTTGGTGGCATAGCTGCATCTGTGACAATTCAAGCCATAATGCATGTGGCTGTGCAGTTGCTTGCAGAGCAACCCAGGCAATGCATGATCACAGACGCTCAAGCAAGCATCACACTCACTTTGGCATTATTTGCATGCCAGCAGGCATGCGCTTGAAGATCTTGTCAAGGCATGTCAAGTGCTGCTGTCAAGTACGAGTACCACTTGGTTTGACAGGCCAGTTTTGACAGTGGACAGCCCTCTGCAGCTGCAACCATTTGAGGTGAAACAGTCAAATTTTCTAGCAACAAATGTGGGTTTCAGTGCAGCATAAAGGCAAAATGCATGGGCCTGCCCACATGGGGTCAGTGGGGGCTGTAGGAAGCTATGGATGTGCGTTTCTTGTATGGCACCTAAGCATCAGAGCTGTACCTGGTTTTGACACTGCCCAGGCAGATGACCCTGATGCTACTGCCATGCTGATCCTCTAGATCTAGCAGCAGAACTGAGTCGCCATTCTTGCGTGTCTTGAGGGAAGGTGGCCGCCTGAGCCAGCCCATCAGCCCGACCAAATCACCCTGCAGCAGTCAGTTGGTCAGACAAGCAGCGAGTGAGTGAGTGAGTGAGTCAGGAACTGAGTCAGTGCAGCAGCTTCTGCATTACCTGTGGCGCTGAACACAAAAGTGACATTGACATGCAGTCAAGCCTGAAGTTTTGCAAGCTAGTGCAAGAAGCCCAATCATGTCTAGCAGAAGGCTTGCAGGGCTTTTGCCAATTCCTTTAGAGTCCTGCAGCCTTCAAACCATGCAACACCACTCTCTAGAAAGACTGAGAGAAGTAAAGGATAATGCGACAGCATGTTCAACAAGCCTTGAACAGACCATGGCATCGTCACCTTTGCACTACAAGACATTGAATGCAACTGGCAACAAGCGTCAAAAGTTTTGCATCTCACCGGCTGCAAGTTGGCTACAGTTGCAAAAGGCACATTGTGTGCATAGACTTGCTGCCTAGTAGAGCCCCTCTGCCCTTCTGTCTTCACCACTAACGCAGCACCAGCTGCCTGCCCATCATGACTCTCACTCATATCCTCTTGTGGCTGCTGCCTGTGCTGTTCTGCTAGATGTGCTTGGCAGTGTTGGTGCTGCCGCTGATGTGTGTCGAGGCCAGGATAGTGTGGCTGCTGCTGCTGCTGATGTGCATGGCGTAGTAGCTGCTGATGGAGGGGTAAGTGTGGCGCAGGCAAGGCGTAATCATTAATAGCAACGCCCTGACTTTGCAGTACGGTCAGCAGCTGTTGATATGCTGGCCTGCAGCACCACCCAGTCAGTTGTCAAGACGCAGCCTAAAGGCACGCGCCACCAGGAATTTGTTGCAACTGAGTGGAAAAACTTGACAGTGAATAAGCAGGGTGGCTGCGTGGCTGACAGCAGAATATCATCAGCAGCCAGCAGCATTGTTCAAGCTGTCCCCAGAAGATGCTTTTGCAGAACTCAGTTGCCGGCAAATCAGCTTCCTTGTGCGGCAAAGCCATGACACAGTGAAGTATGAGAAAGCTGTGGTTTTAGCATTGTCTCAGATAGCTATACAGACGAGCAGACAAGCGGGCACCTGAGCGGCCGTGAGTGAGCAGGGCTGGTTGTCATGGCCTGATGCAGGCAGGGACAAGCAGCCTGCAGCCACAGCTTGCCATGCTGGCCCGCCCCACCCAAGGCCCCGAGGAACCCCAGGGCTGCCTCTGCCAGCCTCCAGGAGAAATCAGCTGGCCAGCAGGCCTCCCCTGGTGCTGCTGCTGCACCTGGGCAACCATGTTCATTCGTTTGTTCACGGAACTTAGGTATTGTTGTCCAACGCGAGGCAGTGCCAAGGATGTAGAACTGCTGTGCCTCAGTCCTGGCAGCCCAGAACATGCCGTGTCTGGTTGTTCTGCTGTGCCAGATTGTATCATTGTGATGAGTCAAGATAGGTTGTGGCTTAGATCATGTCCCAAGCTTGCTGCATGCAAGTTTCGATGAGCTTGCTGCATGTAAAATTTGCTCATTGACATTTTGCCTGCCAAGGAGATGCTGAGCCTCCAGGATTTACTTTGTAGTCCAATGCTCGATGAGTCTACAATCCGGAAGTAAGAGCCAGATGTGACTCATAAGCCAATGTTTCCTGGGTTTGCTGCATGTGTTGCTCACTGGCTGGCTTGCCAGCAGAGGTTGGTGTATTGGAAAGAGACTTTGACCTGGTGCTGCGCCTTGAGCTGAGTACAAGGCTTCAATGCTTTCCAAGCTTCTTGGCGGACCCAGCACGCTGAAAAGAGAGCCACAGGCTGTCCGGCAACCCTGCAAACATTACATGTACAGAAATTTACCCTTGTAGCAACTGCAATTGTTACCAAGAAGATTGTCCTTGTACCAAGTTGTCTGTACTCAGAGGTATTACTGCAGTGCGAAGTCGGTGGTGGGTTGACAATTGCGTTGTCCTTGCATCAAGAATGTCCTTGTACCAAGTGTCCCCATAGGGAGAAAATGCTTTCACAGTAACAGAATACGTCCTGTATGTACTGTATGGTCTTGCTTGTTCAGGAATTTGCATCGACTTTCTATGTGCAAAGTTGGCTGACTTGATCTGACAAGCAAAATCATGGGCCTCAATGCATCAGCAGTAATAGCATGAGCAGGCATGCATTTGCTGTAACTCTCACCTGTGGTGTCAAGGGACAGAGGGGGTAACCGCTGTGTTGAGTTGATGTGTTAGTTGGCGTGCTGATCCCAGGCGCACACAGCTTCCACACACAAGCCTGCACGTCACCGCACACTCCCTGTAGGAACGCATGCATGGCCACTGCAAACCTGCATAGCAGCAGTACAATACACTACAGTCCGGTGATGCATACCGGTATTGCTTCTGTGTCACAAGGTTTGCAATGTCACATGCTAATGAAACACATCAGTGAGATCATCAGGAACAAAGATGGTGGACCCCTTTGTCTAATTGACAGGTCAGGGTACTAGGGTATGCACCACATTATGCATGCGCGTGGTTGCGTCGCTGTGCAAGACAAACTGTGATGATGTACCTCTACTCAGCAAGCTGGTGCACAAGCTGGTTATGTCAACACAGGCAGCCACAAGCATAGCAACCAAATGTCAAGCAGACAATATGTACCATGCAAGCAGTGTCATGCTCCACACCTGTCAACAGGAACCTGAGCGCCTGTCTGTAAGGGGCCATTTTGGAAGTGCATGCTGCTGAGGGGTGCAGGGGGTAAGGGTGGGGGTATCAAGGAGGGGTTAGCCATCAGCAGGCTCTGCAGGAAGAAGTAGATGGCCTGCTTGGTTGGAAGAGACGCTGTGCGCTGCAAACCCGACCTGCAAATTCTGTTGCCATTGCCATATCTGGCAATGCTTACAGGATATGTAGAATTGCGCGCTGCACAGATACCTTTTTGAGTGAAACTACTGCTCACGCAGGTGAGTACCAATGCTGGCAGGGCATTGGCCAGCACAGCGCAAAAGGACAAAATGTTTCAATTTACGACCTCACAACACAAGTGGTCAATCAATCAATTATTTTTACAGTCCTGGGCAAAATAATGATGCATGCAATACTTCCAGTCACAGCAAGGCCTTTCAATTTACATGGTCCAGCCAAGGCCACACAACAAAACCTGTGGTGCATGCAGAAATGAGTGGCAAGGCTTACTCAAGGGGACACAGTGCTTCAAGGATAGGGGCTAGCAAGGGGGGTAGCAAGGCTGCAAGGGCACCATCAGCACCCCTCAAGCTGGGTTGAGTAAACAGCCGCTCTAGGAATCGCATAGCGTTCACTGCAGGGCGCTGATGCACTGCATGCCCAAAGGACGATCTGCAGCATTTGGAGGGCGACTTTGAGATGTCTATTGCATGGCTGCGGTGTGACTCACAGCAATATCAGGGCTAGCAAGACAAGTAGCAGGGCTGCAAGGGCCCTGTTAGCGCCCGTTCAGCTTGGCTGGGTGAATAGCCTCTCGAGGAAAGCACAGCGTTCACTGCAGGCAGCTGATGCACTGCATGCCCAAAGGATGACCTGCACACAAGCAGCATCATTGACAGCGTTGGATGCTTGGCTAAGGTTTGACTGACAGCCTCTTTACCAAATGCACAGCATTGACTGCTGACTGCTGATGCACTGCATGCCCAAAGGATGACCTGCAGCATATGCAGCTTGACTTCAAGTGTCATTGCTGGAAGGTTTCTGTTGCATGATTGCGATGTGACTGACAGCCACACCAAGGCTGAGAATGCGTTCCTTTTGTGCTCATGATGGCAATTGGTGCTGTGCACTGGCTTGTGTGCATTATGTAATTGCACTCATGGCTTGATCTGCACAGTGGGGGGACATAAGCTATACTTGGGTTAAAGTGATAAGGGTGTAGTCTAGTTGCTGATGTACCTGCAGAAGTAGCGCCTGACATACGTCCCCAGAACAAAGTGCAGCAGCTGCCGTTCCCTTGTCAGGCCATCCTGATATAGGCTTGCAATAGGCACAACTCTGTGCGGCAGGCTTTCTGCACTGACCCTTTGCCCCTCCTGAGCTGATGTTCTGCCAACAGGGGCCAAAGCATCTGCCAGGGCTTCATATAGGGCCACATCTACAGGGTTTGCTGTCAGTGCTGCAGTGGGGGTCTCAAGGCAGGCTGTGATGAGGATGTGCAGGGGTTGCAGGAGGGGCATTTGGGAGGCCAGAAACTGGCTTGAGGGCTGTTGCCCTGCCTGGACTGTACATGCGCTCAAGACTTGCTGAAAGGCTGTGGGCATGTGATGAAGAGCGCTGCTCTGCATCAGTGGACACAAAGGATGACCAGGTTGACGAATTGGATGATGTGTTAGTCACTTGACTGACCGGATGCGGATGTCGTTGGCCCATTGGCCACCATCATATATCGACCAACAAAGGTGACAAATTGCATGACCGATTGCATGACTGGTAAATATGTAACATGACATTGCTTAAATGAGGGATCAGTCACTTAAGTGCTGTGTGAAATGCTTGGCCGCTTCAATCGGGTCATCAATCGGTGTATGCAACCCACAAGGCAGGGGCCATGCTTGGGTATGATCTCGGAACATCATGCCAACGGGTTGCGTTTGTGTTTAATGCAGTTTTGCCAGCTAAGCATGACATGGCTGACACTGTCAGGGCTTGTTGACTTCTGATGCTGACCCGCATTGGCAGGCTTGCCAATGCGGCAGCAGACCCTTGCCGGCCTGTCAGCAAGACAACCTAAAGGCTACAGATGTCACACAGTCATTTGAAACATGTGCTAGACAGGCTCAGCAGGCGCAGCTAGGTACGTACTGGAGCAATCAATTGTCTTCAACCAGTTCAGTCCTATGCTGTCCTGGACCATTTGTATTGTGCATGAAGATAGGGAGGTGCAGATGTCTGCACAGTGTAATACACAATTGCATGTATGTCAAGCCTTGTGCATGACAACCCACACTGCTGTAGAGCATTGACACAGCAAGATTGCCAGTAAGTCTGGCACTGACTGTCAAATCCCCTGTTTGGCCCATTGACATGGAGCAGATGTATATGCTGTATCAAGTTGACACTGATGCTCTATGCATGCTTAAGGCATACAAAGAGACAACAGGCAGCACCTGAAAGGCTTGTCTAGCCTGGGCAATGCTGTCCAGCGCCTGCCCCTAGGCATTCCATTCATACTGTGCTGGCAGACTCCTATTGCATAACATTGCATACATGTATATGCTGTAGCAACTTGACACTGATGCTCTGTGCATGCTTGAAGGCAGACGAGACATTCAGCCGCACCTGCAAAGCTTGCCTAGCTTGGGCAATGTTGTCCAAAGCCTGCTCTGCTCCTAGCCCTCCCATGAATGCTGTGCTGGCAGACTCCTGCTGCATGACGTGGTGACAGCGCTGCAGGTAGGTTGCTGCGTGAGCCATCCAAAGGGTCATGCGCTTCAACAGCATTGACAGCAGAGTGGCGCCATTGGGACCTGCATGCACACAGGACTTTGCTGTAGATGCCTTGTTTGGTAGCGCAGCATTAAGTGGTGGCATCAGGCCAGACACTCAGAAGCCATCCGTAGGGTCATGCGCTTCAACAGCATTGACAGCAGTGTGGCGCCATTGGGCCCTGCATACACAAGCTTCATTTGCAGCGTTGAGCAGCATCAGGCCAGAGACTGCTTGATTGCTGATCTGAGAGCTCATGCACGAAAATCAGGTCAGGGTTTTGACCATATCTGTGCGCAGTAGATGATGTTCTGGCAGAGTTGGGCAAGCCACTGTGGTCTGCTTAATTAGGTAAGGCAAACGAGTCATGCATGCATGTAAGCAGCTGCATGTGCGGCAGCCGTTGTGAGTACAGGTGGCATGCCATGGCACAGCAATAGCTTTGTGCTGCACAAACACCAGGTTTGCTTATTGTCAAGGTACCTGATTTGTGGGCCAGAAGCAAGTGCCCCGCTGCCTGTGTCATGGCGGCACAGATGCTTGTTGCCGCTCGCTCCCACCTGAACATCATAGACAGGGATCATATGGCATCACACTTGCATCAGGGTAGTTGCTAGCACTTGCTGCATGATTGCATGCATGCAAGGCTGGAAATGCTGGCAGCCCAAGAGCCCAGTGGGAGGAAGCGCAGCGTTTGCAACACAAGCCTAGTGGTAACAGCACAGTTGTTGTTGGGGCAGGGATGCACGATGCAGCGATGCTGCAAGCAGTGTCTCAGTACGGCTCTCGTCACCACTGCAAGCATTCTGCACATGCTATGCAAAGCTGTGTTAACTCCTGTGATTTTGAGTCGCAGGGCTTCAGAATTGTTGGTGCAGACAGTTCAAAAGTGTCAGTGTGCCACTGACTTATGATGATGGCGTGCTGAGGGTGGTAAGCATTCACTGCTGTTTTGCTTGCAGAATAGCGCTGTCAGGGACCAAATTGCTGCAACAACCGAAGCCATCATTGCATAGACAAGTGAAGTATCACAGGTACTGTTGAATGACTTTCATGGGGCACACAGTGACATGCGTATGTGCTTACTCAAACTGATGTGCTGGCGTGGCAGACACCTCCCGGCTCCTTGCTGCCAGGATGTCATCTAGGTCATTGAACAGGTCTGGTACATGGCTGCGCCACTGCATGGCAATCAATCAATAAGTCTGTCTCACGAGCAACATACACATGTCAGGGCGCAAAGCACGTCTCTAACATGTGCATTTGATTTGTGTGAGACACAGAGTGAGACACAGAGGGAGACACAGAATGAGAGACAGAGTGAGAGGGCACATTAGTTGGAGGTCTGGACATACCTGTCAGTAGATACAGCTTGTCTGAGGTGCAGGATGGCCAAGTCGATCTTCATTGCCCAGCTTAGCAGTAGCATGGTCTGAGTAGACGCAGAAATGGCACAACCCAATGCTTGCTATGCGCCATGCAAGATATCCATGATGCACGACGCTCATCATGCATATCGCCAACAGGACAGCAGCTTTGCACAGTGTGTACAACAAGTGCCACTGACAAAGCATGTTGGTGGAGAAGCGGGCTCCAAAGAAAACCCAAGACAGGTGCTGGGATGCAGACCATCACCTGAGGGCAGTCGGCAGCTGCTTGTGCACAATGTGCAAAACTAAGTAAGATTTTAGCCTTGGCACTCAGGTGATGTGGTAACAATACCTGAGGATGGTTGGCAGCCTCCTGAAGCACTGTGTAAACAATGTGGCCCCTGACCTCGCCTGTGCTGTCAGCCAGTAAGGCCTGCTGTGTGTCACTGACGCCTTGAAACAACGCTGCAATGTGAGGACTGCTGGCAACCACCTGCCATTCCAGACAAAGCTCATGTTTGGTCTCTGTTGTTGACTTTTTGGAGATGTCATCTGGAGCAACATAAGGCATGACCGTCTTGCATTCTGAAGCGCATTGAAAATTAGGCAATTAAAGGGTTTCCAGGTATCATGGCACATGAGCTTGCATAGCAGAGTGCTCAAGACTGCTTGTTGCATGCCCTGTGCACAGAAGTGACATGCTAGCAACGTCTTGCTGATGAATTGCAGGCCAGCAAAAAGACTGTCAGCAGCGTGTTTAGAGACATGGTCTGACCAGGTCAAAGTTCACCACTGTGCTTGCCATCATTAGCAGCCACCCTCACCCATATAGTGAGAGCTTGAAGTGTCAATGCCAGGTAAATCAATCTTACCAGGGTGAAGTACTTCAGTGCATTGCGCTTGCCATCATCAAAAACAGTCCTCAGCCACAGGCTCATCACTTCAACTGCGGCTGCTGTGAAGCTGGCCAGTCTGTGATTGGCCTGCACACAGCATGCACTTTTCAGCTTAATCAAAATCGTCACCTTCATGGCACCGCTTTGCTGCAACTCGCTTGCTTGAATGTCCTGATTCCACCCAGCAAGTCTGTCACTGGCAACGCGTGAACCTTCCCAGCATGATGCCACAGCTTAATTGAATGAACAGCAGAGCTGCTGTAGTATGCTTACATGAAGAGCATTCGCCAGGAACAAGACACCGAAGTGACAGTACAGGGTGTTAGCTACAATGTGGCAGCAAACTTTTAAGTGCTGTACGCAGAACAGCATACTCACATGCAGGGCATGGGCCAGAAAGAAGACACTGAAGTGGCGGTATAGGGTGTTGGCATGCTTCCAGAAGGTGCGAGGGTGGAAGGGCTTGACCGCAGCCAGCTCAAGATGACTCCAGCCCAGCAAGCCTGTCTGAGCCATCAGTGCATACGCCCTCGCCAAAACCTCGACCTGCAGCCCACATCAATGTATTTGAACTGCATTTAATGTGCTGACAGCAGCAGCAGCAGCAGCAGCAGCAGCATGAATTGAGCGAAAGCAACACTGAATTGTAGCATGGCTGTCCTTCCAATGGGAGTCCTAGCCCTGCAGACCTGTTTAAGTTGGCAAAGCATGTACTGCTCACAGCAGCATACATGTGCTCTGTGGCAGGCACAATTATCTTCAGGCATCTTGCATTTACTGTTGTAGCGCACCTTCAGAGACACACTGACTTCATCTAGCTTGAAAGTCGCTGCAGGCTCAGCAGCTTCTGCAGCAGGTGGGCAGCGTAGAGGGTAATCTGGCATCAGCAGCTGCTCAATTGGGTGCATGAACTTAGCTTGGATATGCTGTGCTAACAGCTTAGCCTCGCCTTGAGCCAAAGCTTCACCCTGCATGACATTGCATTCATTGATGGTTATGGGTCCAATTCATTCATTCATTCATTTTAGACGTATGCTAGGCAGGCTCAGCAGGCCCGGCTAGATACATACTGGAGCAATCAATCGTCTCTTACCAGTTTGATCCTGTGCTATCCTGAACCATTCCACTGTCTACTTCAATGGCTGTTAATTTCAATGCTAACGCTTGAGGTTGCTTTCCCGTTATTTCTTTACAACACAAACTTCGAGCCCTCGAGAGTAAATCCCCAGAGAGCGCCCCAGAGCGGCCCCACAGAGCGGCAACCCCGAAGAGCGAGAGCCCCCAGCCCGAATTTTATTTCTAAACTAGCTGAAGCATGCAAAATCACTCTCTTTCTCTCTCTCTTCAACTGTGCATGAAGTAAGGTAAGGTCCTTGTGAACAGTCTGCCAAGTGTCTCTGGGTTTGCCCCTAGCCTTTTATTGGTCCGATGCACAGACGCATCACTGCACAGACGCCCCTCCACATGCTATGACAATCCAGATCTGTATGCATGAGTTTGTAGCCTCCTTGTCTGCAGGCGAGCTGATACTCTGTGCAAGTGGCAGACAGTGATGCAGCTGTTGCCAGAAATGCAAGCACTGATTGTTTCCCATGTATATGTCAGATGATTGATGTCCCTTGAGTTGGCTGAGCAGGCTCTCTTGTGGCTTGTGTACATTGCTGAAGCCAGCTGCATAGAGCCTATGTAATCCACCAAGTGGTGACACCTGAGCCATCGACCAGGCTGGTGTGCATTTCTTATGCATCTGGTAACACTTGGGTGTACCGGCAAAGCAATCAAGCAAGGGTTTTGGGTAGGGAAAACCCCGACCCCTACCCCTAATGCTTGTGTCCCTAAGGCAGCAAGGGGATGGTGCACACCTGCTCATCATACTGCATGGCAGCAGCCATAGCAGCATACACTGCTGACATGGCCCCATGCCTCACTTCTGGGCGGACGACCCTGGAGCCCTCCAGCAGGTCTGCGAGCTCAGGCGCAAGCAGGAACATTGAGGTGCGTGGCGTGCATTTGCTGCAGCAGCTTTGTATATACTGCAGGAAGACCTTCAGCAGGTCTTCATCTCCCTGCATCAGCCAAGGTATAAGCATCAATGTATATGCAGATAGTGGTCTGCAACGTCGCAGGTTTTCAGGAGCATGCATGTGTAACAGTCCATGACAAGTTTGGCTGCTACATGGAGATTTGCCAGGCCCATAAAATGCCCACGACATAGTCATGGTCAAAGGTAATACCAGGCAAGCAGACGCTTTGGGGTATTTGCAAGCAGCAACTGCATGAGCAAGGCCGATCTACAAAAGCTCCGGTGTTGCAGACGCACAGGGCAAAAGCGAGCCACCCAAAACGACAAATCTGAGACCACAGGCATCGCACTGTTGCTTGACAGCCAGGAAGTAGTGATACAATGTGACAATTTTGCTGAGAACGCTCACCACTGTGAAGCTGATTAGGACAGCCATGTGATCATTCATGCCTTCCAGGGTGGTGGCAGCTGCCATGTGGATTGGGCCTGCAGAAGGAATAGCTTTAGTCAGCTGAAGCAGCCACTGTACCAGCTGGTGCAATAGATGTCTCTCACCACTGTGTTATAGCGCACATATGTTGAGCGAGGTTTTAGCCCAAAACTCAATATAATGCTATAGCCGCCAGCCAGATCTGTACAAAGCCTCGGACTGCAGGCAAGCAGAACTGCTGCATGTACACAGCACATCATAAACATAACCACCCCCTGCTTGTGCCTTTGTGTCAGGATGTACCAGTAGAATACTGTGCTGCTGCAAAAACGCACAAAGCAGGCAACTCCACTTTAGCTGCTTCCCTTGCACATCATCCATTGCGATGCAAGATGCTGGTGTGATATGACATGGACTGCAGCAGGAAAGCTGACCTACATGCAGCTCCTGACCCATCTCCATGGGTGCCTGCTTGACTGCCAGCCTGGACAGCAGCTCTGCATACTCGCTTGTGAGGCTTCCCAGCATGTGCATGATGCCTCTGCACACGCCCTCCACCTGTGCCACCAATTTGTCAGTGTTTGAAGGTCTGGCAAGGCCCCTGTCATGAAGACATATGATGATGTTGCTCTTGGAGTGCGGGGATTATGCGTGCACATGTGTACAGATGTCTTGCAAGGCCTTCCAGCAAGTCGGTTCACACGATGTAAGCATAGTCAGACCAGGGGTCGAATCACATGTCAGTGCATAAGATTTGCAGGACAGAGTGCAAGAGCATGCATGAGGTGTGCCAGGGCTGAGCCAAATGCTGCATTATGGGTAAGGCATGTCACGCTAGAATTGGCGCAGAGCTTCTGCACCAATCATACAAGCTTGTCCAACAATGATGCAGGCTGACCACGTTCTCCTCAAAGCCACGGTGAATGCATGCCTGGGCAACAAAGCAAGTGCCTGCATCGATGCTGCCAGCCTATATCATCACATGTACTCTTGGCTTGCGCACAATGGCTGAAGTCGTGTGCATACTCCAAGCTGACAGTATGATTAACATTAAATGCAAAGCTATCTGACCTGTATGCCCCGTCTCTGCATAATGGTGAAGAGGTCAAAGGAGGCCTTGATCAGCATGGCTCTGGCTTGCAGATCACTTGCCGTGAAGTTCACAAAGGGTTCCTGCAGTTCATGGTTTCAATATTCCTGCAGAGTCTTTGCACATGCTGGCACTAGGCATGATACACCCAAGCGCCGCAGCGATGTAGCATGCTAGTGGCAAGAAGCAAAGCATGTCACGCATTCTTCTCATGCCACTTGGGTCATGCATTCCGTTGGTCTTGAGTTTACTGCACCACAAAGACAGTATGCTCACAGCCAGCTGAGGTACTATAGTTCAACAAGAACCTAGATGATACAGTGCATATGTTGAAGGCTGCTGTCAGCTGTCACAGCTTTACTGCATCAGTGGTGCTTACAGTATGTTTGCCTGGTTGGGGAGCAGTCAGCAGATGCTTTGCTTGCCTGATAGAAGAACAGGCAGCAGACAGAATGCTTGCCTGGTCGAAGAGCAGTCGGCAGACAGTGAACTCCACATCTTGTACAGGCAGGGCTTCAGCAGCCAGAAGCAGCAGAGCCACTGCATATCTGAGGTCAGCGTGCGTCTTCAGGTGTGATACGCTGTGACCTGATGACTGAGCAGAGGTGTCTGCATCAGCTGGCATGAAAGCTGCTGCTGAGATGCCTACACTGGTGGTGTGGTCTTGCAGGATCTTCTCGAGAAGGCCCTTCACAAGATTGCTGTAGCCTTCATGTATCTGCAGGGCGTGACAAAGGCGTGCTTGTCACTTTGTCGTGGTACCAAACAGCCCACTCACCCCTCAGTCATTGTCTCCACGGCATGACCATCAGGATCTATACAAAATCAACTTCTGCTTCTTGTTGAGCCGCCTGCTGTCATCAGGGACGTTTCAGGGCCTGCATGCTCAACGTGCTGGCAAGTAGTCACAATGACGTACTGTGACGAAAACAAAAACGATGCTTCACATGACTCTGCAATACAGCAGTGCTACTCTGTCTGGGTGTCTGGGGTGTATCAACGGAAGAATTACAAGTTTGGTGTGTGACTTTGTTGGTCCCATCAAACTTTGTAAGTAAGAGAAGCATACAAGCCAGCAGCCCCAGATGCAGCAGCACAATGGCAAGCTCAAACAGCCACCCTTAGAGTCAGCAAGTGGCCACAAGCAGCCAACACAAGTCTGTTATCAAGCTCTCAACAGTACAGTGCCTCACATGGGCATCATTGCTCTTCTGTGCCATGGCTCTGGCTCTGACAGCCATCTGAAGCAAGTGCCAGCACATGCCTCCATTTGCCAGCCAACATTGCTCTACTGAGGCCAAGTGACCAGGCTTGTCAGGCCAAACCTGGCATAATCTCCCTGCCTGTTGCTGCTGCGCCTCAGCGCTGTCAGCTGCAGCTGCTGGCCCTGCTGCATTAGCTTGTGGTGCAGCTGCTGGCCCTGCGTCTGCAGCTGCTGAACCTGATGCAGCAGCTACTGCTGCGGCTGCTTGGCTTGTCCCTGAGCCTTCTGCTGCATCTGCATCTGCAGCTGTCCCAGGTGTGCCTGAGAATGCAGCTGTCGTTGGGTGCTCTGCTTCTGTGTCGGTCACTGGGCGACTACCTGATGTTCCAGCTGTGTCGCCGTTGACCCTGCCTAGGCCACTGCTGATGCCACTGCTGCCCTGATGTCTGACATCTGCTGTGCGGCTGTGGTCTACTGGACTATCAGCAGCGCCTGATGTGTCTGCCTCTTGTGCGTCTGTGAGGAACAGAAGCTAAGGGGTCACTGATCACAACAGGATAGGCTAAGCAGTGTCTGTGCAGGCAGGCAATGGGCAAGCAGTCTGGCACAGATTGCAGGACAATCAACTGAAGCATTTGACAAGGAGTCCAGAATGGACTGCAGACTACTGAATTACATGATAATGATCCAGACCTGGCGCTGCTATTTCATCTCACATTACCCATCATGCAGTCATCCTGTACCAAGGACAATTTGGTTTGAGCCGGTGCAGAAGCGCTCTACTACATAGTGATGATAGTGGAAACAACCTGGTGGTGCTGGGCTTCCAGCTGCTGAGTGCTGCCCAGCTGACTGCTGCCGGTGCTGCTGCTGATTGGTAGGAGATGAAGCAGCTATGCCTTCAGCAGCCCTAGACTGCCGTGAAAGTGCACCTGACGAGCTCATTGGTCTGCAGCCAGGTGAAGCAGTAAGACGCCCTTACATTTGGCAACAGAGTTGAGCCCACCTTGGCAGACAAAATGCCTGAGAGTGCAGCATGGAGGCTGGAATGAGGAAAGGTGACTCTGCCATTGCTTTCTGAATGAGATGCAGCTGTGCGTAAGCTGCTAGTGTTGATGGCATCAACATTGTTGCCACAGTGACAACTTCTTAAATTCATTGATACCATGTCCTATTGGTGAAATGGCATCTTCAGTGGTGCTGCAACCGGCAAAGTATATGCCTGGCAATCAGCTCACCTTTGCTGATCAGAGCGGCTCTCAGACTGCCGGCTTTGTGCAGCATGCACTGCAGAGCCCCTGTCTGTTGACCCAGCCCTGGCTGCTCTGACTGTCCGCCTCACAGGTGGCATCAAATTGGCAGGTAACTTGACCATACCAATGGGCGCCCTATGCCCAAGGCGTGTGCTCACATTAGCGGTCTTGTCACCCAAGCCAGGATGAGGACCATCCCAAGGGCTGCTGTCAGCGATGGTGACTGTGCTTTGAGCAACATGAGGCTCATGCGGTCCTGTTGTGTTGCCTGACCTACTGCTTGCTCCTACAGGGCAATATGAGCTTTAGCATGGGCAAGAAGGGTGATATGAGGGACCAGGGGACATAAAGCAAGGCAAGTGAGCTTGTTGGGGAGCACCAATGTGTATGCTGCAAGTGGCAAGAGTATGCAATGCGGCGCATGCATGAAACCGGCATGCTCAAGGCTCCAGCCATCTTGGCCATGTGTCACAGCTTTGCAAGCTGAGATTCTGCTCAAACAAGATCATCTTGTTGCAGCAATTGGGTTGTGCATGAGTGCTCATCCATTATGCATGCTGCAGGATTCATGTAAAGGCGTATGGCTGACCTCTGGATGCGCTCTGTCTAGAGCGCTGGGCTACACCTTGGGCAAAAGCTGCAAAGCTTGTTTCAGGGAACGTAGATTCCTCCTGCACCAATAGCTGTTGATAAGCGGCCAGGTCAGATGTCAAAGCTGAGCATGTGGGGCAGCAGCTTTTCAAGTAGTCCATGCGTCTTTACATGATCGTCACGTCACAACATATGCTGTATGGTGGCGTGCGCAACCATGCCTATTTGCAGCAAGTGTCTGTTCCTTATGGTGCTGCTTGCAATGCAGCAAGCGAAGAACCGATGTGTTGACGGCTTTATGTCTTGAAGGCTCAAGATGTAGCATCGTTGCTTGCATCACGCACATGGCTCACAACTGGGTTCGCAACAAACATGCAAGCTCAACAAATGCAATGCTGCTCAAAGCAAATGAAAAGGCAGGAAAGTTGAGTTCAGGAGTCGCTGAAAAGCTCACTGTGTGGCTGTTGATAGCCGGTGTAAATTCTGGAGTTGGGCCCCGCTGAGCTGGGCCAGATGGCCCACTTCCAGCTGCTTGCTGTGACCGCATGCCAAACAGGCCATCTGCTGTGCTGCCGCTTTGATTGCCTGCATGCAGCGTCATGAGTGCAGGCGTGAGCGTAGCCAACATAGTGCGATTAGTATATGTAAGCTTGCATGAGGGGAGCAGATTGTATGCACATGAAGTTGGGTCACATCATGTAGATTGAGGGAGCCTTTGTGTTTGCATTGACAGGTAGTAGATGGACATTGCATTGACAGGTCGTGTTTCAGTCGTGTCACAGCAGAGAGCCCTGGTCACCTTGAAGCACGCTTGCGCTCAAAGGACATCTTGCAGTGGCAACACATTGTCAAAAGCATTGTCTTGGCCAAACTGTCTAACTCTTACCACTGCTGGTGATGTCGTCCTCGTCATCGCATTGGTCATCTTCCAGCACATGGCTGCCAAAACCAGCAGCTGCCATGGAAGCCAAGGTGGTAGAGCTCTCAGGTGGCAGAGGCAGCTCTGCTTTCAAAAGCTGCAGCTGCTTGCGCATGTGCTGCGCTGCTGTCTCACGGAATCTGGCCCTGTGCAGCAAAAAAGCAATCTTTCTTAGGAAACTGTTTCTCAGTCATGCCATCTCTGCGCAAGGGTCAGTTTTTCCTGTACTGTAGTTCATGCATGACGGGCTTGCTCACCCCTGTGATGATCATCAACGTCATCAGCACTATGGTTGCCATGCAATATGTCCTAATGCCAAGCAACTTGCCATTCTCAAGCACACGATCGAGCCTATACACATATGTTCCTTGACCAGACAACCCAGAGCATTCCATATATTGTGTAGAGGAATGCTGCAGCTAGCACATGCAAGTACAATTACCTCTGGGCATCAGAACACTCAGACAAGGGTGACCTTATTGTAAGGACAATGCAAGAGGCAAGCAACCACTGCTGTGTAGAGTGCAGTGGTACTTCTGATTACTGTACAGATGTCTATCTTGGTAAGCAGTGCGCTGATTATAGGGAGAAAATGTTGTTTGCGCAAGTGAGATGTACTTCATACCCTGCCCTCTGCTTGGCGTCCTGGGACATGTCAAAAGCCAGTCGTGCCTGCTTGAAGACTGGATTGTCCACCAAGAGCTGCCCTTCCTCCTCAGATCGAGACCGTTTGCGCATATTTGTGATGTCCATCATGGGCATTGCCCCTCCTTGCTCACTCAGATGGGTCAAGATCAGGTAGTGAGCTACCTGTGCGCATGCCAAGACCTCAGCATACCAGTCAACCCTCCTGAGGCTGTGAATGCTGCTGATGGCGTTGAAGCTGTCAGGCTGCCTTGACGCTTAATGTGCAAGCTGCCACAGCATTGCAATATTGTCTGGAACTTTTTTGAAAGCATGTTGCGTGAGACAGACAGGCAGTACATCTCTTGCACAGGTCAGAGGTTGCCTGCAAGGACTGTTACAGGGTGCTGGTGTGCAATAATTTCCTAGCCCAATGTCAAATCCATGCTACTGCTCAGCCCGGATGCTCCAGAGAACACAAGTTCCAGTGGTGAACAAGGCATGCTTTCAGAGGTGAAGGCATGCTTACAGACTTGAAGTCCTGCTTAAAATGCAACAGGCAAGCATTGTGTTATTAGGAAAGGAGGCATGCTTACAGATTTAAAGCCCTGCTTGGTGGCCTCATGAATGAGCTGATTGGTGACCGCCAGGTTGCGCCGGGCACGCAGGCAGTTGGCACCAGAGCAGTTGCAGATGTCTCGGCAGCATGGGCACCTGAACATTGTCAAACCTGGATGCTGCAGTGCATTTGCATGTTATATTGACGGGCGTCGCAACTGAAGAAAACAGGGAGTTAGCACAGCAGAAAGGTACAAATTAAGTAGGCAGAGACAGCATTCACTACCATACAAGCCTTGCAGTTGACCACCCACACACAAAACCAGTGGTTGCGCTTGCCTGCCAGTCGGCCAGGCAACAGCTCATAAAACGTTTTCAGCAAACTGCTACCTCCAGTCTCTGCGATGCTTGACCTCATGTATGTTCTCGCCCATGCGGATGTACAAGCAGGACCCACACCAGAAGCCCCTGCCCTTGCCCCCAATGATGCGCTTTGTTGAGTTGTAGCAGGGGCAGTACGTCTTCTCATCAATAGTCTTCTGCCTGTGCAGCATCCGCAACAGGCATGAATGCAACATGAAAGCTGGACTCACAGCACCTGCTCTTGCTGCGGCACTTTCACGCGTTCTTTGTCAGTGTGCTGACACACCACAGCTGTCCACTGTGAACATGGCAGTCCAACAGGGGCTCAATGAACAAGTTTGGCCAGATGCTAGACGATGCTGGCAAGTCAGAGGTAGCTTTGCTTTGAGCAGGCTATTGTCTGGCTGCAACATCAGACAGGGCTTTTCTTGCAACTAGGCAGTTGTCAGTCACTTGCTGGATCTATTTTACAACATGTGACAATGCAGCTACAACAACATGTGCAGCTGAGCATGCATTACTCAAACGCTGTGTGCTCCTCAGCAGAAAATCACCACTCTTGCCACTGCACATGTAACATGTAATGAGCGCTATGCTAGTGTTTGAGGGTGCGGATCACCATGTTGCAGTGTAAACACCATACATTGGCATCATCGAGTGATATGCAGAGTGCAATGTACAGTTTCAATCAATCAATTGGACCATATGGTAATGCATGCTTCTCGCAAATCACCTGCAGAAGTGGCAGGTGGTGCAAGCTCTGCATGGCTGCACATGGAAGTCCTTGCAGTAGTCTGAGCATTTGCCCTCGTTGTAGGAGCTTTTTGCTTCAAACTGCTTCAGACGCCGCAAATGGTCTAGCGTATAGTATTCCCTGCATCCGTGTAGGCAAGCCATATCAGCTCCAGTCAGATGCTCATGTTGCATGTCCTGCTGCACACTGGCGACCAGACTGCATGTCAGCTAGGCTGTGTTTCAAGTTCATGAAGATGCAGAAGCAGACCTGCATTGGTGTTGACATGCTTCAAGGTGTATAGTGCAAGTCGTGCTGTTGAAACTTTGCATGGCAGAACAACACACCTCGGCAAACTTGTATTACCTGTTTCTGCCCTGTGCTTGGCGCATATGCCTCAACTCTGGACCAACACGATTCCTGTAGTGCTGCATGGAGCTCATGTCAATGTGAACAGATTCCGCCGACCTTGCAGATCCGCTGCTACCCTCCTCTGACATAGCTGGCATGTTGCCAAATCCTCCTGCAGACAATAATGTCCTTCAAGCTCCATGTGAATAGAAAAAGCAAGCATTAAAGGCACAGTAGAACAGCAGACGTGCCTGCATGCTCAAGCCTGTCTTGTCTCGGATGGTCTTGGCCTGACACATCCCCAGGCAAAACAGAAGCTCTTTGTGCACTTGCAAGCAGTGTATCTAGCAAGTCCTCGCCATCTCGAGCGAAGTCTTGTAGAATCAGGCCTCGCATTGGACGAGGCATGTTGCTTGTGATCAAGCTGGTCGGTCCCTGCTGTGGCAAGTCTCAGGCCCGGGCAAGCTGAGTGATCAGATCACAACAAGATCAAGTCGAGGTCGAATTGACACGAAGCCGTCGAGCTTTCGCAGCCGATGATTTCATTCGCCGAGAGATGTCTGCATGCAGCACAGGCCAGGGGCATGCGCAGCCCCAGCGCTGAGCGAGCAAGCCGGTGTAGCCCCTCCAGTTTAAACGAGAGAGGAAGCAGCCACTGATACCGCCGGCACTCCATTGCGATGCGCTATCCGCGTCAATCACGTCCTCAAGGCATTTCTTCAAAGCGTCGCGGCCGTGCTCCGGCTATTCTCGCGGAGCTCTCAGAAGTCTTTTGACCTCCATAAATTGCGTCGGAGGTCAAGCTATTTTGTCCGGCGGTTTTTTAGGTCATGATGGGGTTTGCACAATTGGCAGGTTTTGGTCAAATTATTTTCTAAGCAAATTGCCGAGGCTACCCGACAGACCTAGCATGAGTCATCTGCACAGTCAAAGTTTGACTGTCAAACAGATGAGCAGACTGTCGAGACATAGGGATGTTAACCTAACTTATATTCGCCAAAAATCCAACGTGATTGCTGTAATGTTATTTAATCCAATAGGATTTTCCGATTTATGCTATTTTTGGGGGTAGGCAAAATACAGCACAAAATAACACGCCTGAATTTGAAATTCACGGTTGCTTCATTCTGAGCAAATTGGCGCATCACATGTGACAATATTTAGCACTATACGAGTACACATGGTCTGTAATACGGTGGCGCTCATCATAAACGCTGGCGTTGTTCATGTTGTTTCGGGCGTTACAGGCGTTTTACGACGTTTTGCAGGGACTAAACTTTTGGCGAATAGAGTGTATCCTGCGCTATGTTATTCCTAATGGGAATGTTATAATCCAATAGTCTACCAGCCCTATCGAGACACAAAACGTTCGGAAGTTCCGACAAGCACGATCAAACTGTCACGTATAGCCATTCTGTTCTGATTAACTCAAGACATATCAGGGCTGTGCCGGGTGCCTTCACGCAGGACCTCGGCAGACAGATATGTCTGAAGTCAAGAGGAAGTTGCGAAACAGCAAGCAGACTGACCTCGCGGACGTTACTGAAGGTGGGGTTGCACGGCATCTGTTCCCTTCTAGAAGCACATGACTCACAAGTGCTGCAAACTTTGGCTTAAAACCTGCTTATGCTATTCAGGCCCTCAGACCAAGAAACGCAAGTCCCCAGCAAAGCCCAACGCCAGCAATAAGAAAACAAAGCAAGAGAACAGCGCTTCAGGTGCTGGCCTGACACAAGCAACTGTTGAAGACATGTCTGCTGCAAAAGCATCCAAAACAGATGCAAAGCTGGTGGACCCAAACACTGGCGCTGAAGTTCATATGTCCCCAGGTCCCGATGCAGAACAGAATGACAGCAACAAGCCAAAGCACAATGCAAAGAAGGGCAGCAACAAGAAGGATGCAGCTCTTGTAGACCCAAACACCGGCAGCGAGGTTGATGCAGCAGCAACTGTCCAGAGCAAACCCGCAACAAAGCAAGGTCGCAAAAAGCAGGTCAAAGACGAAGCAAAAGATGATCAGGCTGGTCCATCAGGTTCAGCTCAGCAGGATGCGCCAGCTGGAGAGGTACAGTATGTCAAGATCAACAGAGCGCCTGTGCTGACGTTATGGGTGGCTGTAGTGGCAGAGCGACAGGGATTTAGCAAGGAGGCAGGCCTCACCTTTGGCAAAGCTATCAGTGGCATGCTTGCCCAAAGCAAGGGCAGGTAACGCTACTTCCACCTCTTGCTAACAATCAGCGCCTACACTGCTTCATAACTTTTGATGAATGCCCATCATTTACAATGAGAGCGCATCAGCACACATCATCTGCACCATACTAACAATGGAGAAATGTGCAAGGAAGGCTTGTTTCACCAACTTCTGCATTGTATGTCAAGGTTGTCTAGTTCACGCAGTATTCACAACGCTCAGTCAAGGACAGGTAGTGCTGCATTTGCAAGTTCCTTCACCACACGTCAAAGTTGTTGAATGCAGTGTTGCGTAAGGAAAGCTTGATCAAGGGCAGGTAAAGCTGCTTTTTTCAGCATATATCAAGGCTGTGCAGTGAATGTATTGTTGTGCAAAGAAGTCTTCAGCATGGGCAGGTAATGCTGGTTTTGTAATTTGTCTGCAGCACATGTCAATGCTGTCCAGTAACTGCAAGAAAAGCTTGAACAAAGCATAGCATTCCCAAGCTTGATTTGCACAGACAATATGCAGATGCAAGAGAGCAGCGCGGAAACAGAGGCTCAGCAGTGTATGCAGACATATGTCAGCTGTATGAGCACTGCACAACTGCTGACATGATGCATCTTGCATCGGGGTTCCCAAATTTGACGTGCTCTGCTGTGTTGCCCTTCTGATGGCACTTTTGGCAGCTGAGCCGTAGCTGCGTAACACTACAAGCACAATTTCGTTTGTTAGGCTTACCTTCAGCAAAGAGGCATGTATCAACATTGAGTCCAATTCCGCGTTGAAGGAACGACAGCATCATGTGACTTTTTCATGCCAGTCAAAAAGGAGGCAGCTGTCCAAGTCTGCTTCGATTAACAGCACCATTGGCGTCTTTGACAAGAAAAACACAGATGACACTGCAAAGCTTGGGCCTGTCGTTTGCTTTCTTTGGCAGGTCCATTGGCGTCTTGGGAGAAAGTTGACACAGATGACACTGCAAAGCCTATATCTCAACATAGCATGATGTTTGACTCTGCCATTTTGTCATAGGTCCATAGGCGTCTTTGACAAGAAAGACACAGATGACGCTGCCAAACTTGAGAGGGAGGAAGAAGAGCACCGTCAAGGCATTGCTAAGCATGATGTGTTCGGCATGAGCATCAAGGCCAAAGATGTTGGCGATGATGGTGACGTGCGTGCCTTAGACAGCAACATGCAGGTGAGTGGTGCTGCCAGATCCTCTCAACGATAGCATTGCATGTCGCTGTTTGCATAAAGTCTCAGCTGTTCATGCTAGCAGCAACTTTGCGCATTGCATGCCTTGGTCATCCCTTGACTGTAGCTGGTTGTGAACGGCTTTCTGCTGAATTGTTTTGAAGTGACGGGCCTTCAATTCCACACTTGTTTGTTGCGTTGCATGTATATGCTGCAAAGTTGCAGGGAGACGATTTTGATCCAAATCATACTCTCAAGACTTGCCTTGAAGATTGCTGGTGACGGGGCTGCTATGCGAGGTCATGCACAAGTCCTGTGCAAAGTGTTGACACGTTGGGTATGCTGCAGGCAATGAATCACAAGCAGGCAGAGGGCTACCTTCAGCGGGCTTTTGGCGAGCGGCTGCAGGTACAAGATTGACATCGCTCCAAGCAGTCATGCAGTCCCACAATTGTTGCTGAACCTATGCTGCTCTGGGTTTCCATGCATTCTCACAGCGACTTGCTGTTGCTGAAGCTGCAGTCTCTTGACATGTCATGCACTCACAATGCTGAAGCTGCATTCCTTTCATTCCCGGCGCATTTGTGCACTCATGCCATTTCTGCATCCATTTGTTCGCAGAAGTCAATTCATTGTGTCAAATGCTACAGAGTGCCGCTGCACCTCACGAGTGATGGTGCTGTGAGACCCTGCTGAGCTGAGATGTCACTTGCTGCATGGTTCTTGATGCAATGTGCACCTCAAGGTTCGTATTGAGTTAACTGAAGAGGTGCAAGTTTAGTGTGTGCATGCCCCGTTTTCCATCTCCTCAGGTCATCCTGTCACACAAGCCCATAGGGACTAGGGATGCTTACACAAAGCAGTCTGCACAGCTGTGCTGTCATTTGCGTCAGCTCTGGTGACTGCTGATGCTGCATTTTTGGGCAGCTATGTCAACAGCTGCCTAAGCTCAAGTGACCATCAACGCTGTGTTTCAGGATGCCAAGTCTGCCCTGGAAAAGCTTGCTCACAGCTACAAGGCAGAAGAAATTGGCGAGCACTGTTATCATCTGTATGAGCAGTTTCGGCCGTCTGTTGCATCAGGGCAAAAGGGCTGGGGCCAGAAGGGCCAACTTGATCTGGCGCAGATTCATCACATGGCACAGCAGCATTAGTGAGACGCTTGTCAGCATCAAATGGTCGCTTGAGAGGAGATTTGCCAAAGCATCATCCATATGCCAGTCGCTGCAAATTTGTACAGCTACATTGATTGGATCGAATTCACATCCTTTACATGGTACAGTTTTGACTAATATTGCCAGCAGAGTAGAATGGACTCATCTGAAAGAATCTTTGAATGGCTGTATTGATACAGTACAATGGCTGGACTTGTATTTTGTTTGAACTCAAAAGCTGCAATGACCACAAAGACATCAGTGAGCAGGTCTAGCATTGATACATGCACTTGTTTATTCCAGCGGGCAGGGTCAGCTAATTGCAAACAAAAAACCTAATGAAAGTGTCATGATTTGATAGTGCCAATGGGTTGCCCATGACATCAAACAAATGGCCCTGCCCAAGTAGTTTACTGTAGCAACTGGGTTTTGCAGTGCCAAGGGAGGAATAGAGTACATGACAGTTAAATGCAGTGTTGATGAAAGCCCGTGTGCGTCTGTGTTGTTGCTGGCAAACCAACTCAGCATAGGAGCAGATCAGATGTGGCTGCAACTCCGTCTGAAGCTTTCAAACTTTTCAGTCAGAAAGTAGAAACACTTGGTTCTGACCGCTTGCTGTATTGCTTAGACTACATAGATATTTCCTGCAGAACTTGTGCTGATTTACATCAAAGCTCGCTTGCATCTCGAGGGTCAATAGGCAAGCAGCAGCACATCACCGCCCTCCACAAGTGACTGAGGCACTGACCTGCAGCAGGTTAGCAGCCAAAAATGTTTCCCATTTCAAATGCGCTGCAGCTGGAGTGATGCGGCAAGTTGCTCACATCACAGCTTGATTGCCGCCTGCAGATATTTCTAACTATGCATCAGTGATCAAACACGCCCTGCTTAGTGGCAAAAGTGGTTTTGCCAAAGTTGCATGTTTGCTGAATCAGATGCGGCGTTGAATTTTTGCAACAACAAGCTATGCCCGAGCTCAGACAGAAGAGCAGTATGCTCTCAAGACAAGCGTGCTGTGCTGGCTTGTGTTGTGAGCTGTTGATAGAATGTAGGCACACTAAGCAGTGCTCAGCTGCAGCAAACTTGTTTCACTCACTGGTGTTTTCGAAGGCTTCATTCTGCACGGAGGGCTTCAGGCCAGGTAAGCCATACTCTTCCCAATAGGCAGATTTAGCATGGAGTTTAGCGTCATGCAGGCATCCGTCTACCCTTGAAGGTCTGGCTACTGAGTTGATGCCATTCTGTATGCACCACATTGGCTGTGATACCAGCAGAAGCATGCTCCATAGCATGCAATGTGACATAATAGTTACAAAACAGTGGCAAGTCACAACTATATCAGCCATGAAAGATGTGCTATGCCTTACCTGATCACCAGGGTCAAAGCTTTGCTGGCCTTGATGATGAATCAAGCCATCTTGCCGGCCTGTATCGGGCTGAGAGCTGCTGTCATTTGACAGAGCGCTGGCATGAAGGCTGAAGACCCTTGCATGCTGGGGTTCCTCCTTATCTTGCCACTGTCGCTCCACTACAGCGTCAACGCTCAGCCAACTTGGGTCAGTCGCGGATGGGTTTAGGTTAGACTGGAACCGTGGACCGGTTGTTGGCAACATAAGAAGCTCAGGAAGCGCTTCAGGAGCATAAGCCAAGCCATCGCTGGCTGATCGGTACGAGTGCATTGCCTTCAGGCAGCACGGGCGTGCAAAGCGAACCCAACGAGGCAATCATATGCTTCTTCTGCATGCCGTGACGAGTTGCTGTTACGCGAGGTGCCTTGTGTCGGTTCGAGAGCGTGCAGACATGTGCAGACATGTGCCATGTGCCACAAAAGCTTTCACACTCAGGCAGTTACTAAGGGCTAAATCTCCCACTTGGCATTGAGTGCTTTCTGCAAAGCCTCTCACACGCACATTGCATTCACAGCAAGGCACGACACTGAGCGCTTGCTAATCTGTGCCTCTACAACAGCACTTGCCAGGAAGATACAAGTTCGCCTATTGCATCGTTCCTTGAGCCAACAGACGAAATGTAGCGCAATGATCCTGACCTGCAATGCTGCAAAGCTTCATGCTGGAGTCTCTGATCTCAGGCGATCACTGAAAGTGCTTGCAGTCTGCGACTATTCTGCAAGAGCATGGCAACTTGAGAACGAGTGACTATACTGCCTTTGAAGCACTAGTGAGCTCATTACTGCCAGCTGCAGCAATAGCAATTGACTGCAATACATTCATTTTGAATGTATGATTTCAATTTGACTGCAGTTGAATTGCGTGCTGTGTACGTGCCTGAACCGATGACAGCGTTGTCAAGTTTGCAACACTACACTTGTGATGTTTTGACTGAGTGAAATCCTGTGCAAATGCCTGCAAAGTGCCATTATATTGCATCTACTTGGCTATCAGAGACAAACTCAATATGATGTTGTAAGTACAGATGTCCTGTGGACAGCACATGTATGGCTAAGTGGAGCTGTAGAGACAGCATGAGCACACTGTCTGTTCATGTGCTGAGTTGTTTCACAGCTGCATCTGTCCATGACCAGGCAAGCTGATCAATTCAAAACTTGACGATGGCAGCTCTGACTGTACCTGCCACCTACCAGACACGCTAAAGCCTTGGTAGTGGCAGGTACAGCTGCAGCAGCGCCTCACAAAGCAAGCAAACTGCTGCTGTCTTAGCCTTGCTCTCAACTGCTATGCCTGCTTGCCAATGGGCAACCAGAAACAGGCTAGCAAACACCTTCAAAATTGCTTCTTACATGCTCAAACACCCGCCCAGTACAGCAGCCTGATAGCCCCGCAACAGCACTACCAGAAAATTGCAACAGACCACATCAGTGCACCAGCCTGAAAGTGAGAGAAACAACATCGGTCTGGCTGACGGTGTGATGCGGCGTGCCAGCAGAAAAGAACAAAATGTCTCCTGGCTGCATCACAAACTTCTCAGGTTTGACAAGCTTTGACAGCGGGAACCTATCATAATCAGGCTTTTCCAGATCAACCTGAGCTCGCCGTGCAAAGACATGACCAACCGGGTATGGGTACAGATACTCTGTCTGTTCCTGTGGGATCAATGTCACTGCCTTGCGGCCTTGCAGCACCACAAGAAGTGTATCAACACCTTTGTCATAGTGCAGAGCGTGAACACTGCCAGCTGAGGTTGCTCTAAGTGTTGGACTGGTTAGGTTGTGCGTGTGTAAGGAGCGTCCTGCAGGTACCAAATGTCAGGCTTTGAGAGGGCTCAAGGGCACATGTTTGCATCAAGCTTGTACTTACTGCATGGGGCAGTCTCAAGCACTCAAACAAGGATTGATGACTCTCAGGCATCAACAGTGACATGAAGCCGTGTTTGCTGATGATGTGCATACAATGCATGACAGCAAACACAAGGTCTGCAATCTGACATGATGCTGTGCTTGCATATGTGTTCATCAGACTTCCATGCAATGGCACTTTGGAGAAAAGGCAAGATCTCACCCCAGTGAGCAGCACTCCAACACAGGGAAGGAAGGCTGTCAAAGGCACGTGTAAGGCCAAGCTCGTCATGCGGGATGCCTTGAAAGTAGTAAAACTCTTGACTGAAATGCAACTTGCCGCTCTTATGTTTGCTCAGGGCAGAAAACTCGTGGTATGTCATCCAGTCTAGGTATGCAGGTGCTGTTTGATTGTTCTCCCTTGCTCTTCTTGCTTTTGTGTTGTTGGTCAGTACAAGAAATGTGGGGCTAGGTGAGGTGGTCACAATGCCCCTGCATACAAGCAAGTGTTGCATCATGGCAGACAATCACAGTGCAATTACAGATACTAATTGCTGTATATATGAGGAACTACATGAAGTCACAGGCGCTTTGCACACAGCAAAACAGTACAACGTTAGCAAGTCCTCTTCTAGCTGGGCAGTATGTTCTTTTAATTGGAAGTCAGCAAATGACTTTTGACAGATTTAGTGACACTTCAGCAGGTTGCACGTTGCGCTGACATGAATGCAGCGGGTTGTCAGCATGTCCGTTTTCAGCTGGTCATTGTAGCTGAGAGATAATAAATATGTCAGATCAGCAAGTCTATGCTTGATATACGCGGACTATGCCCAAGACACACTTGCAATATGGACGATGCGCTTACATGTAGGTTGCGTTTGTTCCTGCTCTTGGCTCTTTTGCAACGTTAAGGGCTTTCCAGTGAGAAGCTCCATGCTGCAGCAGCAGAGCTGTACCATGTGTCTGCCACTGCAGACATAGATGCAGTTGTCAGTACTGGTTGTGAATTCAACTGTAGATGCAGACACAAGTTATGTGTCAGCATACAGATGAAAGCAAAGCATCTGCGAACAAGTGTCGAACAAGTCACAATACTGCGCCATACACACCTTGGACAGCAAACGTGTCACATAATTGAAAGGTTGTTGATGCTGGCTGAGCAGGCGCCAATCTCTGGTGCAAAGGGTCGAGGTGTCTGTTTTGTGCTGCACAAACATCATAAACAGCATTGGGCTGATGGCAGCAGAGCTTATGCCATTGCTACGTAAACAGAGCGCCATCAGGTACCGCAAGTCGCTGGTAGTCGCGAACCGACAGCTGTTGATGCAGACCTCGAAGGATAACTAGGATTGCGCTCAGGCCAATCAAAACACAAAGCCACACTAGTCTGCCACTTTTGGTGCGCTGTCTTAATAAACGCGGCGGCTCTGAACCTTGCATACGCTTTCTATCTCAATCTCGGGCAAGACTTGGTGTGATCCTGCACATCCAGCATACCTAAAACAGATCGTGCGGATCATCGCGCATGGTCCGAAACGTGCGCGAGGACATGATTGCATGCAGCATCTGCTCACATGCCGTCACACGCCCGAAATCTTCACGTGCGACCCGACTTGAGCTGCAGGAGAGCCGGGCTGTTGACTTACTAAGCAAACGTAGCTAAGGCCGACACCACGTGCGTTCATGTGCTCGACATCATGCTGTCATGCCTGAGATGCTGATAATACAAGTGGTAGTTAAAGTTCGCAAGCTGCTGACATGTGAGCACGTCAGCACGTGCAGTCATGTGCAAGGCATCTTGAAGGCAAGTATAAAGCCTGCCGAGGTTAAACCAGCCACTCAGACAGCTTTCGCGACAACAAGCGGCGATCTTTCAACGGTCTACCGTATTGCAGCCACCTTCAGGTACTTCACGACTGCGCAGCACGTTTCGCTTGGTTTTCGCGCCGACTGCTTGCTGTTCCTGCTTGAAGGCGTTCAGAAGGCACGCCTGCATGTTTGGCCAAGCGTTTTTGCGGCTTCGTTTGCGTGGCTTGCTGAAGCTCGCATGATGTACTGTATCGATGCAATCTCAAGTTCGCGCTGTTTCATAAACGTGTATCTGCGTGGGAACGTTGTCACGCCAGGATCCGGATGACTTCGCGGTCTACAATCCTTTTCGTTGTGCTGCTGCTAGCAGTGTCTACCGGTAAGATCAGCGGTACTGCCGGCTCATTTTGCGCTTGCATGATGCATGCGTACTCTTTCACTGCACCTTCGCCATGCAAACAACGTTGCGGTCTGGTCGGTGCGTCATCGCAACTACCGATCAACAGACCTTGGTTAACCGAATCCGCTTACACAGCCTGTACGAGCCACGTCCAACTTGATCGATATCCTTTGTCCAAATGCAGGTGCTCGCGGCAGTTGGGCTCCTCGCAAGCTGCTGCAGTCGGCCGTCGGTAAGCTGCCTCATGATGCAATGTTGACTGTGAATTCAAGCATCATGTTGCGCAAATTTTCCCTCCATCTTGTTTGACGATCGTCAAGTGCGCCTGCGACCTACTTGCATTTCTGACACTGAGCATGCTCATGCAGATGGTGTGCACACCGTCGGTGGAAACGCGCAAGATCTTGAGGACGAAGCCAACGCCGACATAGTTGACACCTTAATCGACGATGCCTTCGGTAAGCGGTCACGTCCGTCGCCTCAATCCGTGCTTTGACATGAAGCATGCATTCTGCACTTACATGTTGGCAGCCTATCCTTTTCCTGTTCGACATCAAAGCATTACGTCTGTATCATATCCGTCTATGTTCCAAATTGCTGCACAGGACCACTTTTAGCGTAGGTTGTACAGCTGTGATCTGATTGCATGCTCTTCACCTGTCAGCTCACCTGCTATGTAGTGCATTGCCGTGGCTGTGCCAACACTGAGCTTCTTGCACACCTCATGCCTCCTGCTGGCATGAGGTGTGTACACGCCTGTACCAATCCTCTCAGAATGTGAGACGATATGTTCTAACCCTGTGGTGCACCTGCTTGGTCGCAGATGCGGGTAGTGGCCGCAGCAACGGTGCTGATGGCCCCGGCAAGCCTGATGGACAGGCACAGCCCTCCGGCACCAACGCAGGGGCCGTGCAGCCACCCCCAGGCAGCGGCCGCAGGCTTTTGGAGGGCCAGGAGTTCCCTGTACAGGATGAGGCCATTGAAACTGTTGCTGAAGATGTTCAGAAGCTTGTGGACAGCGAGAACCAGGCTAAGTCTGGTCCCCATCCTGAAAGGCGCCTTCTACAGGAAGCATTGAATGGACCTCAGGGTGTGGTGGGTGAAGTGCAGACCCTTGAAGATGTTGCCAACGCCAATGTTGTTGACCAGGCTGCTGATGACGGCTTAGGTGAGCTTCACCTGTCATGATATTGCCATTTTGCCTTGAATTATCTTGCAAGTATGCAAACAGCAGTCTTCACTATTGCAACACTGGTTTGGCCTGAGTTGTGGCTCAGCTGCTTGGTATGTGGCGCATGAGTGTACCCTGCCCCTGGTATCATGAGCTTTGCTGTTTCACAAGTAGTGGCCGTTATTTGAACATGTCACCTGTCACCTCAGCGTGCCTGTGGCAGACAACTTCTGCTGTTGTGACTATTCAGCCTCTGCTGTGCTGGTCAGCAGTTGCCTCTGAACGGCACCTGTCTGTATGTCACACATGCACACAGCGGTCTGCATGCACCTGGCAATAAGTTGGCCTTGGCACTTTTGGATACATTGCACTGGGTATATGCCTGTCTGCGCATCACGAATGCAATTCTGTTGCGCCTATGCGGTAGGCACTGATCTAGCCTGCGTGTTGTCTCACAGTTAGCAGGTGGGCAATTGCTGTGATAGACCAGCATCCCCTGGTCTACCCCAGAGGCATTGCAATTAGCATACGCCTGTGCACGTCATGCATACACATGTCTGAGTGCATACACTAAGCACTCTTCATTGCTGCAGATGTGGTAAGTGGACGCACCAACGGCTATGATGGCCCAGCACCCCCTTTCTCATCCCAGAGACACCTCTTGCAGGAAGCCCTGAACGGTCCTCGTGGTGTGGTGGGTGAAGTTCAGACCCTTGAAGATGTAGCCAACGCCAATGTTGTTGACCAGGCTGCCGATGACGGTCTAGGTACATCTCAAAATACTTTGTAACAACTGTGCTTGTCACAAACCCTCGCTTAGCAGTTGAGCACACACAGTGCATGCTTTGACACCACTGCAGTTGTAGCACACCTTTGCTCAGCAATCAAGCATTTGCAGTGCATGATTGTATCTGCAAGTCAATGCTTCAGCAACAGTGACGCCATTGCCTTCATCTTGAAGGCTGCCTCTGCATATAGCAGCCTCTGCAAGTATGAAGTATGACTGTGTAACTACACACAATTCTGCATTACATTCTCTGAGCCAAGCAGAAGGCAAAATCAAGATGAGACTCAGCTGGTGCTTACACTTGTGTTGTTGCTGCACAGACTTGGTGAGTGGACGTACCAATGGCTATGACGGACCTGCTCCGCCTTTCCCACCCCAGAGGCACCTTCTGCAGACTGGTATGTTCTCATCTCAATACGACAAAACAGCTCTTTCTTCCTCTTTATACCTTTATCAGCACAGGATCGCTGTTTACCACGAGCATACATGCTGCGCTGTGTTTGATGCAGGCCTTGTGCCTTTGATATATGTTATGATGTCACATGCAGGTGATTGCTGACATATATGATGCACATGCATCCTGTGCATCTTAGTCACCCAATCTGCAAAGCTGAGCCTGCCTAGTGCCCATCTTCAATCTGCACAACTTCTCATGCAATTCATTTCATTGTCACCATGGTCTCTGTCACAGTTGTGAGTTTAGATACGCACGACTGGTCATGCAACACATGCTGCAGTCATTATTGTTTCTGCCACTCACGCTTGCAAGTGTGCAACCTACTCTGTGTCAACATGCCCCAGGACAGTTAATCTAAGCTGCGTGAATGTGTAATTGACACGTCTGTGCTGAGAGACAGCGTGCGCTAAGTGCTGTGTGCACAGAAGCTTGGTACTGACATGCCTCAGAGAGCTGCTGCATGCTCACAGGCATACGCATGATGGCGTTGTGTGTATTAAGCTATTAGCATCAGGGCTTGACACTGACATGCCCTTACCTATTGCTTCTTGACCAGTATACAACATGCTCAGCACCCATCATCTTAGCAGCATGAAAGCGCCATTGACACAACTTTGCTGGTGTTGCAGACCAGGTGCACCAGGTGGGCGGCAATGCACAGGACCTGGAGGATGAAGCCAATGCCGACATTGTGGACACCCTCATCGATGACGCCTTTGGTAAGCACCTCTTTGCAGGTCAAGCGCAGCAGCCTGACCTGCATGTCACTGTATCTCATGCTTGCTCAAGCATTCACCTTGCGTCACTTAATCTCTTGTCTGCTCATGCATTGGTGACACCTGCATTGATGACGCCTTAGGTAAGCATCTCCTTGCCAGTCAAGCGCATCAGCCTGACCTGCATGTTACTGTATCTCTTGGTTGCTCAAGCATTCACCTTTTGCCACTAAATCTGTTTCCTGCTCATGCGTTGGTGACAGTGAGGACCCCTCGTTGATTCTGGTTTGGTCAGCACCCTATGCAACGTGGATGCTTGCTGCAAGCTATCATTGACATCTCATCACCTCAAGCATCCTCTTGCGATTTGTCTACCTTTGCGACTGCAAACAGCAACCCGTGGCATTGACGCGCAATGCAAGCCATCATTGACATCTCATTGGATTTGCCTCCTGTTATCTGTCTGCCTCCTGATCTGCCTCCCAATTTTGGGCAGCGGCTGCAGCAATGGTGCTGATGGCTCCAGCAAGCCTGACGGGCAGGTACAGCTCTCCGCATATGCAGTGGTAGCCTTGTCAGATAGCATGTGGCATACACTGCTGTCCAGATCAGTAAAGTCTGATCTGTAGGTTCTGTTGCAGATGTGGGCAGTGGCCGCAGCAATGGTGCTGATGGTCCCGGCAAGCCTGATGGGCAGGCACAGCCCTCCGGCACCAATGCAGGGGCCGTGCAGCCACCCCCAGGCAGTGGCCGCAGGCTCTTGGAGGGCCAGGAGTTCCCTGTTCAGGATGAAGCCATTGAGACTGTTGCTGAGGATGTTCAGAAGCTTGTGGACAGCAAGAATGAGGCCAATGCTGGCAGGCGTCTGCTGCAGGAAGCTCTGAATGGTCCTCGGGGTGTAGTGGGTGAAGTTCAGACCCTTGAAGATGTTGCCAACGCCAATGTTGTTGACCAGGCTGCTGATGATGGCCTAGGTATGCACTGAAGGGATAATGCCATTGAATGTTTACCGTCCTGCATGCAAGGTCTCACCATATGTTTGCTAGCCTGCCAATAGTTTAGAGCAGCAGTATGTGCTGTTGCTGTGCTACACTGGCAATCCCTGATCTGTTGCTGTACTACATTGGCAATCCCTGATCTGTTGTATCGTCAATGCGATATCAATTCAAGTCAGACCATGTTGGTCATATTGCAGTCTCAGCAAGCATGGCCCAAAGCTGCATTGCAAGTCACTGTCATCCCAAAAGCCTCCAATCTAGCCTCTTCGCCATCACAACCACCAGCTTTGTGTTTGAATCATGCAAGCTCATGTTCTCACTGCCAGCATGATCAGGACTTGCTCTGCTTGGCAGTGCATGCCAACAGCACTCTGGCTTCTATCGCAGATTTGGTGAGTGGACGCACCAATGGCTATGATGGTCCAGCTCCCCCCTTCCCACCCCAGAGGCACCTTCTGCAGACTGGTAAGCCTTTCCAAACATGCAGGATCTGCTATGTCAGTTGATCTACCCCGTTGCAATGCAATCTTTGCAGAACATCTGTCACATGCTGTATGGTCCCAATCAGGCTTGCAGTGTATGTCTTGCAGAGAATGCATGGTCTCCCTCAAATGCTCTGATCTCCTTGCTACATCACAAAGGGAACAGATCAGATGTCAGATGACATGTGCTGTCGCACAAATACAGGCGTCCATACAGGCGTTGCCAAGCATACATATTCATCAGTGGCCAACACTGCAAGCACATGATCAAAGTGGTTGGAGACAGTTGATTGCTTCTGTACGTACCTAGATGGGCATGCTGAGCCTGCCTAGCCCACGTTTGCAATGAATGAATGAATGAAATGAACACTGCAAGCATGGGCTTCCATGCTGCTGCAGTGCTGCTTCCTTCTGCTTCTGTGCATTGTATTTCAATTCTGTGTGATCTGTGTTCACTGTTGCCAGCAACATAGCTTGGCGCTGACATGTCCTTTGCCTATTGCTGCTTGGCCAAGATACAACATTCTCATGACTCATCATATTTACAGCATGAAAGTGCAATTGACACAGCTTGAATGGTGTTGCAGACCAGGTGCACCAGGTGGGAGGCAATGCACAGGACCTGGAGGATGAAGCCAATGCCGACATTGTGGACACCCTCATTGATGATGCGTTTGGTAAGCGCCCTGCATCAGATAGCTTGACCTGGATGTCACTGACTCTTTGTTCTCGTTGACTGTTCAGCACTTCCAGAAGCCATCTTGCCTGAGTTGTCTCTGCATCATTGTATGATGGGTCACATGGCATGAAGTGTCCATTACTAATCGTGCGTTCTGCATTCAGCATAAGCAGACATATTTGTTTGGCAAACAGACAGCACTAGCCTTGCTACAGACCCTACCACTGCGTGAAATCGCATGCATGCTGATTCACCAAGTCAGTCAGCAGCTGAGATTGCATGTTCAGGTCATGACCCTGATCTGCCTTGCAGATCTGGGCAGTGGTCGCCGCAACGGATCTGGTGGTACCAGCAAGCCTGATGGGCAGGCACAGCCCATCAAAATCGCACAACTTGCCATGCCACACAGCATGTGGCATATACTGATGTTCGATTAAACAAAGTCTGACCCTATGTAAATCCTGCTGCAGATCTGGGCAGTGGCCGCAGCAATGGAGCAGATGGCCCTGGCAAGCCTGATGGGCAGGCACAGCCTTCTGGCACCAATGCAGGGGCCGTGCAGCCGCCCCCAGGTAGCGGTTAGATACAACCTTTGTACAGGTAATGCACCCAGTTGCATCTCAGATGAATGGTCTCTGTGTGTGTGAGCATGACCAGAAAAGTGTACAGGGCGTGTGTGTTTGGACAGGGTTCTGCAACATGCATTTGGCAAGCTTGTGGTGTCATGCATGGCTGTACTGCTGAGCTACAGTTCAATGTTTCACCGAGCTGCAGCCAAAGGATCGAGCACCAAGCTTTTGCTCATTGAGCTTTCTGTGCATAGCTGCACCAATGTTTGCTGCAACTGCAATCAACATGTCCAGATTCTGCCTCTAAAAGCTTGTCTGGCTGCTGCAGCTGATTAGGCATGTCCATGTCTTGCGTTCAGTAGCTTTACTAGCTGTACCGCGCTGTTCCAACTGTGTTACGTGCTCAATGCAGGAGCTGTAAGTCAGCACAGTACTCAGGTGCTATTTCATCATGATGAGCTGCAAATTTAGTCCCATTTGATCGATCTATTTTGTCACAAATCTGTCATTTGATGCGCACAGCGACTCAGCTCACAATGCTATCAGCTAACCCAGAATTAAAGCCACAGCCAGCATCCTGACAGAAAGAGGTCATTTCATGGATACTGTGCAAAAGGATGAAAGTAATTTGCTTAGTATTGATTCTCTTCTGGTCTCTCGTTTGTAAAACTTGGCATTCCCTTGAGCCTCTGGTCAAGTAGCTCGCAACAGCACCATGTTGTCAAGCATTGAACCTGTGCCTGACTGATTTCATCTATTTGTGTATATTAGTATGACTGCCTGTGTTCCACCAATGGCGTGCTTGCACAACCCTCCATTTTGTGGACAAAGCACACAATACCTGGATCAATGTAAACACGATGGCTGATCCCATGTATTTGTATGTGCTCATTACATGTGCAGTTACGTTTGCACTTTTCACTTTGGCTTGACTGCTCGGCTTTGGCCTATGTCTCTCCTGCTGATGCAGTGACATTGCTGACTAAGCCACACAACATGTATGGAAATCTGAGACCCGGGCTGCCTCTTTAGACAGAGGCTCCCGCTATGAAGCCTAACGGCGTAGACTTTTCTTTTGTTTTCTGAGACTTTCATCAGCTGTCGTTGCCAACAGCCAAGCCTTCTGTGCCATGCATATGCTGTTGCACATACGTGCATGCATGGTATGCACCTTGTGTGTTGAGGTACAGGCATCATGAGATTGCGCAGACTTGGCCATGGGCAAATGCATAGTTGCTGACACCGGCAATGGCTCAACTGTCTGTGCCATACGTATACTCTGGCAGTTGTCATGCGCTTTGGGCGCAAAGATCACACTCAGTGCAACGCCTGTGAAAGATATTGCATTGCCTGCGCAGCTTGGTTGCTGCATGGGAAAGCAGCAATCCCGGGCTGCCTCTTTAGACAGAGGGCCCCATTGTGACGCCTCACAGCGTAGACTTTTCTTTTCTTTTCATGGGAGCTTACCAATAAACAGCGGCTTGCATGCAGAGAGCATGCAGATGCACAAACTCAGCGACCAGAGTAGTGTGCTAAGGTGCGGCAGGTGTGCTGCTGCATACGTCTGCTTCTGATCTGACCACATTACAAGGACACACAAGGACAGATGCCTTGTGTCTTGCCGCATTATATATGAGGGTTTACAAGCATCATTGCAAGTCAGTGGAGAAGGCAATTTAATCAAATATTTGGCTACCTGTTTAGCTAGATCAAGCCTACCTACACATCATGTTCAGCATGATGTTACCTCTCTCACACATCAATACTCTACTGCTACAGAACTGTAACCTGCTGGGAATCTAACACTCTCAGGGGACCCAGAAACACCCACAGACCCAAAGTACACACACACACACACATCGACAAACTACTAAAAGATTTGGGATTTAAGAATTACCACTTAATTGCAAGTAAGCTGCTCTGCAGCCTCTGCTAACTACACTCTGGTGGCACAAATAAAAACGCAACCTGCCAGATGGGCTGTGCAAGGGAAAAGACAGGCAGTGGTGACAATATAATCAAGACTCTCAAAGCCTACATGTTTGCCTTTGTTTTGCTTGCCTAGTTTGTGAAATCTACTCTGTGCTCTAGTGTCAAGCGGCGACTGGAAGCAATGCCATTGACCTCCTTTAGTTTCTGTTGCTGAAAACCATTTTCAACAATGACTGCAGCTGCCTCAAACAACGGGTTTGTGCCAATTATTTTGCCTTCTACAAGCACTGAGCTAGATGGACTGAGACCCTGAAGAACCCTATACTGAGTAAGGAAGAAGGAGAAGGTCGACGGCTCAAACCCTACAAAGCTATGGGCATTTGCCAACACAATCAGGTCCACTAGAGCTTTCTGCTCTGAGTGCAGTGAGTCAAGCTCAGCAGGGCTCAGGAACTGCTCCTTGTAGGTGACTTGACTGCACAAACCCTCAGCGGTCAAATTTGCCGTCAATTTTGCTAGGGTATCATGACCTGCTGCATAAGACAGCAACCCAGTGGCTACGTACAATGGCGCAGTTCTTTGGAATCCAGCTGTGCGCATGGCTTGCAGAAATTGACCCCAATAGGCCTCAAAACCACCCATAGATTTTGCCCAATCCATTGCATCAGCCTCAACTCTCAGATGCGCTCCATGAAAAGTTGCACCACTTGTACCACGCCTTGCCATGCCCTCAAGCACCTTGTTTGCAAGCCGATGCACAACAGGGGCAAAGTATAGCTTCTTTGCAACTTGAGAAACCAGGTCTAGGTTGTTGCTGGTCTTCAGTACAAACAGTGTGACAGGCAGGTCTAGTACAATGTAAGGCGCTTCAGCTGCGCCTGTGGCTTGCATGTACTGCCTGGCTGTTTGAGCTACAGCTTCTGTGGCCTTCTGCTGAAGCTCAGACAAGTCAAAGGCTCTGAGGTAGATGTCGGAAAGATTGGCTCTGAGCCTTGAATCAAACTGGTCCACATACCTGCAGCCATAACAAAACAGGATCATTGTCACACATGTCATCATGCATGTACCGCTTGTCTGTTTGAGGTACAGCTTCTGTGACCTTGTGCTGAATCTTGGACAAGTCAAAAGCTCTTAAGGTAGATGTCTGACAGGTTGGCTCTGAGCCTTGCATCAAGTTTGTCCACACAACTACACCCATAACACAGTTTATGGTTTGACTGTCACACATGTTGACGCAAGTGCAGGGTATGTGTTGTCAACGACCTGCCTTGCCAGCAATGAGCAGCAGCATGCAAGGCACTGTCGTGATCAACCAGTATCTGCAATTGCAGAGAAGCTTGCAAGGTGAGTAAGGGGCATATGCAGACAAGCTGTGTTAGCCATAATCAAGTTGTGGAATGGTATAGATCATTGTCAATGATTTCACAATAGAGTTGTGCTTGAAGGTGCTGGGCAATCAAAACACTCAGGAGACTGCTGACAGTCTGCAGTCAATGCACAATCTGCTCTGGCAGCCATGAACTAGCCTGAGACCCCCAAGACCCACAGCGCTGTTGTAAGCAGGTACAGTAAACTCTCTTTGTTAGGACACTCGAGATGAGGACAATCTCGCTGTAAGGAGCCATTGGTACCCAATCACTGCATTCTGACTGCAGTGGTCCCTTTGAGGAATGACAATTTGATGTAAGGACAGGTTTCTTGGTGACCAAAACAGTTGTTACAGAGAGGGATTACTGTACAACAAGCTGCAAACAGTTGCATTGAGCTTGACTGCTCCTGAGAGTCTGTCACTCAGGCCTGGGACTATGCAGCCCTTTAAAGTAGTGCATGCCTCAGTGCAAACTCACCTTGGGAATGCAGTCTCAGGTTCAACCAGGGCGGGCAACTCTTGCAGCGCTGGTGTCTTGTACACAGCAAACTTAGACCTGCCCCATTCTGCAGCAATCTTGTCTGTGTCGTACAGAGTCTCCAGAGGCATGGCTGACCACTGCACCTTGTTGAACTCCTTGAACACGCTGAAGGCGTCTTGAAAAGAGCTGCGGGCTACAGCTGGAGGCAGCACCAACTGCAGTGGACAAATTGCAAGTCAGCTGCAAATTCTGTGTGATGAGAAAGTGTACAGGCTGTTCCACTCTTTGAACACGCTGAAAGCGTCCTGAAGGCAGCTGCGGGCCACAGCTGTGGGTATCACCAACCGCAGGCAATACATGGTTGTTATACATCAGCTGTGTTGTGTAAGTGTACAAGCTGTTGATCACATTGAAATCAATGGCTGCCGCAGGCGTCCTGGAAGGAGCTGCGGGCCACAACTGGGGTCAGCACAAAACAGTAATGGCTACAATCATTGGTGCCGCGGCATCATGTTGGTGAGGCATCATGTTTATGTTGTGCTGAAAGCATCTTGAAGGAATTTGCATGCCACTGTTTGAGGCAGCATCAGCTGCAGGTAGCAAAAGCCGAAGTCACTGCTCAGGGCAACAGTGACTGTAAACAGCAGGGCATGTGCTACACAACACCGGTATGATGCCAGTATGTAAGCTGTTGCTTTGTTGCTGTTAGTATGCTGCTTGCTGTTGTTCTTTCTTTCTCTTGTCTGATGCTGAGATGTCAGCTGTGCTTTGTCAATGTGCAAGCTGGTGTGACAAGTTGCTGTCGACACTAAGACCAGGCAGAATGCATGCTTAGAGCAATGTACACAGCAAGCGTCTGGCGAGAGTACATACTTGCAGCTGTAGTTGCATGCATGCCCATGCTGCTGCGTGTCGCTGATATAGCAGCTGACACTGACTGGACTGAGTTGGGTTTGCTGTGAGTCACAGTCAAAAGGCCGGTGGCAGTTGAGAGTGCAGCAGATACTCACTGAGCATCTGTCCAGAGCAGCACAAAGGCTGAAGGCAGCAATATGGCAGTAGTGCTGATTCGACAGGCCTGTGGCTGCAGTGTAACGCAGGATGATGTGGGGCAGCCTCTTCAGTCGGTTCTCAGCATGACCAATATCCCTGCAGATTGCAAGCCTTTTTTCATCTGACAGGGGACCACCTGATGATGTCAGAGCATGGCTTATAACAACATGATCTGCAGACGCGTTCGCCTTGCTGCACAACGTCAAAGAGGCTTCAAGTGCTCCGCTAAACGCGTCAGGCGTTCCAAGCATAGATGGTGATTCTTGACAATGAAATTTGCTGCGGTAACTTTTGTGTGGGTTCACCTGTAGTGCTGCAGGGCTTTGGCGGAGGATGCATAGTCTCTGCGCGGGAGATCCGGATTCAACGCAAGGTACGTCTCCCAATCGAAGTCGTCCTTCCCTGAGACCTCCTGGCGTGCCGGACGTTTGCGAGCCAAACGACTGACGCGAGTCGGCAGGCGAGGCGTAACTGCATCGTACTGCTGGTAAAACTTGACGCTGTGTGTCAGCGAAAGTGTAGTAGTCGCCTCACTTTGCTGCAGCAGATCTTCGTCTGAGACTGTGCTGTCGCGGCCCGTCAGCCGCAAGCGGTCCCGGCAATCTACAACAGCTGCTGTGCTGAGCGTGAGGAGCAAGATCCACAACGCGCAGCGCATGGACCAACCCGACGCGGGCGCGCCAGCTGACACTAACTGCGGCCAAGGGGTACTATGTGTTTCACAACGAGTGGCGTGGTGATACACGCCGACTCGGTAGCACTTCACACATGTCACGGCCGACCTCACATATGCAAATCAAATCTTCTCATGGTAGATATCGTGTGCCTCCACCAGACCTCGCACCAGCTCGAAACGGCAAGTAGGTGAAGGGGAAGCTATGTCACGTGCTTACTCATGTAACGCCAACCAGCTGCCGAGAAAGAGCGTTTTCGTAACTTGATCGTAATTACGTAGACCCACGTGCTCTATGTTCACCCGTTGAGTGACGGCACATGGCTTACATACAAACGGTCACATGAGTTTACGCTGGTTTTGCAGGAAGCTGACTGCCACGTATGGACAGCAAGTTTGCGCTGCATGCTGCGCTGCTGGCACCTTCGATAATCACCAGGGGTCTTGGTCACCTGTCCAGATGGCAAGACCTTTCGGACACTCAGCGCAAAAGCTGTGAAACCTCTCATCAGATTCTGATACCTCATTGCAAATACACCTGTCATCACAGCGGTGAAATTTGACAGCATGCTAGAAGAAGTTCAAGCTCTGCCAGCAGCCACGCAAGTGCGTGAGTGGATTCAAGATCGGTGTCTAGAACGAATGTGCCACCATCACTTCAGCAACTCGGAAAATTCCTGCTGACATCAGCAGATGGTGCATGCCTAGCCCCTCGCATCACAGTCCCTGCCAATTGTGTGTCTCAGTGACAGGACTCAAAGCGGTTCATGATGATCAACAGCACAGGAAGTCATTGGCGCATGCACAATACATTGAACATGCAACATGCTGGCTGCCATGGCCATCTTCAGGCTAATAGTACCCCAGCGCCTACTGACCACCAACATCGCATTGGTAGGCTGTGCCCTCATCATACATAATGGGCACCAAGACATTCTCTGGGTTGTTTTCATACTCCTGCTGAAGCTCCTTTAGTGCCTGCAACATAATGCAATTATGGTCACTGACAGCAAAACACCAACTGCTTGTTTGCAGCGGGTAATCACTGGTTGACAAGGCATGGCAAAGCACTTACAAGCAAGCAAGCACTTCAGCCATCATCCTGCATGCATGCCATTGTTGGCTAGCTGTACCTCAGAGAAGGCAGCTTGTGTTCTTGTAGCGGTAGATTGAAGACTGTTCAAGGCACATGGCATGTCACGACATAACTGTAGCACACTTACCTGGTCAATTTGGTCAGAGGAAGCCTTGATAGCAGATCCCTGGTTAAACCTTTCAACCAGTTCCTCCAGCTTGACGCTTGTTCTGCCTTCCTTCTTGTCCAGGAACATGTCTCTCAAGATCAACCCAACCTGCAGTGCATTATCGCTGAGGCCCTGACAGCTCTCAACACCCAGCACTCTTGATTCAGACTGATGCAATGCATTCTAATTGTCAGCAAGTGATCCAAGAACTGACACAACATTGTCTGCCAGCAAAAAGTCACGTGAGCACGCACCTAGATACCTCCTCAGATCTTTTTGGTGTAGCATGCAACAACAGATGCCTGACACTCACCTGGACCTTTTGAGCAGCGGACAGGACAGCTGGCGCTGCAGTCCTCTGCTGTGAGCCTTGAGCCCTTGCTGCTGCTGCTGGCACGGCTGCTGGGCGCATATCATCTTCATCTTCTTGCATCATATCTGCATCAGATTCAGCTAATTTCCTAGAGCACTCAAGGCGATATCATCATAGGCATTATGCAGCGGCTGTAACGACATTGAGTTGAGACAACCAAAACAGCACAGACTGCTACCTGCAGCTTCAGGCTGCTGCATGTCCAACCAGGTCTTTGACACTCTAGGTTTTTCTGAGCAAACCCAACATCATGCTAACAGCATAATCAAATCAGGTGCTGAAGATAGGTGTCAAGTGAGTGCAAAAGGAAAACCGGGGGCACGTCAAACAGGAGCTGCATTCAGAAGAGCAGTGTCCAAGGCAATGCGCTGAGCAGCAGCGGCAAGTGCATAAATCACGCAAAGTGACAGGGTGACATGCCTGTGTCAGGGTCTGTTGCTGGTGCAGCTCCTGCAGCCCGGCCTTGTGCCTCTGCACCCTCCTCATCACCATCTGCACAGAAATAATCAGTTACATCTATAGATCACTGTTTGTTCCCTTACTTACTCTTGACAAGGTCAAGTTGAGACCAAAGTGCACTGCTTCACTAAGATGTTTGAGGGGGTTGGTAACCCTGAGCAACAGCAAAACCAATGCTGACCAATGCAACTGGAAGTCAGCGCTGTGAGCGTCAGATGGGCAGCATTGCATTGCACTTGCTTACAGCATGTTACAGGTACATTAGGCAGGGCCAAAGTCCTAGAGCAAACTGCAAACGGAAGAGCGTTTTCAAGGTGGTCTGCTGATCATCAACAGCCAAACACATCAGGCCATGACTGCTATCACAAGTGCGGACATCTAGCAAGGATGTATGTCAAAGGGTATGCAAGATAGCATGTACTTGCTGACAATGAGTCAACTGAGTTTGCAATGTCGATGTCCCAAAGGGAATGAGTCAGCAACTGCACACCTGATGCTGCATCACTGTCATCATCATCCCGCGTCAACCTCTTGCTTGGGCGATTCTGGGTAGAACGCCCCTTGCGCCTCCTTCACATCGACACAGTTTGAAGTGCTGATATGCAACATTTGCTGTGACATTTGGACAGTGCTGATGTGCAATGCTTGCTGTGACATTTGGCAGTTGTTGACAAAGAACCATGATGCTACCAGTTGCCTTCATTTTGATATCTCTCAAGGACTAGAAACTGTCTTTCACCCCTATAAGCTAACTATGCGCCAGGCAGATTTGGCAAAAAAGGATCTGCCAAGCATTTGACAGCAGTCCTCCAAGGCCTGGCAGCTTTCATGTCGTTGACATCTTGTGAGTAAGCATATGGACGCAACAAAAACTCACCTGCGCCTACGGCTGGATCCTGCATTCTCAACCCCTGCCTTGTCACCGTTGGTTTCTTCTTCCTCATCTGAGTCACTACGCCCTGAGGCGTTATCATCCAGCACATATGTAAGGATCTTGCGTGCCACCTCCACATCTGCCTGCAAGTATGACTAGCGTTTACGCTTTGTCTTCTGCTGAGTTTCACACCAGAGCAAATTGCTTCTAGTGTCACATACGTGAGGAATAAGGCAGCTTCAGTTGTTGACAGATCTAGCAAACAGACTTTGCCTTTGGCCAAGTTGTGCACTCAAGCAGATGGCTCTGAGTGTTCACAGCGGCAAACATTAAGGGCAGTCATTGAGTCTGTCAGTGAAACTAGCATGGTATTATGTCCTGGCGGGCAGTCGTGTCAGCTGAATGACGCCCTCAGGGGAGTGCTTTTGTGAATGATCAGTGACAAAGACTGCTGGCAGACTTACATCATGCTGTGCCTGACGTAGCCCATGCTAAGCTGACACATTGACCCTTGGTTGAATGAACCTGGGGGCATGGGGCTCACGCCCCTGCCATGGTAGCTGTGCGATAAGACAGAATTGACAGACAACATGACATTCTGGCTTTTGCACAACTCAAGAAGGGCCCAAAGCTCACTTCAGACATTCTGGCTTCTGCAAAAGTTACAAAGCGTCAAAGTCTCCCCCCCTCCACACTGACTGCAGACATTCTGGCTGTTATAGAAGTCAACACATAAGTAATATTGATCATAGTAACAATACTCACAAGAACAACTTTTTTATTGTCTTGTTTTATTCAAAACAAAAGTCTCGCCTCCTCAACACCCACTTCAGACATCCTTGCGTTGGCTGCAGCTGTGAACAGCCTAATGATGGTCTCCGCTGCCAAAAGTCTGGCTTTTGCGCAAGTGACACAGGGCAGATGCCTCACCTGATCAATGCTTGTTTCAGACATTGAAGCCTCTGTACTAGTTTGAGAGGGTGACACACCTCACCTCCTCAATGCCCACTGCAGACATCCTGACTTTTGCACAAGTCGAGGTAATAGTATTCACAACTATGATGGAGGTATTCATGACAACTTCTTATTGGTGGCAGATGCCTCACCTCAACGCTTACTTCAGACAACATTACCTTGGCAGCAGCTGTGGACAGCCTGGTGATGGTCTTCACTGCAATTGTTTGGCTTTTGCAGAAGTCACAGAGGGCAGATATTTTGCCTCCTCATTGCCCGCTCAAGTCATGTCCGCTTTTGCAACAGCCACAAACACCAGCTAAGGGGCTAACTCTTACCTCTTCGACGCCCACTTCAGACATTCTTGCCTTGGCAGCAGCTGTTGACAGCCTGATGATGGTTTCCAGGGTACGCACTGTGATGGGCAAAGTCAGATGCCCCCCATTCGCCCTCAGCGATGTGTAGAACTCTGATATGGCCTCCATTGCTGCAGGCGTCAGCTGCATGTTCCTGCAGCAGTCATGCATGTTTGGTGTAAGCTGTCTATCGTTTCTCATGGGCAGAGTCAATTGCTGCCTGTTGGCTCTCAGCTCTATGTAGAACCCCAACATGGCTTCCATTGCTACAGAAAGTAGCTGGATATCCTGCAGCAGGCATGCACAGTTTGTGTCAGCTGTTGTTAGACAGCTATTTTTGCTGGGCAGAGTCAAGTGCTGCCTGTTGACCCTCAATTCTGTGTGAAACTCTGATATGGCTGCACGTGCCAGCTCAATGTTCCTGCAGCGGGTCTGGTTACCTAATGTCAGCTGTTGACTGCTCTCACCGTTGGACAGCCTTGAAGGCAGGTCATTGACCAATTAATGTGTCCAATCTTGCCATACTCAGCAAACAACCACTTGCTTATCAGACTGCATGAACAGGCAGCATTTGGCAAATGTACAGCTGAGAGCGCTGTACTGCTGGCCTGCTTCCGATAAGAAAGAGGGAATGCTTGCACCAGAGACAGTTTCTTGGGGTCCTTGTATCTGTGATCTTCACATCAGTATCTAAAAGCAGCTGCAGGCAATGCAAGCAAGAGCAAACGTCAGGAGCTTACTGAGTCCTGTTCTTGGCAATCTTGACGAACTTTTTGAGGAAGTTGGTGGACAAGGGGTCTTTCTGGCCAGGCACCTTGGGCCCATGCAGCTTGCGGTCGTACTTGACGTACATGCCCTTGCGCTGGTCAGGGTTGTTCTCATCATTCTCATCGTCATCATCATCGTCCAACTCCATGTCCATCCTGCAGCAGTGGATGACTGTTTCAGTCACTACAGCCCAAGGATCAAGACTGACCAAGACATGCAGCATGTAATGCATTTTGTGTGATTGCACATCATGCTGAGCAACAAACATGATGTCCTGTACAATCCAATGGCAGAGGTTTGAAAGCAAGCATATGCATGACAGCCTAAGCTATAGCAGCACATCTGTTAGACAAAGCATTTGACCACAATCAATTGGCAGCAAGTGTGTGCCACTGCAGACATGAACAGCTGCTGCTCATGCTGTATTCACAGGACGATCTCAGAGGTTCTACCTTTCTTGTGCGTCAGAAATGATGGAGTGGCCATCCTCACCCGGTGCTCTGTACATGTGCTGGCCCAAGACATGCTCTGCAATCTGCATGCAAGCGTAAATGTCAGCACAGTATTGCTGTGGATCAGAATTGTACAATCCAGCAGACCATGCATGCTCTGCAATCTGCAAGGCAAGTATTGCGGTGACCATAGGCTCAGCGCTGCTATGTTGGGTTGAGCTTTTCAACTATGCCAAAGACACATGCTCTGCAAGCTGTATGCAAGTGGCTTTTGCAACACATTTTATAGCTATGCTATCGACCTGCAGATGTTGAATTCAGCACAAGATACGTGACACTTCAAGCATCATGGGAACGTCTGCTGCCAGACACGTGGCGGCTGCATGTACAGGAGTATCTCAGCATTGCTATATATGAGATGTCCGTCATTCAAGTTAAGACGCAAGACAACAAGTCCATGCCAAACAGCATCAGGACAGCAGCATCTGTTCTGAGGAGCAGCTTGGCAACGCGTGCAATGCTGACCTGCTGGTCTCTCTGGCTGTTCATGTTGTCCCGCACAATGAAGAGCATGTCAAACCGGGACAGCAGGGAGTCAGGCAGGTTGATGTTCTTGTGCGCTGCAATGGTGGGGTCATAATTGCCATACAGTGGGTTGGCTGCGGCCACCACTGAACAGCGGGCATTCAGCTGAGTCTGGATGCCTGCCTTGGCAATGGTCACCGTCTGCTGCTCCATCACCTGTTCAGGAAACATATTGGTTGTGATCAGGCTGTACTTGCTGCCAAAGTGACTCAATAAATGTGCTGTCACAGTCTCAAATTGTACATTTGACGTGTTACATGAACCAGCATTTGATCTGCGCAACTGAATGCAGCACAAGATGATACCTGTTGGTGCAGGTAAACAGCAACTACAACAGCTCAATCCTGCAGCGTCTGTCAAGGTACAGAATTATGTCTGACAAAGTTGCGAAGGGCAGCCAGACTATTCTGGAGCGCCACGGGCTTATTAATCAAAGGCAGCATGCAAGAAAGCATTTGTGCAGGAGTCTCAAGGCAAGGCCCAAGGGTATGCCATGCAATGCTGTATTTGCGTTCACCGCACCTCATGGATGGCTACCCTGTCCACATCATTCATCTTGTCAAACTCATCAATGCAGACGACTCCTCTGTCAGCTAAGACCATAGCACCTGCCTCCAGCTGCCTGTCACCTGTGGCATGGTGCAAATACAGTGGAGCAGAAGCTTGCAAAACAGACATGTATGTACCCTATCCGGCTGCAGTTGCATGATGGCTGATTCACAGATGCTGTGCAACATAGTCCTTGCTAGCAGCAGGAAATGTATCAGTATGCAGCTTTGGAAATGTCGTCTTGTGGGTCTGATGTGCACCGCAAGTGTGCCAGTAGTATGCCAGCCTTGCAGCTAGCTTGATCAGAACAGACCTCAATGGTACCAGTCATGAAATGGCCTGACAGCATGAGCGCAAACAAATGCAAAGATGCTATGAGCAGCTCTGTAAGCCTTGAGTGACTTGGCTGGTAACAGACCTGTGTCAACGCCACTGTCAGAGTCAGGCTGGTTTTCCGAGCCGGCCAATGCAAAGATCAGACCCATGCAGGCCAGATCATGGCAATTACAGTTGTACATACCTGTGTCAGGGTCTGTAGTGACTGCTGCAGTCAAACCCACGCCTGAGGAGCCACGTCCAGTGGTGCTGACAGCAAGGTCTGCGACGTTCATAACCGCCCTCAACAGCTGAGACTTGGCCACTCCAGGGTCGCCCACCATCAGGCAGTTGATGTCGCCCCTAAGGTGATGCCCATTGGCCAAGTTGCGTTCCCTGCCACCCAGTAGCAGTAGCACCAGGCCCTGCTTGATGATGTCGTGCCCGTAGATGGATGGTGCAATGGAGTTGCCTAGCTGGCGCAGCACGTCTGGCTCCTGTGCAAGAGCCCGTGCATTCCTGCAATGCAGCCAGGCACATTTCTCAACGGCTGGACAATTTGCCGTGCTGTTCTGTGCCTATGGGCCAGGCTGCGTCCCCTGCCACCCAATGGCAGCAAACCCAGGCCCCGCTCGATGATGTCATGGCCGTAGATAGATGGTGCATTAGAGTTGCCTAGCGGGCGCAGCACATCTGGCTCCTGTGCTAGAGCCCGTGCATTCCTGCAATGCAGCCAGGCATAGTTCTCAACGGCTGGACATTTTGCAATGTTGTTCTGTGCCTATGGGCCAGGCTGTGGTCCCTGCGACCCAGTAGCAGTAGCACCAGGCCTTGATTGATGATGTCATGGCCGTGGATGGTTGGTGCAATCAAGTTGCCTAGCTGGTGCAGCACGTCTGGCTCCTGTGCCAGAGACCGCGCATTCCTGCAGAGCAAACACAAGCTGAAAGGGCTGAACAGTGTGCTCTATTGTGCTGGGGTCTGCTGTGAAGGATCGCGCTACATGTAAGTCGCCTGCATTTGGGTGACTCTAGATGTATCTGAGGCCAAGCCTGCTCGCAGCCAGATGCTTGGTTGGTTAACAGTGCGCCAGTGCCACATAAAGACCCAAGATTACAAAAATTATGCCCAGAGCAAGCATCAAAGTATGATGATGGCAAACAGAAAATGGGGCAAGTTCAGAAAATAGCTTGCAATTTGCTACATCGCACTGCGTTACAATCGATTTGCATGTTCCAAACAGCGAAACATTGATTTGGCTTGCTGAAGCTAGGTTGCAGTTGTGTTGCAGCAGCACAGCATTGCGCAGCCACATACTCTTTGAGTCTATGCAAGTCACACCTGATATCATCTGCTGTCAAAGATCTGTCAGCTTGCTTGGCCAGTTGGCACACTGAGTTGCCAACAACAACAGCCTTGAAGAGCCCTCCAATCTGACCACTAGCTCTGGGAGGAATGGCCTTGTAGATGCCCACAACGCTGATGCGACCACCAGGTTTACAGCTGTCCACAAGGTCGTCCTCTAGCATGATCTGCAGTCCAAAACAGGCATGCTCAGTGATGCCTTGCCTGCTTGTAGGAAATGCATATTGTCAGGATAGGTAATATAGGCGTGTACACCAGATGCACAGCTGCCAACCAGGTCATCCTCCGGCATGATCTGCAGTCCCAACGGCATGCTTCAAGGCGCCTTGCCTGCTTGTCAAGGCTACAGCTTGCCAAAATAGGCCAGGAAAGGCAATTCAGTTGACGTGGATATTCAAGCATAATTGTAAGCTGTACCTGTTATGCTATATATGAGGTAATGAGTATGGCTGAGCAGAGTACATTATTTGCACAAGCGTGATGCTTGCATGCAAGTCACACAGACGGTAGCAAGGGGGAAATGTACCTCAGTTGACCTGGGTAGCTGGCCAGCAGGTGCAGTCTCAGGCAGCTCTTGTACAACAACCACTTGGTGATTCTTGTACTTGCAGAGACCAAACTCGGTGGTCAAGGGGTTGCCTTGGTCGTCCCGCTGAGGGTACACTGCACCTGTTGGCTGTCCAGTGATCGAGGTGACGTCACGATACTCTTTCGTGGAGAACTGCTGTGTCTTCTCACAGTAGTGCACTGATTTGACAACCTTTGGCCTGACCAGGGAGCACTTTGTGACAATTCCCTCTACTCTGACAAGCTTTGAGATATAGGCTGAGCTGAGAGCCCTGGGAGAGACGGTGTGTGGCCCAAGCTCGCCTATGATCCCAACCTTGACTTCCTGTCCTTCCTTGAGCATTTTAGGGAAAAAGGCGCGGATAGTCTCTTCGACTGCTATCTCAAGACTTCTGATCACTGTTTCTGGATCGGTCAGTAGTCGACGGTGCAGGTGCTGCTGGAACTCCTGCATGTCCTGCAGCTTGATATCGAGACGCAAACGTCCTGTCTCCAGGTTTTGGTGAGTAAGTACGTCATCCTCAAGCACTCGCTTGTAGGGGCCGTTGTCGTGATCGGGGGCTAAGAAATCCTTGCAACTGCGAATTAGCTCTTGCCGATCTTCAGTCACACTGTCCATTGCAGCAGTACAGCTGTGCCGTGTACGCTGAAAGTGTCCGCGTTTTTGCAAGCAGCCAGATGAATCGGGCGTCGGTTGGCAATTGTACAGAACACAGCTGATCTGCTTTGACTTGAAAGCCCGTCAGTGAGTAAGTGAGGAAGAAGTTGAAGAGTCAAGGTCGAAGTCAGAGTCCAGCTTTCTGAATTTCACTGCAACGCGCAGATGCTGATTGGTCAGTGCAAGCTTTCAAACAAAAGTTTGGGCGTTATGCGCGTGGTAAGTAGTACAGACCACATCAGACACAATTGTTGCTTGACTTTATTGGTCAAATTGGTAGCTTGAGCTTGGCCATAGATGCAGCTGGCAAGCTGAAGCTGCATTGCCGATCCTTGAAATGTCTGCGCTTGTCAGAGTGAAGCAGAGCACAAAATCAAGTGAGTTTGCAAAGATCAGTACGTTTATGGGTTGAGACATGCACTTGCAAGGCAAGCTAACAATCTTGCCATCATGGCAATAACTTGTGTTTACATGCACATAAATCGCTGTGGTAGGCAAAAGATGCCATTCATTGTGCTGTACATGCTTGTGCTTTCCCATGCTTATACGTCAGGTTGCGATGAGGCACTGCCACAGTGACACTGTGAAGGGCAAGCTGCAATCAACACAATGTTTGCTAGACTCAAAGCAGCAACTCTGACCCCACAAGCTCCACCCACAAAGGGCTGCAATCAAAGCCTCTGTCACATGCTCAACATGCTTGCTGGTTCCCACAAACATCTTCTCGGTCACAGGGTCTGCTCTTGACAGGCATGCAATATTGCATTGGAAGCTCTCCAGCACTTGGTGTTCGCTGACGTGTCTGACCAGCTGCAGCATCAGTGCATCTGATCATTTGCCTTGAAGCCAATTTTGCTGATCAGCTATACCCAATGAAGCAATTATTGGAGCTGCAAGTTGCTGCTGCTGAGATGTGCAGCTATTCCTCTGTACACCGACTCCTCTTGTTCCCAATTCCGCTTGCAGTGCCAGCCTCTGCATGCATGTACATCTCATAAAAGTATATATGCAGCAGCTGGCGCATATGTGTGCTCAATGCATACCTGTGAAGTCTGAGTCTGGCTGCACCAGGTGTTGTTCTACCCCTCGCTCAGTGACCTGTGCCAGGGCAAAGCTGTGATACTGCAGGTGTGCAAGCATGCTGCATCTGTGATAGAGCGGACGGCTTGAGTTTTTAGGTAAGCGTACCACAGATGCAACTGGCCAGTCTGAGCCTGTGACTGTCATTCGGTAAGGCTCGGCTCCTGGAGGAGTGGTCAGTAAGGCTTTAGCACGAACGATCGAGCTTCGTTTGGGTGTCTTGAGAGCGTCGCCCTTGCCATTGCGCAATTTGTACATGTCGGCGACATCCTCAGTATTTTGCGGATCTTCAGCATTCGCCGGCACAGCAGACGTTCTGACGGATTCGTTTGCAGCGTCTGCCCTGTGATCAGACTGTCGATCTTGAGCGGGTGAGTTGCCCGAGTCCGTTTTGCGACGCGCTGGCATTGTCAAGTACACTCTCGATCGCACAGTAGGCCTCGGCTCGCACTGCGCCTGCGACTGCATCAACTTTACGCACCCACCGCGAGCGATCCGGCCATGCGCATGCTGCGGTTTCCAGAGCATAGCACACACCGCACAGCATGCATGCCTTCATCGATCAGTGACTGCATCTGCGAAGCTCGAGCGCAAGAGGTGGAAAGGAGGCCTTGAACGTGGCATTGTATCAGATGTCTACAGTATTTTGACGACACACAATATGCGCCGCGTTTGTCGCAGCTTGCGGTCAAGCTGAGCATGTTGAGGCCTGAGCTCCTCGGTTAAGATGAGCGCCACATTGAGCTGGCGCTCCTACCCCTCCAAGTTAGTATTGCTCGATGGTCACACCGACTGATCAGACTCATGCCAGTGTCAAGGTCCCAAATGTCCGTGTCCTGGTGCATATGCTGCAAGCCATCAAAACTACTGGCAAGCAGGTGCGCTTACCGAGCAAGAATGCCCATGCATTTGTCTGATAGATGTGCAAATGCAGAACTGCTTTGCTTTTTGATGCAGCATTGCACAGTTCTCATGGGACCAGAGGGTCTTTCTGTACGGTGGGAGATTGACTCCAAAACTCTACAGTCCTCCATTTTCCTGAGACCTGAGGTGAGACTCCCAAGGAGTGCTGCGCCTGTGGGCGTTTAACGCTAACACTTTCTTCTGATCAAAGACAATATCAGCAAGTTGACATGTCAGAGCTATGATTTGTATGCAGTTTGTCTCCAGCAGCTGACCTTTAAGGCACATCGAAACTGAACACATATGCGTGTGCAGATGTTCATTGAGTATCACTGTCCTGGGGTAGTCAGAGTGTTTGGACTACAATTCAACTATCTGATGGACACGCTTCAAGTTTTTGCATCCAGTGGTCATGAGCTTGTGCTCAAATACCCAAATGCCAACATGCAGCTTGAATGCGAGTATGATCTCTCAAATAAGTTGTTTGTATACTTAGCCATTGACAATTGAGTCATGGCAGAAAACTGCTGCAAGCTGCATTTTGCCCCCACCTGTCTTGACTGCATGAGTCAAGTTGTGAAACAAGTCAGAATGAGTCAGATATGTTTGTGCTGGACACTCTACCTGCTGGAACAACATTTATTCTCAAGCAATCATGGCACATGTTGCTACCCATCCCCTGCAGCTTTCCTGTCTATCGTACTGGCCTTGGGTGGGTATAGAATCTGCTTTCAATGAGCATTGCTTCAGACGTATTGATACTGCAAAACAAGTCTGCAAACGTGCTTCAGCCCACTGCACTTTGAGCTTGACTTGGCTGCCAACTTTTGGCATGTGCCAAACTGCAGGATGAATGAGGATGGGGATGCGAGCCTTGTCAACATGTATGCCCAGCTAGACAGCCAAGAGATGCCCATTCCCAAGGACCTGTCTGATTACTGGCAAGACCCCTCCTCATACTTCCTCATTCCTGGTCAGCCTCCCTCACCTATCACATCATCATGGGCACCTCTGTGCATCATTGATCTCTGGTTTGCTGCTGCTGCACCTTTGCAGATGTTGGCAGTAAGTGCAATGATGCAGGTCATCATGCCACCTTGCTGCTCGGGTTCGTCAATGTGCTCGCTGCATGCAAAGTAAGTGAGCTGCCTGGAAACAAGTTTGCCCAAAGCCCTTTTGTGACAAAGGCAAACTTGCCCTCGATTTACTTGAATGTCAACATGCTAATGGGTCATCCTGCTGCTGTTCCCCTGCGAATGAGAGCTTCCGTTTGAACTGCTCTGCTCATGTGTACAGCCTCTTTTCACTGCACAGTGCAGGTGCTCTGCTGAAGGAAACGATAGAGGACTTGGAGTGGACAGCAATCGGCAGTAACAACAGCTCAGTGGAGGTCTGTATGCAGCGTCAGCCCCGCCGCCTCTTCTTCAGTGCTCAGGCAGCAGGCAGCTTGCAGGTCAGCTGAGGACACAGATGCAGTAGATTGATAGTAACAGTTCTGCCTGTGCTTGCTTTGCATCATTCAATTCAGTGCTTGTCTTGCCCATCTAAGCACATCCATAGATGAGTAAGACAAGCACTGAGATCGCTGTGGCGATGTGGATACCTGTAAGCTGCAAGATCACACGGGTCATGATTTTCACAGTGATGACATATCAAGACGTGTAACATGGTGTTGCCATACTCACACTCAGCTGAGTCTTATATCACCATCAGCACGGATTTTGCCACGAATGGCAAAGCACCCGTAACCCATTAAAAACTGCAGGCGTTGCTCACTTAGACATAACTTCTAATGCTGACCCCCGTGTTTGGCCCAAATGGTTCTGGTGCATGCCAGTTTGTGCTCAATCTGTAATTGGTGCTGCACTGCAGATTGAGCTTCCTGTCAGCGACCTGGGAGGGTTCAGCTGTGCTGAGCAGGAGGTGCGGTGCAGCTACAAGTACAAGAACTTGCGCACAGCGCTATCAAATATCCCTCAAAAAGACACTACTGGAGTGAACAGCAAGGTCAGTATGCACTTCTGGCACAGACACTGTTCTCAAGAAGTACTGCTGCAGTTGCACAGCGCAACTTTTCCCTGCAGAAATTGTGCTCACACACATGCTGCATTAAATATCTACACGGTGTGAGCATTGGCTGGCCATAAGCAGGTGCTTGTTGCATTTGCCAATGCCTTGCATGCACTGCTGTGAAACATGCAGGTCAGCATAGATGCTCAGGGGCTGATGAAGATCACCCACATGGTCACCCTGCAGCACATCATGGATCAAGATGGCTTTGCTGGCCAGGGAGCATACACAGAATCGCAGGTAAAGACACATCTCATGAACAGGACAGTTTGTACTGAATAGACGTTCACGTGAGTGCAACATATTGACAGCCTTAGGCAGCATCTTCACACTGCTCAATGGTTGGCTGCTTCTGCAAGCCTGGTCAAGATGATCTCGCCTCTTGCCCAATGGAAACATAGCCAAAAGTTGCAAATGCATTGCAGGTTGATATCAGCAGGACTGGCATTGTCTCTTTCATGATGGTAGCTGAAGGTGATGCTGCTGATGGAGCTGATGACTAGGCATTGATTGTGAAGGCAATGATTGGATGCTGCACTTGACATCATGATCCTACTGATGCTGGTCTGCAGCTCAGCAACCACAGAAATCTGCTTGCGAGGTTATGTGCTTTCCCTCTTATGGCTCTGACATCAGCACAGGTCTGCTGAACAATCACATTAAGTTTCGCCTTTTTGCCATGCCCAGGTGGCTTGGGACATTGCATCTAATGTCTGAAAGGTGCATGCAGTCTGTTGAGCTTGAGAGCATGCTTTGCATGATGGACTTTAGCACTAGGGATCAAACTAAGGAATCTGCAATGTACACATGTAGACCATGGCTGTTGCCAAGCAAGCTTATGTTCAGGGTGGAGTGCAACACTTCACAACCGCTGACAACAGCGCATTTCATTGACAGGGGTCATACTTACATGCCACTTTCTGCATGCACTACAAACCACTCTGCTGATGTTGACACGTTAAGAGACACATGAACAATTCAACAGCCTAATCGACTGGCTATACCACATTGCAATATGCAATTTTTGTACAACGTGCGCACAACTACCAGAACACTCGCAATAGTTGATGAACAAAGCTGTAGAGGTTCACAGCTTTCTTGCCAGCTGCGCAACCGCATCTCTCATTCTACACTCGCTATAGTCTGCTGAACCCACAACCACGGCGCTGCTTTAAACAAACTCTTTGGCAATGACAGGCTTGTAATCAGCCTTCATCTCATTGACAATTGGTGCATCATAAGAAGGCTCAGCTGTGATCAACAGCGGTGTTTGACCATGCCATACACCACCACGGACATTGTTGTGCCAGATTGTGCGGGTTTCCTGGCACAGTGCGCATGGTGCACACCTGCATCACACATCATGTAAGTCACAAATGCTGCAGCAGACCTGCACAAAACAAGTGTGTTGCCACACATCACTTCAAACGAAACCAGCAAGCAACAAAAGTGACGCAAAGCAGCAGACACAAACTGAAGGGCTTTGACACAAAGGCCAGAACATTGTCAATGCAGTTGTAAGGGCTCACTAGCGCCACATGCTCAAGGAAAGCTTACCAGCACCAAGTGCAGAAGTCACCAATGCGGCTGCCAGCAATGCCAAATTTCTCACGAATCTGGGTTCTTCGGTGTGCAGCATACAGCACACCAACAGCGCACATCAGCACCATGACGCAGTAAGCTGTGCCCAGAATTGCCATAGCCTGATGGCACTCTGCAAGCATCAAAGACCAGATCAATATGTGTGATTGTGTTGCCTCCAGACTTTGAATGCAATCAGATCCAAATACCTGTTGCTGATTTGCAATCAGAGTGTTGGTACAAGAGACTCAAGGCTTCCTTACTGTATGCAACATATTTGTGGTACAGCATTGCGCTGATCAGCAAGACATAGTCGTTGAATGCCACTGCGCCCTCGCCAGCAAGGATGACACCTTACATATGTGGGGTCTGATCACGCTGTACCTGGTGTCATGGGTGGAGGTGGCCCATGGTGGTGTCCTCCAGGGTGGCTAGCGTTGTGGGAACCAGGCAGAGGTGTTGTCTGCAGTTGCTCAAGGCCAGCACTGAAAGCATGTGCCTCAGAGAAGTCATGGTGGCCATGGTGACCATGGTGTCCATGGCCGTGGTGGTGCTCGTGGAATGGTGCAGGGCAGGCAAGAGCAACACCCCTTGAGCTCCAGGTATACAGGGCTCGCCCAGACAGAAACAACAGTACATACAGTGCAGCCTGAGAGACTGCAGACAGGCTGAGTGCACGCTTCATGTTCTGCCTGCATATACATATAGACATTTGATCGATGCTTGTAGACAACCTTTGTACACAACAGGCGTGTTGCTCCAGATCATCAAGCGAGAAACAAGAATGTTTCTCACCCGAAAGCGATGCAAGGAAGGAAATAGCCGAGCAGGCAAGAGTGCCAGCTTATGTGGTCGCATCCGGGGAAGCAATTGAGCAGTGCACCTCTCCAGGCCTTTGGCGCTTCATCGCCGACAACAACGCCGGCTGGCTCCTGTACAGCTGCACCTTGCTGAGGCAACAGAGGAGAGGTTTCGTCCAGCTCTTGTGCACCCATGACGCCCTGCCACTGGTCTCGTTAGTGGTCGCAGAGACGAGGGTGCTGATCACTGAGAAAGAGCTGGCTATGATCGCTGTTAGTTGCGGCTATCACCCGTGAAAGTGCTAGCTGCGTCTGGCTTCGCCCTCTCAGGCGCGTTGTTACTGTTACGATGATAGCTACGGGGGCCTCGAGAAGGCACCTTGAGTAATTTTGACCGGCTAACTTTGGCTTGAGCAGTCAACCCCGCGTCTGGTCTCAACCCAGCTGCCTTCAGCCAGCCAGCCAGATCCAGCCCGTCTCGTGTTACTCTCGCATCTCTCAACTTTGCGGCCTTCGCATCGAGGTACTGGTCATGCATGCATGCACCTGTTGCTTACAGATGTCAACATGTATCACAAATCTGTCAGAGTTTACGATGCAGGACACTCTTAAGTCCTAGAGAACAGGTAAGTGGCAGAGCATTGCAGAGGTTTTGAGGTCTGATCCCACGTTTCTCATGCACGAATCTCTATTTAAGTTAAATTGTCTGCTTGAGCAGCTTAATGCAATGTTGCATCAGTGAAATGCAATCTAAACGGACTGTAACTATTGCAAGCATCATGATGGCATCTACATGGCAAGGAGCAATTTGCAGCTAAACACACATGTGTATACACAGTAAGACAGCTCATGAAACATGGAACACAGAATTCTGAATCCCATCTGCAATGAGCCTGATGCCTGCTGGCTTGTGATGCTTCAAAGCGTCTGAGTCCCTGGTCACCAGCTGGCTAAAAGGCCCAGCACTTCCATATCAAATTCCAGGCATGGCCTTGCTTGCCTGATGGATAGCTAATCAGATAGCTTATAAAAAAGACAGTGGCATCTGCATTTCTTCAAAACCGGACTGTTTCATGGATGCACACATTGCTGTGGAGCATGCACAGGCCTTTGCTGGCCATGGATGCAAAGGCGCCCTGCCTGATGCAGCTGCAAATTATATGACTGATTTCTGCTCTGCTAATCTGCAAGTAAGTGAGACTCTTTGTCTTGCCACTGTCAGCCGTGCACTTGGTCACACTCATATGATCCTGAGTCTGCGGCCCGTCTCACATATATGGCTGCTGCACGCTTCAGTTCGCTCAGACCAGGGCAGCAGCATGTCAACATATGCTGAAAAAGAAGCTGTAAGCAGCGTATAGTACATCTGCATGACAGGTGCAGGCAGCTCGAAACCGTTGCTGTGTCTGCTCTGCAGGACGAGACACTCGGACGCGCAAGCGTTTGCGCCGGCACCTGAGCGACCTCAAAGATCAGCCAATCGCCAGCAAGCGTGAAAGCTATCGAGATGCAGTCGGGCGAAACACGCCTGGTCGGAAGGTCGCAGTCGACATCAAAACCTCAGCAACACGGCAGAGGCAATATCTCCGCCAAGGTGCTGCACACAGAGGACAGCCGCTATAACTTACGCATCGACTAGTGCATCAACAATATCTGGAGAGCCACTTCAACCAAATGCGCGCTGCGCGCCTTAACGTCAAGTATTGAGCTGTTGAACTTCTGGATAGAGTTTAGTCATATGTAGTAATGGATCGAAAATACGCTTGGTTCCGCTGCGCATTGCCGAGGTCGACCTGCGCACTCAGCGCCGGTGAGCAGTCGTCACACGAGCCGCGAGCTGCTCGCCTCGACATGTAGCCAGGAGCGGAGACATGCTGAGCTTCAGTTCTAGCAGGCTCCTTTCTCGCTTTGCGTCACACCGGACTTGCTTGGCTCGAATTGGGCAGGCACGAGGCTACCAAGCAGCTTTGAAGGTGCCGCAGCAAGACAGCGGACTGCCAAATTTTACGTACAAAGCTCTGCTGGTTGACGCGGCCGGCACGCTTCTGCTTCCGAGCGAACCTGCCGCCGAGGTACAGCCAAGCGTAGCTTGACACTTTTGCTGCTATGCAAGCAGTGACCGAACAACTGACGACTATCTTTCAGGTATACTTGCGGTACGGCAGCAAGTATGGGGTCAGCCTACCCGAGGTGCAGGTCCTGACCAACTTTCGCAGGTAAAGTTTGGCATGCAGATCACTACTTGGATTTTGCATAGCCAGAGGCCTGCAGACCTGTCACTGACTGCAGGGCTTACAATGCACCGTGGACCTCTAGTGCTCAGCGATATGTTGGGGATGGCAGGCCATTCTGGTAAGCTGATCGACACTACCATGCAACAAATCCTCGGCTCAGTATAGCGCTGGTCAATAGACAGACACCTTGGGATGCAGGCAGAGGATTGTAGCTGAGTCTACAGGCTGCCAAAGCCTTGCATTATTTGAAGAGATCTATGACTACTATGCTCAGCCAGCAGCATGGCATATTGCACCAGGCGCACATGCTGCTTTGCAGCGGCTACGAGATTCAGGCAAGTGACCTCTGCTCTTTGTATTTCCTTGATTTTTGTCACTCCCCTCAGTGTGTCACACAGCACATAAGAACACAAGCAGCACATCATCACCATGTGCAGCACAGCACTGCCTGAGCAGTTTGGGAGACACATGCCTGCTGTCTAGCACATTCAAACAGATCGAAAACTGAGTTGTCTTGTTCATTGAAGGGCTGAGGCTTGCAGTTGTCAGCAACTTTGACACACGCTTGAGACCAATCTTGAAGGGCCTTGGCGTCGATCAGTTGTTTGACTCAATTGTTATAAGCGCTGAGATTGGGGTTGAGAAGCCAAATCCCATGATCTTTGAGGTGGCCTGTCAGCAACTCGGAGTTTTGCCAGAGGAAGCTGTACATGTTGGAGATGACAGGAGGTAGACATGCCTTGATGCCTTGCATTCATTGCACATCACACATAGCAGGTGATCATGCTCCATGCCTGACACTACATCATGCTGCTTGCCTTGAAGGGCTTGTAGCACTTGTTGTTATGTCAATCTGTAATGTATGCTCGATAGCAGTCAGCCAATCCTGTAAGGTCTGAGGTTTGCATGTCAACTCATCTTCTGTGCTGCAGAAATGACATTTTTGGAGCCAGAGATGCTGGTTGTTTTGCTTGGCTGTGGGGCATGGATGTGTTGACTTTTGATGATGTGTCAAAGCAGATGCTGCATGAAGAGGTTGACCCGGACTCAGATGCAATGTTGTCCCCAATAGTATGAAGCCGGGAGTCATGATGCAAGTGCATCAGCCAATTTTGCCAATCATTTATTGAATAAATTGTGACATCAACATTCCCTTTCTGATGTGCACACAGGCCCTTTTGAGCAGCAACCCTTCCCTTTTGAGTGGTACAACACGTTCTTTTTCCTGCGTTTGCTTGTATAGTATGCTGTGTCCAACGAGTTGCACTGTAGTTCAGTCTGTGTCAGTCAGATTCTTCAGAATTTTGATCTCCAGTGCGAACCAGTTTTTGTCAAGGTTTTATGCTTGCATTGCAGCGTTTGCTATGCAACCATGCTTCACTTGTCTCATGAGCAGCCAGACATAGTTCCACATGTAAGGCAGCTTTTCCGTCTTGCATTTTGCAGAACAAGTCAGACCTGAGGTTGATTGCTTGTAAGCCAACAGTGTCAAGGGATCAAGTGTTGCAATGCAAGTGGCTAGCAGCGACGACTGAGCTTTCATGCACACGCTGCACCTTGGACAAACAAGTCGCGATCGCTTAAACAGCAGGATCACGATGGAATTCCATTGGACAAAACCAGCTAATTTACAGCGCAAAGGAATACCAGCCTTGAAATAAACTTATACTGCAACAAGTTAAAGACAGATGCTTCAAAACCCAGCAGGCCCTCCGTATCCTCCTCCTGTATTGCTGTTGTACTGATTCTGTCCTCCACTGTATCCTCCACCACCAGCTGATGCGCCATACGCAGGCTGTGCATTGTAGCCTCCTCCACCTCCTGTTTGCATAGGAACAGTTTCAACACACTCAGGTTACTTAGTTGGTGATCTGGAAGCAGACTCGCAAAACTGCACTGACAAGCAAGCTTTGAAAATTTTGATACACTCAAGTTTAGGGACAGGGATGTGAGCCTGTGTTGACCCTTGTGCAGTCATGCATTGTGTGCATTGTAAACAACAGCCCTTGTGCACCAGCCATTAGCAGCTTTTGCTTCGCCTTGACATCAGCAGACTTTTGCTTAGCACCGCTTTGAAAGCAAAGGCTCAGTCAGCAGCAACACTGACATCCTGTCTGTTGCAATGCTGCTCAAATCAGGACTTCCAGCAATCAAGATTGGAATTCAGCTTGACAATCAATGGCGACTCATTGTTTCAAGGACCGAACAGAGGGATCATGCAGACAATGCCAGACATTAAAGAATTCTTTGTGCCTAGCAACTCAAGATGTGAACATAATGTCATGCAGAAACGAAAAGAAAAGTCTGCGCCGTCAGGCATTACAACGGGAGCCTCTATCTAAAGAGGCAGCCCAGGAGCCTTTGTCATGCAGCACTGCGCTGCTTACCTCCATGCGATTGACCACCGTAGCCTCCACCATTTGCCGCTCCATAGGCCCCTGTCTGCACTGGTGCAGCGTATGAGCCGGCTGCTGATGGCGCACCATAGCTGCCGCTGCCAGCACTGTACCCGCCACCGCCCTGGCCATAATTCCTCTTCTGATTTGGGGTGGTGTACCCTCCCCCACCTTGACCATAGCTGGTGCCCACCTGTGGCAATATGTCACAAGCTTGCACAGTGCATGCAAAGACAATATTTTCTTGTGATGAACAGCAAGCGTGTACAAGACAATACGCCCTTGCTTTGTATGTGATGCAACAAACTCTTTCGCGCGACCGCCTAGTTGCTGGAAGAATGACGACAAACTTGTCCCTCATTCTTGTAGTCTCTTGCTTGAGAAGACAAACAGCGGTCTCTCAACCTATGCTGTGCAGGTATTGACAACGTGAGGCCATTGCATCAGAATGTCTTAGCAAGCAAAGCACAGAAGGCAAACTGAAAGGTGACACAGAAGACGTCATAGATTCCAGAAGCCTGTGCTAACTCTTTGCATGTGGAGGCTCAGATGCCCCTGACTCACTTCCTGACGCATAGAGCAATGCATGACCTGCATCACGGGACATTGATAGACAGAGTAAAAGTGAGGTACCTTAGGTGGCCCATAGCCGGACTGCTGTGGTGCTGCGGCCACAGGCTGCATCACTTGCTCCCCACGTTTCAGCTTCTCAATGAAGTCTAGCATCACTTTGCTCTCCTTCACAAAATCTGTCTCCATCACTCTGCAAAGCCAGATACAGCTTAACAAACTTGAATGCAAAACAGTACAAGAATGGCATCCAGCATCACTTTGCTGTCGTTGACAAAATCTTGTTCTGTGACTCTGCACGGTCAGGCATAGCTGAGCAGACTCAACCGCATTCAAGCAATAAATGCTGACTGAGCAAACACAGTTGGTGCATGCACACATCCTGCTTGCACACGGCATCCGGATAGCGCTGCAGTCACATGCTGAGAAAGACATCACGCAGTTTTTGCAGCAAGCTCTCGGTGGAGGATAGTACAATGTTACCCTCAGGTGCGCTGTGTGACATGTAAGGTCTTCTGTCAGGAAGGCATTGCACCTGTTGACAGACTCCTTGATGCATGTCAAATTGTTGTAAGCATCTGCAATATGTAGAGACGTGCTGTTGAAAAGCAATCATATAGAGGCTTGTGTTTGAGCTGCAATGCAAGTACCTGTTGACAGATTTCTTGATGCGTGTCTCATCATTGTAGGTGTCCTCTGCAACCTTCAGAGTGAAGGTCAGAGGTCTCAAGTTTGCGCTTTGAATGGCTGCATCATATGCTTTGCCGTCATCTTCCATCGCCTTGAGTTCTGATGCTGGCAAGCCCATGATCTCCTGCCCAGCCTCCTGCAACGCCAGACGCACACTGAAACTTGAAACAGAAGAAAAACAAGACACACCAGACGGCAAGGCCACCTATGCATGTTGTCATAGAGCAGATGCAGCACAAATCACAAGGTTTTGTCAGCCTATGCTCCATGGCGTTGTGGGGTTGCAATACATAGCAAGCAAATCATGCCAGCATGCATTGAGCTCATGCGTGTTCAAAAGCTGTGTGTCACAAGTGACATCACTGCAAAACAACATCAACTGATTTGAGGGTCAGAGAAGGCACAAGTGGCTTGCTGTGTGGGATCAAATGAATTGAATGTTGCACACAGACGAGATGGTGGCACAGCAGCTCAAAGAGGAAGTGCACAAAGATTAGCAGCTTACTTGGAACGCAGTCAGCCACTCTTGGCCTGTGTGATCTGACACTTGCAAGGAGAGCATATACCGCCACTCAGGAGTGCTGGCTGATTGACACCTTTCACACCACCTGCACATGAGTATTAGATCAAGCTTCTACATTCAAGCTGAACCAGCAGCCAGTCTTGTGCATGCTGACAGCTTCATGAGCGATCAAGGTTCTGCTCCCGCTGATGCGTCACCTGAGAGGGCAAGCTTCAGTGGCAAGCAACTGTTCTGTGGATTGGCACAGGGCGTGGTACTCATGTAGTACAAGGTGCACGTTGATCATGTCTATAGCATCAGGTGCAATTGACAGCAACTCAACAACAACAAACAGCCACTGTAAAGCTGCTGTGGGAGATGCACTCTGTTGTATGGTGCTGGTATAGTGTAAGATGCGCGCGGATGATATCTCAGGTGTGATTGACAGCAATTTAGGAACATGGACAACACAGTGTTGAGATGCTGTGAGGCATGCAGCTTACCAGCCATTCCCTTGATCATTCAGCTTCTTGTTACACTGCTTGCCATTGTACTGTCCAGTACAGGCTGGGTAGAAGAGGTTCTCGCCTCTGATGAAGTTCACCCATGCACTGACCTGCATTGTCAGGCAATCAGGCAATCAACCAATCAACGAATGAATGAATGAATGAATGAATGAATGAATGAATGAATGAATGAATGAATGAATGAATGAATCAACCAATCAATCACTCCGTTGATCCATCCATTTATCACTTAATCACCCAACCAAGCAGTCAGTCATTTATTCAACCAATCATGTTGGTGAGATAAAAAGTAAATTTGAAAGGGGCACGTTCATAGGCATGCCAGCCATCAACATCGTCATTGTCAGGATGTACATGCTTGCTGGTGAGATCACATGACCCTGCCAGGTTTGTACAAGAGCAGTGAACTGCCACCAAATTAGCTTTGTACCAATGCAAATCAACCATCAAATCAATCTGCACACTCCTATGGTCCACATATAAACGTCAGGAGACAGCATTGCACCTGAACAAAAGCTGGTGCTCCATTAGTGCCCATGCCCTCGTCTGTGATCTGTGCCAGAGTGCAGCGCCGTTCTGCCATGCGACCTCCAGAGGCCCTAGCATCACTTAAGGGCTGAGCTGCTTGCTGTGCACCACCTTCCCTATCATACCTGAAGCACCACAACTGTTCAACTTGACTGTCCAATGCCAGCTAAATTTGTCCTGTACAGCTTAGCCTGGCTTTGATGGGGTTGCTCTGAGTGCTGTTCTGAGACCCGTATACATATCCCCAGTACTGGCACAGGTTTGGGTGTCTCACACATGCTACCAGTTGGTCATGATAAAGCAAGCATGCAATCAATAGCATAATTGGCTTGGCAGTGAGTAGCCTGGCAGTTCAAGATAGGGTAGAAGAACAAGAGGGCTGACCAGTTGCGAAGCATTCCAGCCTCAGGCACATCAGGGTCAACATCAACCAAGGAGGTGCTGATGGTTCCTAGAGTTTTGCCGTTGAAATCACCCACTCGAGCAGTCTTGACAGCAATGACCGGATGGTTGCCTTGCTCAACAGCCTGCAGGAGAAGATTGGTCAGGTCAACTGCTCAAGCACTCTCGACAGGAATAGCTGGTCCAGACAGCTACCAAGGACGTGCTGATGGTTCCCAAAGTCTTGCCAATGGAGTCACCTACTCGCGCAGTCTTGATAGCAATGACTGGAATTGCCTTGCTCGACAGCCTGCAAAAGCCATTGCTTGGGTGAGTGTATGCTCTCCAATCAGGTGAATGATTTCACTTGGGCAGGTGAAGGTCTGTAAAGAGACATCTCTGGCAGGCACTTATTGCACAATATACAGCTGAGCAATGACGAGAGCTGCTGCTTGCAGTGCTCAAATGTCACCCCGCCTGAAACCGCATGCAGCATCTTGCACAGTCTATAGCTAGCGTTCACACAGCTCCATTCTTGAGTCAGGGACTGTCTTGATCAAAGCTGCGAGCCAAGGCCAGTAAGCAACTCCGGACTCAAGCTGACTGAAAGCCAAGCAGCAGCATATGCTGCCAGATAGACATTGCAGAACAGCATGTGACACATGCAAACTTGACGCTGCACACCAGCGCTTCACCCAAGCTAGATTGGCATTGCAGAACATTGTTAATCTGTGCCAGAGGTGTTTGGGCTGGCAAAGCTGCCCTCAACAGAAAGATGTGTTGAGGAAGCTATTGCATCTCACCGCTTTACCTGTGCCAGAAGGTCTCCTACGTCACTGGCAGAGCTAGCCCACATCAAAACAATGCATTGAAGAGGCTTTTGCATTCAGTGCTAGACCTGTGCCAACATATCTCCTGGATCACTGGCAAAGGTGCCCCACATGGTCAGCTCAATGGATCTGTTGCTGTTGTCTCGCAGCACCAGGGACCTCTTAGTCTGCTCTGTTGCATTCTTCAGAGTCAGTGTGACAAAATCCCCAACTGATTCCACAATGCCCAGAACATCAAGCATGCTTGTAGCAGGCATGCCCTCAATCTCCTCGATGCGTTTGAACTGCAATCACAGACCACCTGTCATGGGTTGACGGCAGAGTTGTGCACATTTCACAGTCAGTCTGCTGCGTTGCATTCTTCAGGGTCAGCGTCACGCATGTCACAACTGATTTCACAATGCCCAGCACATCTAACATGCTGGTGGCATGCCCTTAATCTCCTCGATGCGTTTGAAGTGCAATCACAGGTCATCTGTCATAGGTTGATGGCAGAGATGTGCACATTTCACAATCAGTCTGCTGCGTTGCATGCTTCAGGGTCAGCGTCACACACGTCCCAACTAATTTCACACTGCCTAGCACATCCAGCATGCTTGTAGCAGACATGCCTTCAATCTCCTGAATGCGCTTGAACTGCAATCACAGACCATGATAGCTTGCTGAGCTGCAACCATGAACCACATAATGGGTCGGCAGCTCAGTGAGCATTGTGACTCAAACAGTACAACCTTGACAACAGGCAATAGATTTACAAGGTAAGCAAATCACTTTCATTCTGAATGCTCATTGAAAGCAGGGTTGTTGCTACACAGCCAGAAAGATCTTTGCAGCAGACATCAAAAGCTGGAACAGTCTCACAGGCGGCGCTGATCTAAGTTGTTACCAAGTCCTGCCAGGCAAGGCAAGACTTCGGCAGCCACAATACACCAGGAAGCTGACTTACATGATACAAGGCTCTAGGGATACTATCTTGCGGCTCATCCTCACAAAGCTGGACCACAGATGCATTCTCCAGCTGGATCTCAAAGTCATGCCTTGTATTGTTGAATTGCTGCATGGACGCAATAAGCTGTCAATCAACTATCAGCAAGATGAACTCAAGCCTGTTTGGGTCGACAAGCAAAGAAGCGTATCTGTGACCACACAGCAGGCTCAGCATCAAATGATAACTCAGGCGACAGAACAAGTTAAGCAGACACATCTGTGTTGTGCTTAGCAGAGATAGAATATTTGCAAGGCAAACGCTACAACTTAGACCAGCAAAACAGCCACAGCTAGCTGATGTGGCAAGCACGTTTTTGTGCCATTCAAGCAGAAAAGCACAGTATGCATCCAGCGACAATAACAACAAGTAGCATGACTTACTGGTCTCTTGGGCTTCAGACTGGCCTTGGATATCATGTACACGCTGCCCTTCTGGATGAGATCATAAAACTTATCACATGCATCTGTGAAGGCAGTTGCCTTGATCTCGCCCCCAGCAGCGTCAACCAGGTCAAAGCTGAACACCTTGCCCTCTCCACGTGCATTAGAGTACCTCCTCAAGTCTCCCTTCACTGAGACTCTAGCCTTGATTGTCCACCTGTTCTGATAGGCGTTCAAGCTGTTGATGGGCACAATCCTAGCTGGTGCCTCATTGCGAGCAATGGCAGAGTTGCCAGCTCGGTAGTCTGGGGCTGGCTGACCATAAGGGCCCCTGTTGTTGTTGGGATGGCCCCCAGGCGCCCCATACTGACCCTGACCCTGACCCTGACCATACCCTCGGCCTGCCCCATAGCTGCCTGACGCTGCAGGAGCGCCATAGGATCCCAATTGCTGCTGCTGCTGCTGTTGGTAACCCCCTCCGCCCCGCCCATACCCTGAGGGGGTCACATTTGGGGCTTGGTTTTGATAGCCTGATCCAGAGGAGGCACCATAGGGGGCTTGAGGAGCTTGACCGTAAGGCCCAGCTGGTCTTGTGCCATTCTGGTAGATACCTGCCCATTCATGACTGATATGAATACAAACTCGCTTACATGCATACTGGTTTGTTCACGAAACCCAACTTAGGACCACTGAAGCAAGCAAGTGCCTCTTGAAAAGGATCCATAGGGAGGTTGTGGGGTGACTTGACTTCCATGCATGCTGAGTCTCGCTTGAGGCTTTATCTACATGCATGTTGGCCCCATTCATGGAGACCCAGCTAAATTTGTGCAGACGCAGTCGGTTGCCTTTATGCCTGTTGTCTGTGGTCGTCCCATGTCAGTCCTGCTGTGCATACAAGTTCTTCACGCCAGTTGCAGGCAAGAACGAGTTGTCAAGCAGTCAATGTGACGACAAGGCACAGCGTAACACCTGCTGCTGGGGCGTAGGTCTTGTGCTTGGCTTGGCTCATCTGGGCAGGAGGAAATGCAACTGTTAAACGCAGAAACGCTGTACCTGCTGCTGGGGGGTATGTCTCCTGTTTGACTTGGCCCCCTTGTTGGCCAGGCTGCTGTGGCGCAGGTGCTCTGCCGTCAGCAGGGTAAGGCACAGGCTGGCCAATGTTGCTTGCGCCCTCTACACCAGCATCTATAATGGTCAGCGCCAAAATGATGATGATCCTGCAGGTACAAAATACTGTGTTGTTTCAGTTGAGAACGTGAAGGGGTTGGTGCTGCTGATTGGGAACGTGAAGTAGGTGGTGCTGCAGATACGAGCTGTGATTAAGTATTGCAAAATAAGGCTCGGCCGCTGACAGCAACTCTTGCAGCCATAAGCAGGGCACATTACAATGCACACAGCTGCTGCAAAAACGTCGTGCTCCTGATGTGGGTTGTAGGACAGTTGTGCACAAGGCTCTACAGCTGACATCAGGCCTAGCGGCCAGCAGGGCTTGCACGCAGGAGACAATGCTTGGGGTTTGGCACAATACCATGCATGCAGCTAGAGCAAGACACCCACTTCTTGCCCTGAACTGCGTTGCTAAGGTATTCATCGAGTCTCAGAATTGTGTTGTTGTGAATCTGGTCAGACTTGACGATCTCGTTCAGCTGCGTGGCCAACATAGCTGTGCACCAGTGCTTGCCATCGCTGATCGCTAGCCTGAAGCGCTCCGCTGAGTTGCTTGTGGCTGCGTTGCTCGTCATGACTTTGACACCTGCACAGAAACCTTGAACGTCAGAGCTGCCACAAGGTGCCACGGGCAAATCTGCGCACTGGTCACACCTATACACTGCATGACTGGTTTCAGCTCTAGATTGTTGCCCAGGATCTGCCCGACCGCGTCAGGAGTCAGTGCCATCTTTTGCAGATCACGCTCGGAGAGCAGTGCTGCCTTGTGACGCGACTGTTGACCCGAGCGATGCGGAACTTCTGGCGCGCGGACGGGGTCAGTCAAAAGTATGTCGGGGGAACGACGGTTGACCCTGGCAAAGCTGGCCCGATCTCCGCGATCGCACCTTGCGCCTTGTGCTGTGCATGCTGCGCGACATGGCGCTAGGGTATGATGAATTTTGCCTCAGGGTTCCACCTGGGTTTGCCGTTACAAAGCTATCATATTCGAACGCAAGCAGTCCGAACATGCAAACTATCCTTTTTTAAAACCACAACCTGGGGAGCAATGCGTGATTTTGCAGAAATCAGAAGGGTCAGCAATATCAATGTCTGTAAGAAGGTCATGACAGACACCATACAAATTAAAGTAACATGCACATAACCCGAATTAGGGTCAGTCAAAATCAACAACTCAACAGAACTGACGGCATCACGGCCGTGCCGTCAAACGTCAGATAGCCCTGTTTATGGGGTTTGTGTCAAGAGATCTAGCAAAAATCAGTCACTTCATATGCCACTTCTGACCTGCATCTGACCAAAACTAGGACGACAGTAGTAGGGGTAGTGCGTTTGATACAGTTCTGACCTGCATTGACCAAACCTGGTATGACAGTAGTAAGGCGTGTGCATTTGACACAATAAATAGCTTGATATGTAGTCGAGCCAATATCTCTTCCAGCAGCAGCTTACCCACAGAACTTCAGACAAAATCCTGCCAAAGCCCGAGTTAACAAGACTTTTGGCCCGAAATCATTGCTCCACACATCTCACACAGGCTGGATTATTTATGTCAAAGATGCTCTACATGCATATTTCAAATATCAAGATGAACCTGTACCAGCAGGCTGTACTGTTGGTGGTGCCCCAGACCAACGGGCATCAAAATTGTTGAAAACGTAATCGCCGACCTGCAACCATCAGTCGTTTGCAATGGTGAAACATACAGACCTAAGCTGAGTCATGACTGGTAGGAATATAGGAGACGAGCCATGCCAGAAACAACCTATTTTGGGTGGCAGCGAAGCACAGCGCAAAATAGAAAGATTGGTGTCATTACAAGTGGGAGAGTTGCTGATCTGATCATGGGCTGCCGGAAAACTGTGGCTGCATTGATGAGGCAGGCACAGCATGCAAGATGCTGGCATGTGATGACATACATACGAGCATGCAAATGCAGCTGTTGCATCATGAGATAGGCAAAGAATGCAAGACAATGGCAAATGGATGGTATGCATCATGCAAACACAGAACTTCGGCGCATGCATGCAGGACCTGATGCCAAAACACTGCAGCGTCACTGAGCGAAGCTGCTTGCAGTGCAACCCACACACAGCTGCTGCAAGTCATGCAGAAGAGTCACACCTGATTGCCCACAATGCGCCCATCTGTGACGTCATGCAAGAAGTGGATGCCAGCATACACCCTGCAGCAGACAGGAAAGCCCCAAATTGATGGCACGCATATCTATCGATAGAGCTAAGGTGAAGAGAAGCAATACACAGTAACATGGCTGTGTTGCCAATGGCAAAAGTACCCCTGTGTGTGTGTTTCTTGTCCAGATTTCATTACAGTGCAGACTGCGTGCTGGACAGCTTTGCAATCCTGATGTGCATTCAGTGATTCAGAACATATGCGTGAGTGCAGCATACAGTAGCGGAAGCGCCCCGTACTCAGGGAATTGGATTCATCGCTCAATGCATGATATTGTCAACAGCAAAGCAATGCTAGAGCGGCTACAAAGCGCACATTGCAATGTCTTTGCCCAACAGCACCTGCCACAGCAAGCTGTGAATGGTGCAATAAGCCAGTGCAAGTGCGGTGGACAAAGGAAATACAGTTTCTCACCTTGCCAAGCCTGTGTCAATGGCAGCAGCAGAGAAGGAGTTGTAGGTACGGGGTGGCAGGGGGGTGGACCCATTGGGGGGGTACACCCCCAGGGCAGGGTACTCTGACACTATTGTGAAGGTGTGATTGTCTGTCTCAAACCAGCTGCAACATTTTCCATATAGTCAGCTATAGATGTGGAGTTGGGCTTGAAACGCGTGAACCTTGTGCAAAATGTTGTACTACTGTTCACATGTCAACAGAGCGTACATGCAGTTGTGGCATGTCAGCCTTTACCAGGGCTGCTGCTACACAAACAGTTGAGCAACCAGATTGCTTACTTGGGCAGCACTGCTGCAGCAACTCCACTGAGTGTGCCCTGAACAGCTGCTGCCATAAAATCAGAACAGCCATCAATCGCGCGCTACTACTGTGAAACAACATTTGTGCTGTACGGAACCTCATGACATAGCACTCTGCAGCAGTCAGTGTGCTTAAACGGGTCTGCTTACTTGCGTAGTACTGCCTCAGCAACTCCACTGAGTGTACCGTGACCACTCGGGTAGTCAGGCTCTGGCACCGTTGTCAGCAGGGGCACAAACGTGGGCTGAGCTGAGACTCCAGCACTGTTGTTGCCCTCACTGCATACAAAATCAGGTAAGTAAAGCCATGAAAAGCTAGGCCATTCACTGGATTGACCAGGCACAGGAGGGCTGGGCTGAAATCTCAGTGCTGGGGCCCTCACTGCATGCGACCATCACGCGAGTGAGGTTTGCTTGGCAACATTACCCGTGGCCAAGCAAGAAACTGTTCCAAAACGGTTGGCAACAACTGATGGACCAAGCAGAAGAGGGCTGGGTTGACATTGCAGCAGTGTTGCTGACCTCACTGCATGTAGTGGTCATGCAAGCCTTGGCGAGGTAAGGTAAGTCACAGCCAGACAGGTCAGCACAACGCTATTGTGCAAGGCCCAAAGGAGCTTTGCAAGACAAGAGCTGGCTCGACTTCATGCCAACATTGCTATAGACCACTGCCCAAGCAAGAAGCAAGCAGGTTGAACACATGCAGCTTCTGCAGAAGCTTCACACTCAGCTAATGCTTAGCATGACATGACAACAGCAAGCCAGTGATACGTGCAACATGACAGTCATCATGGTCTGCATGCTGGAATGATGTAAGGCACAGCAATTTTGAAATGCGATGCAGTGAGGTGATGCCTAGTCTAACCTATGCAATGCACTGGTTTGCAGCGGTGATTGGCCAAAGAACAGATTGCTGTATTTCAGGAATCAATACGCAATGCGTGAGTCAAATTGGGCGCAGGCAATACTGGCAAAGAAGTGTGCTGTGACTTATGCAGTGAACTGGTTTGCAGCCATGATCGGCCTGAAGAACAGACTATTGGACTTCATGGTGAAGTAGGCAATGTTACCATCAAACTGGGTGCATACAAGCATGGCAAAGAAGATTGCTGTGACTGACGCAATACACTGGTAAGCAGCCATTTTTAGCCTGAAGAACAGGTTGCTGTACTTCATGGTGGAGTATGCATGCGTCCATCATAATGGGTGCATACAAAGCTGGAAAGACTGTGTGCTATGACTTACGCAATGAACTGGTATGCTGCCGTGATTGGCCTGAAGAACAGGTTGCTGTACTTCATGGTGAAATACGCAATGCGTCCATCAAACTGGGCGCAGGCAAAGATCGCAAAGAAGTGCGCTGTATCATACAGCGACAGGTTGGCTGGAAGACTGGCCAGAGCCACATTGGTGTAATGAGCAGTGATGCCCTCATTGCCTGTCGCACAGTGCCAACTGTACTTAGCTGGCAAAAACATGGATGCAATGTAGCTGATGATACACACAACATCTACCACACATCTTGCCATCAAAACTGCAAGAAGCCTCTTCAGCAGGCAGACTGTGTCCTTGTTGACCTCCAAAGGCAACAGGTGTGCAGTCATGACATACACTACAAAAATGTGGAGAGTCATTTCTGCTGTCAGCTGGTGCATGGTGACACTGCACTCAAGGTGGGTATTGCTTACCTGTGTCCTCATCATACCAGAACTTGGCTGTGTCAGTTTCATAAGCTGTCCGATTGGTGCTGTTGATGGCACCATATGCTAGTGTGTAGGCGTAGTCATAGTCAAACTCAGCTGAAGGGACTGGAGGTGGCTTCAAGGTTGTTTCATTCAGCTGCAGAACACACAGCAAAAGTGTGATTTTGGGGTTCAGACGGTTACAGAGCCTATTTGCTAAAAGCCTCATTCATGATGTCTGCAACTGACTTGGGAGGACAGCAGATCAGTTTGTGGTGTTTAGCTGCAGAATGCACAAGGAAGGTGCCAAGACACTATGCCAGCCTGTTCAGTCATGTCGAGGGGAGGGTTTGGCAATGCCAGATGATCATTATAGTCAGGTTACAGTAACCTCTTATATAAGGACACTCAATATAAGGACATTCTTGATGTAAGGACAATGCAGCTGGGAACCAAGCACTGCGTTCTGACTGCAGTGGTCCCTCTGAATAAGGACAATTTGAAGTAAGAACAAATTTCTTGGTAACCAAAGCAGTCGTTATACAGAGAGTTTACTGTATAAGAAACTGCAAGGTGTTGGCAAAAGGCTTGAGAGTTGCAGATGCTACAGTGTAGCAGTGAAGCTGGCATCCATAGCACAGAAACATGGCATTCAGAGCATGCTATGTGATGCTGTGTCCACTTTCCAGTGACAGAACCCACACTCAGTTATAGCAGATGATGCTGTGGCCACTTTCAAGCAACAGAACCTGCATTCAGTTATAGCAGGTGATGCTGTGTCCGCTTTCAAGCAACAGAAGCTGCATTCCATTATAGCAGCAGGTCAGATCTGCTGCGCACAGGAACTCAACAAAAGCTTTGGGCACAAAAGCACAGGCCGTAGGTGCAGCCACTTGCATGTTAAGACTGACATCAAAGTCACACACAGCATTCCTTACATATCACAACTGCTTTGGTAATCACAAAACTTGTCCTTATATTGGTACTCAGAGGCCCCACGCAGTCGAAGTGCAGCGAGCGTTTCTGCCCATTGCCATCCTCCCTAGCTAGCGCTTACTTTTTGCTGGTGTGAAAGTGAACCTGTAGCCCACTTGCCATGTCCACACAGCAAGAACATCCTAATACCAGTTGTCCTTACAAAGAGAAATCAAGAGGTGATACAGTACCATAATTGAGACCACTCCTCACCTGTGACAGAGGATATGGGATGACATACGACGTCGCATTTGCTTTGTTCTGGTTTCTGGGGTATGTCTGGTTTGGTGCGTATTGGTACGCGCCTGATGCTGCTCCTGCAGATCCTGGTCTTGCAATGGGCACCACCACAAATCTCTGTGTGCCGTCATTTGTCCTGCATTGCAGAATCACATTGCGATGCTTAAGCAGATTGATCCTTGCACATACAACATTGAATACACTGTGGGTATGTCATTGCTCAGTGACAGGCACCACCGCAAATCTCTGTGTGCGGTCATTTGTCCTGCATTGCAAAGTGATGTCTGTTGTTTAGGCAGAAAAGGCATCACTTGCTCTGGATGGCAACAATCAATGTGCAATGCTCAGGCACAACTACCATAACTTTTCCTGTTATGCAGAATTTCCCTGGAGTGGTCATGCAGAGTACTCCTGGCTCAGAAAATAGCAGTCGCAGCCTTTGGGGGTTATGATTTGGAGCAATACTTCAGGTCACTGACCTGTTTTGCAGCAGCAGTGTGGCAGCATCTGTTGCTATGGTCTGTGCTGCAGTGCAATCAGCTGCAGAGGTGTTTCCCAGCTGAGCTGCAAGCAGGACGTCATAGTCCTTCAGATTTGCTGGCAGCAGTTGCGCCAGCACAAAGTGACCAGCATACCCTGCAGCATACCTACACTCAGTGAAGTGACATCATTTGCACCATACACACGTTTGTTTACATAGCCTGCAGCATGCCCACATGTCATTCGCGAGTCAATGGCGGATGCTGCAGAGATTGACGGAGGGTGGGGGTGGGGGGGGTTATCAGACACAGTGATGAACATAACCTGCAGCATGCACGCACACATGCCACTTCTGAGGCAATGGCAGATGTTACGAAACTGCGCAAATGTTATGCCAAATTGGGTTTGAAAGCTGAGTGCAGTGATTTCAGTGCAGTCATAAGAGGGCAGAATCGACACCTGCAACAGCGTTCAGGTTATAGGTGCTATTCTGGCCCCCAGCAGCAAGAATGGCCTTCCATTGGGCCAGGTGGAGGAGTGAGAACAGACGAGGAGGATCATATCCGGAGGTTCTGCCTAACTGCTGTGCTGCCTGAGACATAATAGTTCAGTTGAGTGGTTGTGCATTGCTGCGTGTTGTGACTAGAGCATTGCAGAAGCCACTGACCAGATTCCAGTCCACAATCACGTTTGTCAGGTTACCATAGGGGTTGCGTCCGGGAGAAAACTCGCGCACTGGCACAACGTTCGTGGGGTAGTAGCCGCTCGGGCTCTACGTGGCAAGCAACTGATGAGGCGTTTGCCACACAGTGTCGTCCGCGCCTGCTCCGCCAATTGCAAGCGCAGGAAATTGTGACAATAAACACAGACCGTGGCTGCGTTGCCGAGGCCTTCAGACCCCGCGCCTGGCGTGACGACCACGACGTCTTGTCCAGCGACAGGTGTGAGTAGCGCAGAGCACATCGTGAGCACGATTGCAACGTTCCAGGCTGCATGCGAGAGTCCTGAGCGTGTCCGTGACTGTAGAGCGACACTTGCAGAACTGTGGCGCGTCGACATGGCTTTGCGGCTTGAGCAAAAAGGTTTGGAGGACTGCTGTCAAAACGAGAAGTGCCGGCAAATGCGCGCTCGGTGCAGTCGCTCGCTTGCGCTTGCAAGCTTGACAACGGTCACTGTTTACAGTCTCCGTGAAAGCGGTCGCGAAAGTGGTCTGGCCGAGCGATGAGCAGAGGTTTCGTTTGAGCCGTTACGCCCGGGATCAGACAACGCCTGAGCGATCAATGTGCAGCGTCTCGGAGGTCGAGGGGTCGCGAAGTCGTGGTGGCAGTCGTGCACGTGAGTTATCCTTTTCTAATCAGGACGAGGGAATTTCTCCACAACCGCTTTGACTGGAATTACTCATGACGTGACCGCCAGAAATGAAAGTGGCGGTTGTACGGAGCACCTGAGTTCACAACAGCCAGACCTCTGGCTGTTGCCTTCAAGAACGGACCTATGCTCATTGTTGCAACGTTCTGATCAAGGGTGCCCTGCTCCGTTCCTGTGACAAGAGGCAGCTCCATCGTCTGCTCTTCTACACCTTGCAGCGGTTGCCCGGCTCAATCAGCCTGCTCAAGTTCAGCCTGCTCACTGCCTTGGCTCCATTGCAAACTCCAGAAGATTGCGCACAGGATCGAGGCTGAAAGTGCGCGTCAGCAAAGGAGGATTCAACCGACAAATAGCACACTCAGAGCAAGCACTTCCAGCAGCAGGAGAACACATCACAGACTTTTCTGGCAGTCACAGGTCTGAAGCTAGTGTTATGGTTCCACATAGTGGTTGGCTACATCAGTGATTCAAGATCTGCTGTGTTGGTGTGCTATATGATAGCAATGTTGGTTTTCTGGCATAGGCAGGCTTGTATTGTGTATACACAGAGTTTGTGGCTCGATGCAGGAATGGCAGCTGATCCTCTGCTGCACATTGTGGTAAAGCTGCAGGGCACGAAAGAGCAGCTATGCTATACGAAAGCTGCAACTCTGGCAGTCCAAGTTTTCAAGATATGCAAAGTCAGAGCAAAGTGCCAAGATGGCACATTGCAGGATGCTAGTGGTATGGACCTAGTTGAGGATTCTACTGAGCTCTCAGCTGGTGTTTACTTCTTCACTCCAGCTGAGTCGACTGGTAGGTCATCTGTTTCAACTGTATGTCAAACTGCCCTATTGTATTTAGGTGCGAAGATTGCTGCATGCCTGTGCTTTTATGGCTTCATTCTTGACAAGGCATGATTGGGTCATTACATTCAGCTATGTATGATCATGTCCTGCGAAGGGACAGGACAAGTGGACATGCTAGCTTTTGCACACTTTGGCATAGTTGGAGTTGCTCTGCTGCAAGAAGGGATACAATGTCATACAGGGAAGCATGTTCAAGGCAGCATGGGTAAGCAGGGTCCGTCCAAGAGGGCACGCACAGGTATTGCAAACATCTTATTTTGCAAACTTCTGACTCTGGCAACATGGTCTATATGTCCTCACATGTGACAAGCTTCTGTTGTATTGCAGTCTTGCAAGCTAGGTGCGCATGTTTGTTATCCTCATCCTTACAGCGTCGCCTTGGCACAACTTAAGTTTTGTAAAGTTCATCACTGTGCATGCAGCTTTGTGGGCCAAGGAAAACATTTGGTGTCTGACCTGTGAAATATAGCGTGTTGGCTTCAGCACTTGCAACTTATGTAGGTGTTGGCGATCTGGATCGTGAGGATGTTGCAGGTCTCATCAGCAAGAACTTTCCAGCGGCGTCTTCATATTCAGAGAGCACAGCTGGAGGCTGGGCAGACAGCAAACATAAGGCACTCCAACCATACATGCACTTCCACCGTCAGCATACACTGCAAGATCAGCGCACGACCCCGGTGGCGCTGCTTGACCCCATCCTGGCACAGGCTGCTGAAGACTGTGAAGCAGCAACTCCAACAGAAGGTGACTGCAACTTCACAGTTCGAGTCGCATCAGCAATGTCCAGAAATTTCACTACAGAGGGTGAAAGAAAGGAAAACTTCTTTGAGTTGCTTGAGCATGAGAACAGCGTAAAGTTTCAGCGCGTTCAGTTTGGTGATGCCCAAACAGATGGTTCTCTTACGCATCCTAAGGGTGGACTCATGGTGAACATTGAGGTGAAAAATGAAGTGGGATCAGGAGGTGGAGCTATACATGTCCGAAATGCAGCATATGCAGCAAAGTATGCTGCAGAGGCGGCAGTTTTGAGACAATCTTCAGTTTGTCCGACCCTTCTCATAGAACTTGCTGGCCCAAATATGAGCTTGTCAGGAGCTGTGTTCAGTAATGTGGCACTGTGTGATCAGCTTACCCCTATGGTGTCATTACTATGGCAACCACACAGTCCTTTGATGCTTCAAGCTGCCCGATGTTTTGCGGCATTGAGGATGGCCTTGCCTAGGCTTCTTGCCTACTATTACAGTGTGCAGTCACAAGGCTTGAGAAAGCAGCTAGACTTGGCCTATCCTACAAGCTGCAATGCATCAGATGGCAGTGGTCAAGTGCAGTTTCGGTATGTACAGCGGGTTAGCTGCTTGTGTTTCAAGGGCATCATTCAGCTGCATGGCCAATTTGTGTTCATCAAGTTCTGTAGGTCATACAGTATTGCTGCACATCAGGCAATGGCAGCTGCAGGATATGCACTTGCATTGCTAGGTTTTGAGCAGCTTGTGCAGGGCTGGTGGCTGCTTATCCAGGAATTTGTTGATGCTGTTACCTGGGATGAAATGGTAGATAAGCCTGTTGAGCCTCTGAAGGCAGCTGTACGTGCTTTGCATGCAGCTGGATTTGTTCATGGTGACTTGCGTGGTTGCAACATCCTAGTGGTTGATAGTGCTGTGTATCTCATTGATTTTGAATGGGCTGGGCTCATGGGGACAGTGACATACCCCTACTTCATGAATCATGCAGACATTCAGTGGCCAGACGGTGCAATTGATGGCAGGCTTGTCACTGAGGCGCATGATTTATGGTGGCTCAGTAACCTGATCTGATGTACAAGCTTGCTGTTCAAGCACGATTTGTGCCAGCAATCTTTGAATGCTCAGGACATTGCAGCGTTTGCCTGAAGCTCAAACATTTACGACATTTAAATGATGCTGCAACCGATCATGCTGCGTTCACGGACACGCTGCGCGTGAGACCTCCGCATGTGGGCAGATTGCTGCAAGCTGCGGTAGGTAGCGGTGACTCATTTGGCAAAAGCGGCTGGCTGTACATTCCGCCGAATTGTACAGCCAGCCGCTTTGACCCAAATTTGTAAAGCGGGAATTTGCCCACAGCCGCTTTAGCCAGATTCCAGCCGCTTTGACTCAAATTTGTCCGACACGTGACCACCGTTGCCGTCCTCGGCGGAGCGGTGGCCCTTCACGGAGATGCGTGACCCTTCCAAAGTGCAGCTTCAACTACGAGGCAACATCGCAAGCCAGGGGTTGACTGCTGTTGCAAAGCAGCCTGGAATCTGACGCATTGCTGGCGCGTCCAAGGTGTCTTTCTCGGTAGTCTGTGCTATCGTGACCTGCACTTGCTAGGCACAAGGACGAAAGTCTGCTGACGCCAGGCTCGTGAACTGTCGTCTCACACTGTTTACCATATGCTGGGGGCAGCGTGACAAGCAGATCCACACGTCAGGTCTGAGGCTCCAATTGTTTACTTCTTGCAACGAGGCCGTGTGTGTGAGCTTCTGAGTTGTCATAGTCTGCACTTCAGATCCTTTGTCTACGTCTTCAGGTGCAGGGACAAGCCAACCTATGCACCAAGATGACGACTCTCAGTCAGCTGGAAATGGTCCAGAAAGAGATAGAGGTTCTAAAGGCGAAGATACTAAAAACCGAGGAAGCCCTTGCTGCTAGAACAGAGGTAGATTTTCAGCGCAAGCAGCTGGAGCAGCTGAACAGGCAGCTGTCTAGTCTACGTGAACAGGAAACCATTTTGCTGCAACATCAAGTGTCAGGTGAGCATTGCCTGCTGTGCTACTTGTTGCCATCACTTGGCTGAGTTGGCTGAGCTGCACACTTGTCGCATGTCATGGTCCTGTCAAGGCCTCAGGCCACTAGCAGAGTGTTGTCAGCCTTACACCTGGTGTGTAGCGTGAAGCTTCTCCAGGACTGACCCTGGTGTACTTTGCTAGACAAAAACAAATAAGTGAAAAATCATGCATCGAACTTGCCTAAGGCATGCACTGAACAACTCACTTGTAAACTCATATGCTGTCTCAGGGTTCAGGGTTCTCACCATAGATCTAGAAGGAAGGAATTTCATATCTCACATCCTTGCATTGCTTTGCCAATGTTCATTTCCTCTGTGCAGCCTTGCTTACCTATTGTTGAAATTCATTTTGCTGCAAGATCAAGTGTTAAGTGAGCTCTGCCTACCATTGTACCTGTTACCTATAGTTGCCAGAGTCACTTGCACATGTCTTCATGTCACAATCAAGGCATCAACATGCAGTCATGTCTGTTAGCCTCTTACCTGATTTTATATGTGGCAGTTTCTTAGAACGCACTCTCTCAGCTTTGTGACTGGAGGGATAACATTGCTCTCACATTTCATCTGGGAGGTATTAGCATAAAGAAGTAGAACAAAACTCACACAGGCTCCAGACTTTGTCTGTGGTTGAAGGCAGACCCAACTTGCTTGCAATTCTGGAAGATGAGTGGGTTCGTCGGGTTGAATGAATTGTGCTGTAATTTTTATGGTCATACTCATACTATGCAAAATACTCTAACACACACAGAAGAACATTGCAAGTGTGGCACATCATGTCTCCGAAATTTATTAGAGCTCTAACTGTTGGTGGATGCTTACAGTGAAGCTTGGAGTTCATGTCATCACTACTGTGACAAAGCTCTTCTGTACAACCACCTGCAACTTGGTGATGCAGGGTCCTCACCTGGAGGTGTGGCTGTAGAAGGCAGAGTTCGAGAATGGGGTAAGCATAGTCACTATGTCTTGTTTGATGCTGCCATAGGAGGCTACAATCAGCAAATGCACAGCAACTTTGTCTGTTTAGGGACAAATATGGTGCGAGTAAAGATCAGAGGCGAGACCACTGAGCCCACTCCAGTGCAGCTGTACCTTGCAGCTGGAGAGTCAGACCAGTCAGCTACATCTGGACACATCTTCATGCTACACCTCAGAAATATCATGCATGGATTGCCAGTGGATGTGCCAATCATGGTCTGTGAAGATTTTCATGCTACGGTTTTGCAGCAAACACTGTTGCAGCCTAATGCAGATGACTTGTCTCAGAAGCAGTTCCCAGCAGGTGTTGAGCTCTTGATATGGCCAGGTGAGCACATGTCACAGGCAATTTTCAGTGTCAATAGCTCTTTTGTGCTGTGCCATTTGCATGTTGACGTCCATAAAGTGTTAGTGTTTCTCGCACACGACTCTTGTACTCTTGTGCTTAATCGAGCAGAGTAGCACACATGTGGCATTTAAACTTACAATCCGCATGCAGGCACTTTGGATGCAGCAGTGTTGCACATGCTGCAAGCAGCATACAGCATGGTCACCAACAACTGCCAACATGTTGTGGCCTCGCTTACAGAAGGCATGAAACACAACAAGAAGGACTGAGTCTTCTGCCTTGTGTTGCATGTCAGACACCCATGGTTGGAAGAGCTGGAAGACCAAAGTCTGGCACTTTGTGGCCAAGAAGCCAATTGTCATTGGCATAGTCACAGTGTTGGTCACAATAGCAGTAGCATGTGCAACAATTGTGTTCAATTGGCATCATAAATGAACTTGCCCAAAGTGGAGTGCTAGTCAACACGGCATTCAAAATGAACTTTTTGTGTCTCACTTTGAGTTTCCCCCATAGTTCATGATACTTGCGCAGCCAGGTGTCTTGAGTGCTCATGCTACATGACATCAAGTACAAGCACATTGCATGGGATACAACATTGAATCATCCAGCAACAATCTGATATCACATTTCAGTGTCTTGTTGCAGAGCAAGAGCGTCCTCTAGAGATCTCCAATGTAAGGCACATGCATCAAAGCCATGACATCATCTCGACAATCGGGTGTGCTGCGCTTCATGTCTGTGCAACTTTGTATGTAGCGGCTTGTGCAATCTACACAGGCGGAGGCCTTGGGAAGTTTGTTGCAAAGATTGCGACTCTCACGACTTAACAATCTCGCTCGTACAGTCGACATTGCAATGATGCAACGACATGCTGCATGCGATCGTGCTGCGTTGACGGACACGCTGTGCGCAAAATTTCCGTGATCGGCGGTTCGCTCCGTGGAAGCTGCGGTTGCTTGCGATGACTAATTTCGCAAAGCGGCTGGCTGTACATTCCGCCGATTTGGCGAAGCGGCTGAGAGCGAATTTATGGGGGAATTTTCCCCGAAACATTAGTCACAAAAGCATCTCTCCAAAGTATTAGTCATGCCGTAGGTGCTAATTCAAGCGCCGCAGCTGGCGTTCCAGCGCTCTGGCGTCGGGCTCAACAAGATGCTCACGGCGGACGCTCGCCCGACGCCCATGCATCACTTCCCCACGACATCATGGCTGATGAGCTTGACTGGCTCGAGATGCTTGTTGCGTCAGAAAGAATCCAGGAGTGGCTGCGACTTGTCTGCAGCACACAGGCCAGCCTCGTTTCCAGGTATGACTGCAGCGGCGCAAAACTTTATTTGATATACACGCCGATGACACATTGTTGCTCTGCTCAGGAGACAGGCGATGCGGCAGATGGCAGATGCAGCGACAGATCGAGAGGCATATGCGGAAGAGGTGCGACGCTTTGATTTCGCTGATCACAATTGCGTCACTTTCCTGCTGCCGCAGCAAAGGTCTAGCTCGCTTCTCAATCGGAACGCATGCGAAATTCAGGCTCGAAGAGCGGGAGCTGTTGCCAAGTTGACGAAAGTGCTGGCTACGACAGGTATGCCGTCTGCACCTGGGCTGTCATCTGCAACAACTGCCCTTGTGTGGAGCACCTGATTTGATCTTTCAGCAATGCATGCAGGTGATGAACCATTACTTGATGCTGCCGCTGATGTCATTGCCGCCTGTAGTGGCCTGCTTGCTTGTGGCGGCAAGGTATTTACTACAGCCTTATGATGACATTCAGCCCAACAATGCATGAGCTGCCATCACATTGCTGTGCTGTTATGCGTTGCGTCTTGTGCCTGTGACTTTCATATGCACACTGCAGACGACCTGGCTCTCAAGCAAGCTATGGTCAGGTTCTGTACCCATTTAGAGCTTGCCAGTGCTTTTATGCAGAAGGTGGGTTGTTACAGCATTGTGTTAACATGGCCTCATATGCTGCAAATATAGGCATGCGTGCATTGAGTCCATACCAACTTGGCCAAGTTCATGCAAGCATGCTGCCTGATGCACGTTCATGAGGCAGACAGGCACGGTTTGCATACCTTGTCCAGCTCATCAGAAAGCAGTGTTTCACACATACCTACTGTCAGCACATGAGAAAGCATCATGCATTATGGACAGACTCACAGTTGGTCTTTACAAGCGTGCAACGCTGGAAAGTGACCATGCTGGAGCTTTATGGGGCGTGGGCTTGGGCATGCTTTGCAATATACTCCTTTTTCCACCACTGGGATTTGTTTGTCCCTCTAGAGGCGCAACAGCAGAAATGCAGGTTGCCAACGACGCCATTGCACATGATGTTGTGTGTTTGCAGTCCCGCTCAATCCAGTATGGTCAGCTGGTGATCCACATCAAGGAGGGAGCACTTGGTGATGGCCTGGGTGCTAGGGTCTGGGTGGTGGCTCATACCCTTTGTAGGTCAGCAGCCCTTCCACCCCAATCCCCCCTTCACCCTCCTTGGCCCCCAGGTGGATGCACAATGTGCAAATGACAGTCAATACAGCTCATACAGTGCAATTGACAAGCTGTGATCTACACATCAAGCAAGCAAGCATGAGTGCATGCACGTGCATGCCTTGATGTACGATAATGTCATTCAGCTGTTCGGCCTTGTGTGCTTTTTCGCATCAGATGTGCCATTGGCTCAGCGGATTCATCACTCCTCAATGGTCGTGCTCCTGGAGGTTAGTCGTCTTATGTGTAGTGACAGACCATGAATGCGTTTGGGGCCCACTCATCTTTGATGTGACAGCTTGCATGCTGCAAACACATGCATCGTGCTGAGCTGGTTCCATAATGTCGCAGTGTATAGGTTCAAGTTCTACTGCTGCAGGGAGTTGCTTGAGCACCCTGGCTTAGTGAAAGGCAAAAGGGTGCTGGGAATAGGCATCTTTCAAGTTCAATCATGCATCCTCAGCGGCAAAGCTCGTATGCTGTACATGTATGTGCTGTTGTTTGCTGCAGGGAGTTGCTTGAGCACCCTGGCTTAGTGAAAGGCAAAAGTGTGCTGGAGATAGGCAGCGGCTGTGGGCTGTGTGGCGTTGTTGCAGCCAAGCTTGGGGCCTCACAGGTGAGACTTGCTGGGCGTTGTGGTAACGCGACCCCAACTTGGGTCTATGGCACCGGTCTATGTGGCATTGTTGCAGCCAAGCTTGGGGCCTCACAAGTAAGATTTTCATTCGTCAACTCCCTCCACTTGGTGTCAGCACATGACTCCCTGGATCTATAGATTTCTGGTGTTTACGCAAAAGTTTGACATCAGCTGTGGCCGCTGTGCTTCAGTGCATTGGTAGCACGGCCGCAGGTCAGGTTCATGGAACAGGTCTATGTTTCACTTGAGCCCAAGAGCATTGTTACAGCCAAGCTTGGGGTCTCACAGGTGGTTGTTCTGTGACAGTGTTTCGTTCCACTTTCAACAGTTGAGCATCAGACATCCTTATCGCACGCCTCACGACAAGCCTGCTAGGCAAGACAGGGCTTGCGCCACTCACACCTAGCAATGTATGCTAGAAAGTGTAATGATTAATGGTGCGATTCTAGTGTGGTAGCATGCGTATGGTCACTGATCATGTGCCTGGATCTGCCTGAATGTCATCCTCTCGCTACAAGGTTGTATGACCCAGTTTGGTGTATACAGTGTCAACGAACTGCCTCCAATCAATCCTGTCCAAAGCCATTTTGTGCGAATGTATAACAAAGCCGGAAAAGGCACAGCGAGTTCTTCAAATACCATTTGCGCTCTATAGCTATTGTAGCCTGCCAGAGTACCATCTCAATGTCGCAGTGTGGTTTGTCAGTTTGATTCCGTAGTCTACTGACCTTGTGTGTTCTTGGCATTTGCATAATGCCGCTTGCATTGATACCTGCGATTGACTGCGACAAGGTCGTGCATCAGCTCACAAGAAGCAATTCTGTCAGCAATCTCTCAAGTCACAAGGAAATGCTGCAGGCTGTCTCTATAGACAGAGGCTCCTGTTTGGACGCCTAACGGCATAAACTCTAATGTTTTCCTTTTTGCTTTTATGTTGCACATGCAAGCTTCTTTTGCAAACATCAGCATTCCATCTTCATCATCTCAACACTGATATAGTTACTAGGGCACTGTTGTTTGCCTTCCAAGCTTGATGTCAGCTTTGACATATGTTGCTTTCCTGCATTTTGCAGATGCAAGCCTTTGCAAAGATCAGCATTTCATCTTCATCATCTCATGACTGATATATTGACTGGGCACTGATGACCGATATGTTGACTGGGCACTGATGACTGATATATTGACTGGGCACTCATGCTCAGCCTTGACATGTGTGTCTGTGTTGCAGGGGGTCCTATTTTATCATCACAAGACTGATATAATGACTGGGCACTGACATTTGCTTTCAATGTTTACCGTCAGCCTTGACATGTGTTGCTTTCCTGTATGTTGCAGATGCAAGCTCGGTTTGCAGAGATCAGCATTTCATCTTCATCATCTCACGACTGATGTATTGACTGGGCACCGCATTTCAGCTTGTTCTCTGCAGATCAAGAACACAAAGATGAATCACTAGTAATTGTGGATCAGCACGCCATCTGTGAGCGCAATCTTGGCATGGTTACAAGGAATTGTTTCTAACAGTGTTTGCCTTCAACATTGATAGTCAGCCTTGACACGTGTTGCTTTCCAGGTGGTTCTGTCTGATCATGAAGAGAAGGTGCTTCTCAACTTACAAGCTTGTGTCGCTTCCAACAGCCTACCACCCAGCACCAGCCCTGTCAGCACAAACGGCATCAGCGCCAGAGGCGACGACACCCATGTTCCCCACTCAGCCAATGACAACTGTCAGGAAGCTGCTGCAGCAGCTGCCAAAGTTCCCCAATCAGCCAATGACAACTGCCAGGAAGCTGCCAGCACTGCTTCAGCAGCAGCTGCTGGAGCAGAGGATGAGCTGTTTGATCCTGAAGATGCTGACTCATGCAATGACTTAGATGACTTCTTTCAAGGCGGCAGAAGTGCAAGCCAACCACACAGTAGCTGGAATAGCACCTCATGGGAGCATGTGAGCGTTTGGACGCTTGAGGCAGATTGCTCATGTTGCATTTGATGCATTGCCAAGCATTGCTAGCCCTTGTACATGCAGATCAACGTGACAGGCCATTAGATAATCTGTTCCCCAGCGGGCAGCGGCACGTGGCAAGTGATATGCATTGACTGTATGTTACTGTAGTGGGTAAGTACTTTGTTACTCTAGGCGACTACAGAGCTACTGCGACTGTTACTGTAGTGCTGGACAGTACTGTATTGCATGTTGCTGTACTGTGTTTCAACAGTGTCTTTGAGTGCCTGACCATTTATGCTTGCTGCGGCATGCTCACTCCCTCCTGAATGCTGAGTGGTCCTCCTTATATTTGCTCCAAGCATGTCATCAGCAAACTTGCGCCCTTCCGTAGTCGCAGCTAAGTGTCACACGGTGACCTTTCTTACAATCACTTGGAGTGTGAAACAGCTGCTTAATCAGCGTTTCTGCCTGTCTTGAACTCTTCTTCTCGCAGGTTTGGCTGTGCACACAGCGGTTTCAATTACCAAATGCGTCACTTCAACACCACCAATGTTAAGGATAGCTCAGGACCAAATTGGCTGAAGACACTTGATGCTCCAGTACGCACCTAGCTGGGCCTGCTGAGCCTGTCTAGCACTAAGTTAGAATGAATGAGATGAAATGAATGCATGTTGGGAAGCCCAATTGCAACATAACTCTAAGTGTGACTCTGATTGGAGTCTTGCTGCGTGCAGGACAACATGCAGGTGAGATATTTGGACTGGGCAGAGTCTCTTGCATGTGAGCAGACACCAGCTGAAATGCCTGATAACTCCTCCAGCGGTGCCAATCAGGCTTCTGAACATGCAGAAAGGCTGCAGGATCAGTCAGCAACGCAGTCACCAGCGCCTCATGTACCCTCTGATAGAACTTTTGACGTCATCATTGGGACCGACATTTTGTATGAGGTATGGCCTGATGTAATTGGTATTGTTCTTTGGCGCTCACAAATGTCATGTCACAGCACAAGGTGCTGAGATGCACAGCAGATCTTGAGCGCTATTCTGAGAAGGCCGTGCAACACACCAGAATTGTTTGGTCTTACGTGATGGTCTGATTGGTGGCTATGTATGGTGCACTTGAGCATGTGGCTTGAGCTGAGATGCACCCTCACTACACTACAGCCTAATACGTTTCATTTGTGCTCACAACTGGTATGTCACTGACTTTGCCACGCAGCAGCAGTCAAATCACACTCATTGTGCTCTGCAGGCAGCTCATGCCCCTTTGGTAGCTGCAGTTGTGAAACAAAGACTAGCAGCAGATGGTCAAGCACTCATTTGCTGTGCTGTCAGAGAAAAGGCAAGTTGTACAACAGCCAACAGCAGTGCAAAAGGCATCACTTGAGACGTACAGCATTCTTGCCTGATTTTGGTTCTTGCTGCCATATTTTACATTGCGATGTCAGCAACCAGCAGCTGTTCTCATGTGTGCAAGTGTTTCCATTGTTTGCATTTTTGCAGGGCATCTTTGATCAGTTTGAAAGGGAGCTCAGCGGTAGAAGCATCCGCTTCAAGTCAGTACCTGTCCAGCCAAGAGCTGATGATCATGGCATTGTTGGAAAACAGCATGATTATGAAGGGGGCTTTGTCTTGATTGCAATGCAGCATTCCACATCTGCTACTGCATGGCACGGTGCTGAACTCTGACACAACATGAAGCCCGAGCAAGGGGTGACTAGCTTGAAACAGTGCGTAGCTAGAGACAAGGGTAGGCCGCGCTAGCATTGGCTTCTAAATTTCTGCAATCAAATGTCTAGTCTAGATCAAAGCAAGTCCAGATCAAGAGCGGGTGAATGTCTTCAAGCTTTACCTGTGCAGCAGGTAGTGTGCCATAGGACATCTAATCTAGATCTGACGGGAATGTCACATGAGGTCTTGCACGACACAAACTGGCAGCATTGCATCCTTGCTTGCTGCATACATCACTCTCATCTTCATAGCACCAGCTGACAATGCTGATTGCCAGGCTTGTGCAGCTGCCTACTGATGCTGAGACCAGCAGTACAAATTGGGTGATGGCATCATAATGTTATAGCTGGGGAGGGTATGTTCTCAATGCCCAGCTTTAGCGGCTTGGCGGATGTGCTGCCAACTGTGCCTTTGTCGCCACTTGCTGGTCTGCGCTGCCTGACATTGCCATCTGAGCCTTGTGATGACTTGTGCTGCACATACATCTCCCTGAAGAGCCTCTCTTTCTCCATAAGGTGCTCTACCCTGTATCACAGCGTCCACTTCACCAGGAGCTTAGTTACATAGTTGATGATCTGAAAAAATTCCCAGATTGCTCTGACAAGCAAGCTTTGTAAAATTGCCAAGCATGTTGTAGCCATCCGCTTTTGTGAAAGCGATAGTCCACTTCACATAACCTGGCGCAGCGGATCAGACAAGCTCAGATCAATGGCAGCTTGTGCCAGCTGAGGACAAATGTGATTCAAATTTCAGGAGATGGCTTCTTTACGCTAAGTGATTGTGCAAAGGCTGCTAGCCCAAATGGACACCTGGCATCGTGTTGCTGCAACTGAGGGATTTTGATACTGAGATTGAGCCAGCTGCAATGTAAGGAGCTGCCAAGATGGAGATGCAAAGCTGACCTTGTGTCAAAGGGGGTCTCATGTCGCTTGAGCTGCCTGTGCTCCTTGAAGGCTGTGACTGGGTTGTTCATACCAACAATTTGTGGAGTCTGCATGCCTAGGTAGTCCCCCTCAAGCATGAATTCAGGTAGGCCAAACGCAGAAGGCGTTGAGAAGCTGCCTTCAGATGGAGTCTGCAGCATTTAAGCTTCTCATGAACTGCCTGTCAGATGTCAGCAACTTGATGCATTTTATGGCAGTGTCCCAGGCGCACCTGTGCATTTGACTGTGGAGTGTGTGCAAGGGAAGTGCTAGCTGCTGCTTCTGATGTGGCAGGTGAAGGACCAGTCAGAGGCGTTCTTGCAATCAAGTCCCTTGTGCGCAGCTCCAAAGGAGAAGTCTTGTCCTCAGGCAGCACCACAGGGGAAGCACTTGAATGATTTGGTAGCAGAGCTGGTGTAGGCAATGTAGCTGCAATAGCAGCAGCACTTGACGCCTGCAGACAGCCAGCGCTTTCAGGCAGACTCAATGCAAAGATGTGTGTGCAGCACTACACCCTCTGCAGCATACAGAATGCTCAATAGAATGCTTTACTGCAGCACCTGAGCAAAGCCTCCTGGGAGAGCCTCAGTGGATCCAAAGTTGTCACTCTGATCTATGGGCAAGCTCAGCTGCTGAGGCGAGTCTTCATGCTGAGCAGGCAGGGGCGCAAAAGTCTTGACTTCAGGTGTGCTTTGGCTGTCCACAATGGCCTCATTCCTCACATGTACAGGTGTTTGTGGCTGCTGATCAACAGGGGTGTCAGGTTGTGCACCCTCCTCCTGGGCACAAAGTGGTCTGCTTTGCTCAGTAACTGGCTTCCTGCGTCTGAAGCAGTTCAACAGAAATTCGATAATTGCCATCGCCAAAGCCAACGTGTGTATGAGAAACAGTATTGCGTGGCTAAGACTTGGCATGAGCAGGCAGCTGGGCCAAGCAAGTCTGCACAGTCATTGCATCGCTAACGTCACCGTCAACTGTTCAAGTGCCAAAGAGAAGAAGCACGCAAGCGTGCAGAGCGACTGATGTTGTCGCTTGGCCGCAATGCTTCCAGAGCAAAGTCTTTCAGGCAGTCAAGTTCAAATTGCGAACTGAGTCATGCTGTGACTAAATCAGGGTCATGTTGACCAGCAAAGAGCTCATCACAACTGTCTGCACGAACCTACTCTTTCTTACTTAGCCTGTGCAGCCGCAGGCCTGACTTGGTTGGTCTAGGTACCGCGTGCTATTGTAGCGTTGCTCTCAGGCTCTCGTGTCAACGTTGCTCAAACACTGAAGCTCAGCATTTCAGCGTGCTCGGCACAAACTTTTAGGCACTTTGCATAGCAGGTTTCTGTGATGAGTGATAGCGTTGCAAGAAAACGGCTCGCTACATCAGCAATCAAGAGACTCAACTTGCTGGCAAACCTCAGAGCAAAGGCTCTCGCCTTTGCTGCTTCAGACAACAAAACAGGCAGCAGTCTGCGTGACCTGATTGAGCTGAATGACGATGATGACCTGGAGCCGGCAGTTGTCATTTTTCTGGAGGAACAAGTTGCTGGTAAGGAGTTGCATAGTCACACGCCGTAGTCATGCTGTAATTTGATTGACGTTGCTCGCTTATGCAGGTCAGGGCTCAGGCCAAGATATTGAACCCTTGCATCAAGCCTTAGCTATACTACTAGATTACACAGATGAGAACAAGACTGCAATCAGCGAGCCTGGCTTCAAACACATACTGATTCAGCAAGCAATACGGCAACAATAGAAGCACACCTGTAGGGAAGGCATATTGTCAGCTCACACATACATATCTGCCCAAGAAGTTTGTGACAGGATTTCATCTCTGGAAGAGGGCATGGAACAGGTGAGTTGATGCATACTGGCTGAATCTTGTTGTATGCTGAACAGACTCGTAAATCAGCTTTGCATGCAGATGGCGATATATGGTTGGGATTGAAGATATCAACTCCTCACGCAATGGACTCCTTTTGAGTCCAATTGAGTGGAGTTATGACAATTTGCTTGCAATCTTTGTGAGGGACCCATTGGGCAATTGGGTTTACACCCTGCTAGATGAAGGTCTCCGCAATATAAAGCTCATAGACAAGTTCGTTGAGCTTGAAAGTGCCAATGCAAATCCGAACATTCAGGTATTATCAGTGTTATGAAGTATTTGTTGTGCAATGCAGTCATTTTGCTACTTGTGCATGACATGTGATTCTGGTGTAGGCAAAACAGGTGCGCCCAAGTCTTGAGGCAACTCTGCAAGGCCTCAACACTTTTGGTGATCTACATGGTTGCAGGTTGACTTCCAACACCAAAAACATTTTAGATCCTTACAGTCGCGTTTTGTACTTTCAAGTACGATGTGCCATTGCAAAAGGTGTGCAAGATGGATATGCAGTAAGGGAGCTAGACATACCAGGTTTTGCCAGCAATCATAGCAACAAAGACCTCCTGATGCGCTTTCTTGATTATAGCGTGGCGTTTCAAACTACGTAGCCATGTTCAAGGTGACCTTTGCGCGCCATCTCTGTCACGTGGTGACCCTTTTCACGATCACATGGATCAGGCTCTTTTCAACAGCTGCTTAATCAGCTTTTCTATTCATCTTGCATACTTCTTCTTGCGAGTTTGCTGTGTATACAGCGGTCTCAACTAGCAAAGGTGTCACTTCGACACCACCAGAGTGGAAAAGCTCAATCGCAACGTGACAGTTGGTTTCGGAGCATGGGTTGAGGGGCAGTTTGTATGTGAGAACACCAATGGTGTTCTGAACAAGCCCTATCCCAAATTCTTTTCTGATTGGTATGACAGCTGCGTTTCCCGTGGCAAGCACAAGCTGTTGCCTAGGGACTTTATGAAGGCGCAGATCACAAACGGCACCTGCTTCTACAAGGGATGCAACCAGCCACATCTGTGGCATGAATGCCCCAAGCTTGCCAAGAAGATCTGGGCTGATCAGCACCCGGTAAGCAAGCCTTTGCCTTTGCCCAAACCTGTGTCACTCATTGATGTTTGTGACAAAATGTTTAACCCGCCTGTTGCTGCAACTTCGCATTCTGGCTATTCCAGGCTTGCACATTCGCAGCACACGCCTTTTGCTCCTGACTGGCTGTGATCTGAGCATAGAAGGGTTTTGCCTGCTGGTTTTGCTGAGATTGAAGCACTTTCAGGTCGCACTTTCACACTGGATGCTGCAGCTTCTAACTCTGGCGATAATGCACATTGCGCCAATTTCTGCAGTCCATCTAATTCATTCATATCTATCAGCAGCATGTTGGCCACATTTGGATCAATGCACCTTTCACACAGCTGACAACTTTTGCACAACATTACATGCATTGCAAGCAGTTGTCACCAGATAACACTTCTGCATGTATGCTTGTTCCTGGGAATTTGTTGCTTTGAAACCCTTGCTGTCAGGCATGCGTCTGCTCAAGAAGTTTGCCAAGGGTGCTGCCATGTTTGAGCAGTTGCCGCGTTCTGGCCATTCTTCTGTTTCACCTGGCTTTAATTGGCCAATTTACATTTGAACTGACGTCCCGGATGATTCTTGCAAACCTCTTGGCCAGGACCAACCCATGCACAGATTGCACAATGCTACTGTCATTGCTGCTTCTGCTGGTCCTGACGTTTCACCATTTTGGGTGATTCAAACCCTAGGCACTTTCTCAGTTGTGCTCAAGCTAGGAGGTGTATTAAGAAGGGTTCTTGGGCTTTTCTTGTTTTGGTGAGCAAAGCTGACATTGAAGCCTCTGTTGCTGCTGCTAGTGTGACTGATCCAGATGTTTCTGTAACCAGAGTTTGTGCGGAATCTGCTGCTGCAGCTAGCTCTGAGCAAGCTGAATTGCATAAGCATATTGACAATTTGAAGCATGACTATGCAGATGTCTTTGCAGAGCCATGTGGCTTGCCTCCTGACAGAGGTGTTGAGCATGTTATCCCTTTGTTGCCTGATTCCCAGCCCCCCTTCCAGCGCATGTACAGGTTGGCACCTTCAGAATTGCAGGAGGTTCAGCAGCAGGTCACAGATTTGCTGGCCAAACAGCTGATTGAGCCTTCTACCAGCCCCTTTGGTGCTCCAATTCTCTTTGTGGAGAAGAAGACTGGTGAACTCAGGATGGTGGTGGACTACCATGCTCTCAACAAGATCACAGTTAAGAATCGTTACCCTTTGATGATTTGTTTGATAAATTGTTTGGTGCAAAGTATTTTTCTTGCCTTGATGCTGCTTCTGGCTTCAGCAAATCCTGCTAAGGGATGAAGATAAGCCTAAAACTGCATTCAGGACCCCTTTTGGTCATTACCAATTCAGGATTTTGTTGTTTGGTTTGACTAATGCACCAGGCACTTTTCAGGCTGTCATGAGAAATGTGCTCAACCCGCCAAAGTTTGATGCTGACGGCACTTTAACCCTAAGCACAAATTGTCTGAGTATGCAGTAGTTGTCATTGATGACATACTTGTCTTCAGTAAAACTGCGGCTGAGCATGCTTTGCATCTCAAGTGAGTTTTCTCTGCATTGCGTGAACACAAAGTGCTGATCAAGGCATCAAAATGTGTTTGGGGTCAGACTGAGTTGCCTTACCTGGGTCATATCATTGGCAAAGATGGTGTCAAACCTGATCCCGAAAAGGTACAGTCTGTGATTGATTGGCCTACTCCTACTTGTTTGCGTGAGGTCCAGCAGTTTCTGGGACTTACCAATTTCTTCATCAAAAACATTCAGGGTTATGCAAACTTGACTAAGCCTCTGACTGACTTGAGCAAAAAGAATGTGCAGTTAACTGGACTGAGTCTTGCATTTCTGCATTCAAGGCATTGAAGCATGCACTCACTTCTGCTCCTGTTTTGGCATTGCCAGACCCTGGCAAACCGTTTGAGCTTGTTTGTGATGCCTCAGGTTTTAGGCTTGGTGCTGTCCTGTTGCAGCAGGAAAGACCTGGTTGCATATGATTCCAGGAAGATGACTTCTGCTGAGCACATCTATATTGTCACTGAGCAAGAGCGACTTACCACATTTGAGGCTCTACGCGTCTTCCGCTGCTACCTATATCAGGTCAGCAGTTTAACTTGATCACTGATAACAAATCAAACACCTTTCTTGAAACACAACTTCTTCTTCTTCACCTGCTTCTGCTGCTGATTCTGCTGTTCCAGTAGGTCAAAAGCGCAAAGGCAAGAGTAATTCTCCTGCTTCAGGTTCAAATCCTGTTCCTGTCTCTGACAAGCGCAGGAAAACAAATTCAGGCGGTGTTGCTCAGCAACCTGCTGACACTCCACCCTCTTCTTCTTCAGCTAGTGCTGCTGCTGATGATGGGAACTTGCCGTAAATATTGCCGTGGAATATGCTGAGCATCCTTTGTCTGATGAGCTGCATGATGCAACTTTCATTGATGTTATCATTGAGGCTTACGCTGCAGATCCTTTCTTTGCAGATGAAAAGAACCTTGCAGGTATGACTCACGTTGAGGGGCTTTGGTGGAAGGAAGGACGCATTGTGGTTCCCAATTCTGCGGATACCAAGCGCACGATACTTGAGGCAATGCATGACCACCCTTTGGCTGGCCATTTGGGCGTCACCAAGACAATCAAGGCCATTTCCAGTCGCTTCTACTGGAGGAACGCTCATGTGGAGGTGCGTGATTACATCCGCCATGGTCCTAGTTGCCAATTGCAAACCACTCATCCTGCAAAGCCCACTGGCTTATTGCAACCTTTGGATCTTCCACCTTTTGCTTGGCATACTGTCACTACAGACTACATTATTGGTCTTCCCTGTACTGCTAATGGTCATAATGCCATTGTCGTTTTTGTGGATAAGTTGACCAAATTCATCTATGCAGTGCCTTGCACTGACACTTCTGATGCTGTGGATTGGGCAAACATGTATGTCCAACATGTTGTTCAGCATGGGGAACTGTCCTATGTCATTATTTCAGACCGCGGTCCTCAGTTTAACAGCAACTTCAACAAAGCCTTGGCTGCTCGTTTGGGCATCTCATGGCTGCTTTCAACTGCCCGTCATCCCCAGACTGATGGCCAGACTGAAAGAGTCAACCGGGTCATTGAGGATGTGCTGCGTCCTTTTGTTTCTCCCAACATGACTGATTGGGATCAGTATTTGTGTTTGGCTCAGTTTGCCATCAACAATGCATGGCATGAGACTGTTCAGCAAACTCACTTTTTCTTGAACCATGGTAGGGCTGCCAAGACTCCTCTTGACACCCTTTTGCCTTGGAGGGAGGATGTAGACAACCCTGCTTCTTGCAAATTTGCTGAAAATTTGCACCGTTTGGTTGCTCGTGCACAAAAGCTCACCATTGCAGCTCAGCAAAGACATAAACGTTACTATGATGCTCAACATGCTCCTGCTAGTTTTTGCTGTCAATACTGAGGTGCTACTGTTAACAGCTAGTTTAAGTTTGAAGATTGCAGGCACTAACAAGTTAGCTCCCAAGTGGATTGGCCCGTCCAGAGTGCTTGAGCGCATTGGCGCAGTTGCTTACAAGCTGGATCTTCCAGAAACAATGAAACTTCATAATGTGTTTCATGTTTCTCTGTTGGAAGCATACAATAGGGATAACAGGATTGCACCACCTCCACCGCCTGAAGTCATTGATGACGAGCCTGAGTAGGAAGTGGACAAGATGTTGAACCACAGATTGGTCAAGCGTGGCCATAAGAACAAGGTAGAGTACCTTATCAAGTTTGTCAGCTATGGTCCTGAGAACAACATGTGGCAAGATGATGTTGAAAACTGTGAGGACTCGGTTTGGACTTATTGGTCTGGAAAACCAGAATCTGAACGCCTTTTTGTTATCCTTACCTCACAAAGCAAGCGTGCGCATGCAAGGTGACGGCTTTAAGTGCCTTGACTTTCCCTTATGCTGCACTGCTCTTGTTGTGCAGTGCTGTTGAACTGCAGCGTTTTCTGTGCAACTTCTTTTTGCATATTGCCAAGCATAATGCCTGGACTGGCATAGCTCAGTGTATATATTTGCAGTGCGTAGTGCAACTTCTGCAAGGTTATATTACACTTCATGAGCACTTACAATGCCTTGAGGACAGTCACTGAAGTCCATGATTTGTCTAATCAGCCTTATCAACTGGTGAGGCAGGTCAGCGTTTTCATCTTTTTTTCATTGCAGATTTGCAAGCCTCTTGAATATTTACATTGAGGTCTTGTGCACCACTGTTTGGCAATTGCTCAAGAGGAGGGTGAGTGTCACATGGTGACCCTTTTCACGATCACATGGATCGCGTTCTTTTCCAGCAGCTGCTTATTCAGCCTTTCTATTCATCTTGCATACCTCTTCTTGCGAGTTCGCTGTGTATACAGCGGTTTCAACTAACAAAGGTGTCACTTCGACACCACCAGTATTGGAAAATTCATACGCAACGTGACACTGGCGCTGTATCTTCTTGGGCTTGTCTGACCCTCAGTTAATCTACAAACTGTTTGACATGCTGGTGATGCCATTACTGAGGTATGCTTGTGAAGTCTGGGCAGTTGACCCCAGAGCAGTTGACAATGCTGAAAAGCTACACAGACATTTTCTGAAGCAGTTGTTGGGAGTTAGGAACAGCACTAGCAGCATGATTGTACTTGAAGAAATGGGACGCTGTCCTGTGGGGTTGCAATTTTGGCAACAAATTTTGCGTTTTCATAATTGCGCTCTTCATATGCCAAATCACCGTCTTGTCAAGCCTGCTTTGTTAGACAGCTTTTCGATTTCAGAGGCACTGTGTCGCGTACAGAGGGTGTGACAAACAATTGGAGGTCAGGTTGCTTTGTGGACAGCCATCCAGATCAAACAGCTGTTGGGTGTAGATTAGACATTGCAGGAATTATTGACAGAGAGAAGGAACAGTACATGTATGATTACCACACAAGTGTAGAACAACGCAGCTTGCTGATTTATAGAGTGTTGAACCCTGAACATCAGGTTGCCAATTATCGGAGGCATGTTCCCTGCTATTTCAATAGGAGACTTTGTCGAGATTGCGGTGTTAGTGCTTTGGATTACAGAAGGACGCTGGGAGATTTGATCAAATCAGCAGAGAATGTAGGGTGTGCCAGGTTTGTTATGCCAATGTAGTACAGGATGAGCAGCATTTCTTGTTTGACTGCCCAGCATTTAGCCACATTCGAGTTAGGCACGTGTCCCTATTCCAACATGAGGTGAACTCATCAGCAACTTTGTTGAACACTAGCCAGCACAGCCTTCTTGGTAGATACCTTAGGAAATATTATTTTCATAGGAGGTACATTATGCGCAACCCAGCCATTGACAATACACATTGTTTTAGGGCATGGGCACAGAACTACTTTACTAACTACTTCGGTTTTCCCCGCCTTGCCTCCGAACTTGCGATATTTTTTTCTGTATAACTCTGCCAAAAAACGCAGCAGCCGCTTCCCTGCGTCCCTTGCGGGTGACGGCACGGTGTAGTACTTGACCAAGCGCATGCCGTGCAACATACAAAAGCTCAATACCGTAAGTTAGAGTCTAGACCAGCTAAAGATCCTGTCGCATAAAGCTAGACGATAGATTCACATTGCAGCAGCAGCGCAAAATATCCGCACGGAATCCGGGAGCCAGCGGGGAAAAACCCGCCGTGCTTTTTGCGATACAAAATGTTGTTACGGTACAACCGTACTGATTGGAATCGCGCTTCACCATCTGGTCAAAGCCGCTGTGGGCGAATTCCCTCGGCGCGTCGCATGGCGAGGAGGAGTCATGTTGTGTATAGTCAACGAGTACTGCTGCATGCATTGGCAATGCAGCTGGAGGATTGCCTAGGTGTCGTATCCGCGCTCGTTGCAGGAGATCACTGCAACGGCATCACTGCCTCGGTGGTGCGCCTTTAGCCAATTCTAAGCGTGCGATACAGAGACAAGCCCGAAAATGTCTGAGCCGGGAAGCCCGCATACGCCTGTAGGCGAGAGTCCGGGTTCAGACGAGTCTTATATGGCAAGAAGTATGAGCACAACCTTAGTTAGTAAGCACCGCCGAGCCGATAGGTCAGAAAGCAGAGGCCAAGCCAAGCCTGGTAGTCGCTTGGGCAAGCTAGACGAAACAATGTTGAAGCGCGTGCACTCGGTAAGCCGTTGCGACTGCGCCCTATCACAGCTTGCTGCACCCCGTTCACTTCGCTTTGGGCAGTTCGTTGAATTTCGCTAATTTAGTAGACCTGCCTCGGCAGTCAAGCTGGCAAAGTCTGCACGCCTTTCCTAGGCGTGCCAGCGATCGTGCTGGTGCGCGCTGCGTCTGAAATTATGGCTGCCAATGATGTGAAGGCGCCAGGTCTTGCGGACCAGGACATCGAGGCGTCTCTGCCCAAGATCAGAATCGGCATCTGCGCGATGGACAAGAAAGCGCAGTCCAAGCCAATGAAAGCAATTCTGCAAAGGCTGCTAGCGTTTGGCGAATTTGAGACAGAGCTATTTGGAGATGACAATATCCTGAACAACCCTGTCAGCCAATGGCCAACTTGTGACTGCTTGCTGTCCTGGCACTCAGAAGGGTTTCCATTGAAGAAGGTCATGCATTGCAGCTGGGCAATACTGTCTAAAGCTTTGCTGCTTCAGCTCAAGTCAGCTAACATGCCACTATGTCACTGCAGGCTCAGCAGTATGCAGCGTTACGGAAGCCGTACCTCATAAATGACATGCTCATGCAAGATATCTTGCTTGACAGGCGAAAAGTGTATCAACAGCTGCAGGTGCCTAGCTTCCTGCTGTTCATCCGGCTTTGCTTTCTTGCCTAGTCTACTGCCTGTCATCATGTCACGTCTGCCCTGTAGCTGCTGATGTTCAATAGTATTATTATCCTTACGCACCTGGTTGCTGGGTATCAAAGCCTGCCTAGCAGACTTTTGTGACGAATGAAGAAAAGAAGGACATGTGACTTGGCAACTGCAGAAAAGTGGTATTCCAGTGCCTCTGCACATCATAGTAGATAGAGACAATTTGGCAGATGGAGAAAAGGATCCGCCAGGCTTCGATGAGACTGAGGACTATGTTGAACTTAACGGTATACATTGCTTGCACCCTGTCACATTTTTGATCACCATCTCTGTCTTTGCTGTCCCCTGACATTTTGATGTTGCTTTAGACAACATGAGCACGCAAATAAGCACTCACGTATACACCTCTCTGCCCCACTTGCGCAACACAATACAGCACAGCAACAGCAACATCATCTACCAGTCAGCCCACTCAATATACATACATTCAACCACCCTCTGCCCTTTGTTTCTGATCAAGCGCCTTGCTCATTTCCAAAGTATCCTTCAATGGTGGCTGGGTCAGGGCACCAAATGCACTTTTCATCAATGATCATGTCTTCAAAGCTTTTGTGCTTTGGATCAGGCATACAAGTCAAGAAGCCTTTTGTAGAGAAGCCTGTAGACGGTGAAGACCACAACATCCACATTTACTATCCTCACTCCATGGGTGGCGGTGTCAAGAAACTGTATAGGAAAGTTGAGAACCGGTCTGGTGACTATGACCCCAACCATCCTGGATCTGTCAGGTATGTGCCTACATTGAAGTGCTGTCGGCTCCATCCGGTGCAATCAGGTTGGCTTCTTCAATTGCACATCGCAGGTATCAAATTTCATTTCAGTCTAAATGTGTGCTAGACAGGCTCAGCAGGCCCACTTAGATACGTACTGGAGCAATCAAATGTCTCCAACCAGTTGTGTCCTGTGCTATCCCAAGAATCTTGTATTGCAGATGTGCATGCTGCATGGCGAGCTGCCATTACCAGCTGTCAGCTTTGTGTGTCTCAGCTTTTTGCTCAGCGTGACCCTGCTGTGCATCAAATCAACATGCACACTGATCTGAGCAAAAGCAGACATGCTTCATTTTACGTTGAATTGCTGTTGCCACCATCTGGTGCAACAAGGTCTGCATCTTTGGTTGCTGCTCCTGCCTTCCTAGTCAGCACACCTGCTGCTTGCTGAAGCTGCCTTCTGGGCTGTTCATCAGCAGCTGAGACAGCCTTGGCGCTTGTTGCTGCTTGCCTGTGCTGGGCTCTGAAGCTTCATAGTCACAGGCGCACTGCCACCAGCTGCTTCTGTCTCGCTGTCAGGTACACTTCCTGCTTGCTGAGGCTGCCTGCACTTCGCAGACGTGCATGCTGCATGCCAAGCTGCTGTCACCAGCTGGAAGCTTTGAATGTGTCTTGAGTTTCCATTCAAAGAGACCCTGCTGTGAATTCATCATTTTAATATGCGTGCTGATCTGAGCAAGAGCAGACACGCCTCACCGGAACATCCTTCATGCTCAACACAAAAGGTGGAGGATAGCATAGGATTGAACTGGTTGAAGGCAGTTCATTGCTCCAGTATGTAGCTAGCTGGGCCTGCTGAGCCTGTTTAGCACACATTGAGAACGAATGCAATGAAAAAACATCCTGCTTATGATTGCTAACAGGCGGCCTGAACATGTTGTGGCTCACAAGCACGACTCAACTGGCCAATTTCTCTTGAGCCTTGTCTTGTTCAGGTTGACTGTATCAAATCACTAGCTTTGGACCTGATGGCTGATGTGTCTCTGTCAACAGAGTTGGCCTTGTCCTGACAACTCCATGTTGCAGGCGGTGTGGCTCATGCATTGCAGAAGAACTTCTCTCGACTGGAGGCATTCATGTAAAGGTCTACACAGTCGGCTTTGAATCCACAGGCTTTCGACCCAAAGGCTACTTTTGCCTCTGTCAAAGGGAGCCTTGTGCATACAAAGCCTTGCTGCAGGCAAGATGGCTCATGCATCACAGGAGAGTTTCTGACAACCAGAGGCACTGACATGAAAGTCTACACAGTCGGCTTTCAAGTCACATGCTTTTGACCCACAAGCTCTTTTGGCCCTTGTCAAAGGAAGCCTTGTCCTTACAATCCTTTGTTGCAGGAGAGATGGCTCATACATCATAGAAGAGTTTCTGACAACAGGAGGCACCGATGTGAAGGTGTACACAGTTGGGCCTCGTTACGCCCATGCTGAAGCCCGTAAGTCCCCTGTTGTGGATGGTAAAGTCACCAGATCAGCAGATGGCAAGGAAGTGCGCTTTCCTGTTCTGCTCAGTCCTCAGGTATGTACCAGAAGCGACACACCCGCACGTGTGCAGAGCACCTTGTTGACTACATTTTGCCTGGACTTGGTCTGTTTGCAGTATGGTGAATGCTCAGCTGGTCACACTCTCAGAAGTAATGATGGGCTCCTTGGGGCATTCACTTGAATGTGCATGTAAAAGGGGTGTGTAGTGACAGGCCTTGTTACCCGATGCAGTCAGAGTGGCCGCATCTTGTCCCAGCAAATAGCCTGATGTGGTTGTGGCAACAAGACATTGAGGATTTGTGAATTTGCTTCTGCTTCGCTGTTGTGCAGAAATGCCAGTCATCTCAACACACCTCACTGCATTTGTCAGCCTATTTATAGATTGGTCTGGCCTGCAACACAGCTGGCGATGATGCAAACTTTGCGTGCCTTTCCCGGATGTTTGCTCAGCAAATGTGACCTGCAATTGCTGTGGCGCAGGAGAAAGAAATTGCCAGAATGGTCTGCCTTGCTTTTGGACAGAAGGTGTGTGGCTTCGACCTTTTGCGGTCTGATGGCGGCAAATCATATGTTTGTGACGTGAACGGCTGGAGCTTTGTCAAGAACTCTGACAAGGTATTACGGCTCAGCAAGTGTAGTAAACCTGGGACATATGCTTTTGTGCAATGAAAATGCTTGCCTGAATGCAGTAAGCAGTCATGCTCAATGATGCAACGTTCTGATGCACTTGCCAAGCAACACTACTATCACAGCAATGACACTATGTCTTGCAAGCATCGCCCATGATGCAAAGCCTGCGTGTCTGCACAGTCCAGACAGAAACAGCAAGCAAAGCAATGGCATCCTGTGCAATGCCAGTACCAGCTCATAACAAAGACTATATTTCTGAAGGATCTTTCTTCTGCTGCATGACAGGTACATGTGCTACATGCTGTGCATGCGCCATGATTGGAGACAGTTGATTGCTGCAGTACCTGCTAAGCCTGTCTAGCACAAGTCTAGAATGAATGAACAAACACATGATGCACCATGATTCCTCACTGACTCATGCTATGTGTGGTTTCAGTACTATGACGATGTAGCAGTGTGCTTGCGGGGTATCATCCTGGCTGCCCTAGCCCCTGCCTATGCTGCGCGCAACTCTCGACAGGTGCCCCCTCTAGCCCCTGCTTCCCCACACCTGTGTTGCCCAGCATAGGCAGAGGCCAGGGCTGCTCTGTCACCCACACTGCATATTGCATTAGATTGGCCTGTCCAGCAGTGCAATTGATGCATTGCTGCTAAGTCACAGCAAAGCATGCTGTTGTGCTGTTAATTTTTTCCGCACTACTTGCAGCTGCTTGGGCTGCAGCTGCATGTGTGATCCAGAGCACACTTATCCGTTCATGTTGTTCACAGGCATGCTGTGCATCATCCACACAGCTCTTTGGCTGCTTTTGCCACATGCAGCTTTTGCTGCATGCCATTTGTGGTACCTGTAGCTAGTGGCCCTGGCCCATGCTGTTTTTGGCACACCTGGATATCCTGCCCACTATGTCTTGCAGTCTCAATGTTGTCGTCAAGACTCAGCTGCATTTACACACATTTCCCATTGCCAACATCTGTGCTGCTTAGTACACTTTCCGTTGCTCACTGCTTGTGCTTGTGCAGTACTATGATGACACTGCGGGCATCCTGAGGAGCGTCATCCTGAGTGCAATAGCCCCTCACCGCATGGCCGCCAGCCCCATGCCCCAGGCCGCCTTCACAAGGCAGGAGAGCGCCACTGGCCCAACTGTGCTGCCCATGACTAGCCCTATGGAGGAGCCCCTCTTCTCTGCTTTTGAAGACGACGCCCAGGACCTGTAAGCCTTCACTACAGATGTCAGTCACAATGGCTGGGAATTGCACAGCGTCCTGCATTGAGACCTGCTGCCATTCCTTGTGCACCGCAGCCTGATGCGTGCGGATAGTATATCTTGGCATGTCGGTGGTATCGTTAGATACGGACTGGCTCAGGCCATGTCTCAACAGCATCTCCAGCATGCCTTGCTGTACTGCACACAGCAGCTGCAGCATGCTGTGTAGCACCAAAGCATGGTCCTAACCTGTGAATCACCATATGTAACCTTCAATATGCAACATGTATGACTCAAAGTGCGGTAGATGGGAGTATCAATCTGTCAGGTGCAGTTCAAATTGGTGCGCAATGTGTTGACGCCAGTACATCATACACAATACGCAAGTATTGTGAAGTATCCATAATTCTTCGAGACTAAGAATTAAGACTATGATGATTCACTGGTCCAAATCCTCTTGCTAGTCACAAGCAATGTGGTCCAGAGCTGCACTGATGTCCTGTGCGGGCTGTTGGCAAGCTTGCATGTTACTGCTGCAGAATTGAAGAAGGCAATGAAGAGTTGCGGTGTGTTCTGGCAGTAGTGCGCCACGGGGACCGCACCCCCAAACAAAAGATGAAGATGAAGGTCATGCAGGTCAGTAGTAACATGGTCACATGACAATTTTGACCAACTCAATGATGGCAGGCTTTGCTGCTGGCATATCTTAGCCTTGACCACCTGCAAAGCTCCTGAAACCCTCTGTACGCAAGTATAAGAGAACGCTTTAACCTTGCTACTGTTGACGTCATGAGTCGCGTTTTTCATCTGAGTCTTAAAGACTGCTGGAGCAGTGAATGTTGCAAGTCTGCAACTCAACTTATATGCTTCGACGGATGCACTATGTGTTCATGCCTGCTCTCCTCCTGATACTGAATTTCACATCCACAGCACTCGAATGGTCTGCTTGCCATGCCCACGTAACCTAGCTGCACATCTGCCTAATCCCTGCTCCAGATGGATATATCGTAAGCTGCGCTGTGCTTTTGCAGGCTCCCATTCTGGACCTGCTGCACAGGCACATAGATGGCAAGGGCAAGCAGGCCAAGCTGAAAAGTCCCAATGAGCTACAGGTTTGCCTCTACATGCACACCTTCTTGTCTCTTTTATAGCCTCTGCACACCCTGTGCAGCACAATCTTCCACGCTTCAGTGTTTCACGGTATTGATGCAGTCCCCTCTGTCTCAGAGCATAATGGCCAGCATGGTCTGACTTTGCGCTGCATGGCCATGCCTTTGCTCATTCCACCTGCTAGACGACGCTTGTCTCTTAGGCTTTAAGGCTCAGCGTTTTTGGCCTTCAGCATCCTTGCAACCTGCACTTGCAAGCTTTTGCATTGCTGCCTGTGAATAGCTGATATGATGCAAGCCATGCATTGCTGCATTCACAGAGCTGACATACAACGAGTCTTACAGGAGGTGTTGGATGCTATCCACTACATTCTGGCTGATCTCATGCATTGCTGCCTGTATACAGCTGGCATGATGCATGTCATGCACTGTCACATTCTGTTCAGCTAGTGAAATGCAAGTCATGCAGGAGCTACTAGATGCCACCCATCACATCCTTGCTGAGCTTGAAAAGAGCACGACGCACAGGAGACGCCCAGTGCTTGTTTGGCTTCTGCACTGCAACTGTCACTCTGCCCAGCATGCTTGGCTTGCAAAACGCTCTGCAACGCATCAGAAGCTCATGCACTGCTGCCTGCGCACAGTTGACCCAATGCAAATCATGCAGGAGCTGTTGGATGCCACCCATCACATCCTAGCTGAGCTTGAGAAGGAACACAAGGCCCAGAAGGCACCTGGTGCCAATGCAGAGGCTATCAAGCCAGATGCAGATGCTGATGAGCTCAGAGAGAAGTTCAGGATAGTCCGGGTGAGTCATGACCCCACTTGCCAAGCACCACCTGAAATCTCTGGCGCTGTCTGCATCTTGGGATCCTGAGAAGCAGATGCATGAGAAGCAGATGGTCTGCAGCCTGTCAATCGCCTCACGTGCAACGGCTGCATGTCATTTTCTGGACAAAGCTCATGTCACTGCATACCTCATAGCAGCGTAGCCAGCTCTATACCTTGATTGCGGAACGCTATGAGAAATATCTCTGTTGTATCCAGTCAACACATGTACAATGGTGAAGATATGCACTGCAGACGGTGCTGGAGCAAGGCGGCAGCTTTGCCGGGATTAACAGGAAGGTGCAGATCAAGCCCTTGAAGTGGAGTCAGCCTGAAGAGGGCTCCAAGGAGGAGCCTCGGGTAGTGGAGGCCCTACTGATCCTCAAACATGGCGGTGTTCTAACACATGCTGGCAGACAGCAGGTAGTATAAGATCTGTCTGATTCCGAAGATGCTGGTGTCTTGACACAATCGGCTGGCAGCAGGTGCTGTATGGTGTAAACTCTGCCTTGACAAGATGTACCTGACCACCCAAGCATTTTGTGTGCTGCCACATGCAGCTTGCAACTCACCTGTATTGTATGCTCTGTCCGACCCTCAATTCTGACAGTGTGTCAATACCTGATGCCCAACAGCAAGTGATCTGGATGTCATACTCTGTCTGGTCAAGCAGGGCAGCATGCTAGCACATGCTGGCAGGCAGCAGGTGAAATGTGTTAGCTGTAGAACCCTATAGGATGGCAAGCATTACACAAGAGCACGTTACACAAGATGCAAAGGTGACTACTGTTTCATGGCCTGTAGGCTGACGATCTGGGCAAGCTGTTCAGGACAGGCATGTACCGACGCTGTGGCCCAACCTGCAATGGCTTTATACGCCTTTGAACCACTCACTGCCACAATCTCAAAGTTGAACACCCAGAATACAAAGGGGAGTGCAGCATGCACACCCAAGACAATCTAACTGTACATGCTGATGCAGGCTGAAGACCTGGGTAAGCTGTTTAGAACAGTGATGTACCCACGCTATGGCCCAGCCGGCAATGGCTTCCTGCGGCTGCATTCCACCTACCGCCACGATCTCAAAATCTATACCTCAGATGAGGGGCGAGTGCAGACCTCAGCAGCAGCCTTCACACAGGGGCTGTTGGACCTTGAGGGCACTTCCCTAACACCTATTCTAGTCAGGTTAGTATAGCCCTCCAATGTGGAATTTGTTCTGGTAAGGGTCAGTGCAGGCACCATGTGTTCTTCAAAGTCAGGTAAGTGTGGCTCAGCCGCCCGTTCAGCAGCTTTTCAGGGCTGTTGCTTGATACTTGTTCCGCTGTTGAAGGCAGATGATGTACATCTCTCAGGCACCTGCACGCTGTGTTGAGTATCAGCCGTTTGCATGATGTCTTGCCTGGCTTGATTTTGACCGCTCTGACGCAATTTGGTGTGCAAGAATGCTGGTATGTTAGATTTAGTTGGGTCGTGTGTCAGCACCAATCTACAAGCCAAATATGTTACTTTGCTGTGGTAGCACATTTACTTGAATTGTGGCTGCTCTACTGCAGTATTGGCAAGGGTTTGTGCGCTGGACCCCACTCACAGTTACAGACAACAGGTTTTGTTCTGGTCCAACGTTGACTTGGCTGCTGCGCTGCAGTCTAGTGAAGAAGGATGCTGGCATGCTTGATGCCTTTGGGAAGGGTGCGAGCGAGGACATTCAGCTGGCCAAGAGCGAGCTGTACAGCCAGATGACTTGGGACAAGGACTCCAAATCTTCTTCATTTGCAGAGCCCCCGGTCATCACCCCCCTGCCCTCGCCCCCACCCTCCCCAAAGCCCCGTAAAATCTCCCTGGAAGAGACAAGTAAGCCTTCTTCTGTCTGTGCAGCAGCAAATTATTGATCTGATTTGCTTGAGGTCTGTGGCATGGGATGTCCTGCACCCCCACCAGCCCAACCCCTACCTCTGCCCCATCAAAGCTTCCAAGCCCCCCTTGGTACCCCCTCCGCTTTGCATGTCCTGTTAAATAGTACACATACAGCTGCACAGTGCCTGCAGAGTTGCAACAGTCTGCGCCTTGATAGGACAGGTTACAAATTGCTGTAGCATCACGTCAAATGCAGCATGTTGCATGTGTGCAAGTCAGCAGTCAGTGCCATGGCACCGCAATGCTATCTGCAGAAAGATCAGTCTCAGGCGCAAACTTTGCTGCTACGAATGCGGAGTAAATCAAGAAGAGCCTCCCCATCAGGTACTGTGCATGGTTGCAGATGTAGCCTCGTCGCCACTGGCCAGTCCAAGATCTGTCAAGTCTTTGTCCTCCCTTGACCTGTCTCAGCAAACTGCCTCGCCCTCAGCGCACAGCACTCAGAAAAGCCCTCAAGGCAGGGGCCTGTCCAGCCGGCCCTCCTTCAATGACAAAAGTCCCCCAGCCCGTGGCATGTCTCGCAGCATGCTGCAATCAGAGTCGCGCAGCAACATTCATGAAGCTCTGGTGAACTACAAGACTGGGGCTGAGATGAGTGCCCCTACCAGCCGTCGCCAGACTGGGGATGGGGAGCGTCCCAAAATCCATCCTATGCCTGACAATCCCCTTGCCCTCCTTAAGAAGCTAACAGGCTTCATCAAGGTAAGATAGTGCAAAGAAATGCACTTCCATTGGCAGTGCGTGACTTGAAGAAGAGTTGAAACAAGCCAGACTGGGGTTGGGGAGCGTCCCAAGATCCATCCAATGCCTGACAATCTGTTGGCAGTGCGCAAGAAGCTGACAGGCTTCATCAAGGTAAGATAGTGCAAAGAAGTGTACTTCCATTGGCAGTGCTTGATCTAAACGAGAGTTGACACAAGCCAGACTGAGGATAGGCAGCGCCCTAAGAGATGCCCTATGTCTGACAAACCCCTGACTTTGTTGCTGAAGCTTGTAGGCTTCATGGAAGTGAGGATTTGCTTCAGATGTGCATGCATTCTCAGTAGTTGTTCAAGTTTTGAGTTTTCTGGTCAAAAAACATCATGTGGCCTGCACAAGAGCTGCAACATACCAGACTTGGGATGGGGAGCGTCCCAAAATCCATCCCATGCCTGACACTCCCTTGGCACTGCTCAAGAAGCTCACTGGCCTCATCAAGGTGCGAGTGGCAGGATGTGTCAGAATGTGCACCATTGACACTTAGTAGCTTGAACAGACATCTGAACAGATCAGACATGCTCAAGGCAGTGGTCATGAAAACACATATGCCTGATGATCCCCTGGCCCTCCTGAAGAAGCTCTCTGCCTTCAGCAAGGTGGTCTTTGCAGCCTGGACTGCAACAGCATGCATCATTGGACGTTAATAATAAGTCAGGTGCAACAAAAGGCCCAACTCCCAGGATTCAGTAAAGCACTTCAATCATGCACTTGCAATAGCAAGACCATGGCCAACAACCTGAAGTTGTCAGTGGCTTGACTGAGACTGTTGCCTGCAGATTTGACTGTGAGTCGTTGCCTGCAGGACTGACTACAACTGTTGCTTACAGGTATTGGTGGAGCAGCTGCGGCAGCAGTGTCTAGAAGAGAAGGTGGACAAGCATGCTGAGGCAGTCAAAGCCTACAGCGCCCTCACACAGTCTCCCAAGGAGTGGACGCTTGAGGTCAGTCTCACGCTGCAACTGTAGCATGAAATGTCTATGAAGTAGCAGCATAAACTGCAGCTGCATAGGCATACTTGCCCTACAGCAAGTACTTGCTCTATACAACACACGGCGGCCAGCATGTCGTGATGCTCTTGTCGGGCAAAAGGTGTGGCTGGGCCTGCAAGGTACCAGACATCTGGCAGGCCCAGTCACCAATTGTACACACAGTGTTGCACAAGCACTGTGTGTCTGGCCAGTTTCTGGGTTTGCAAGGCAGCACAGCATCACACTTTGCTCTGTTAGCATGTGACATCTGGCGTTATGTACTTGTATGGGTTTGCCGTCACCTGTATCTGCAATTGCACAGACTAGCTGAGTGCAGTAGGTGGCGGCTAAACGGCTGGCTAGGCTGTCATGAATCGTTACAAACAGAGCTTGAGGGCAAGCCATGCTGCTGTTCAATAGCAGGTGCTTGAGGCAGGTGGCATTTACATGTGCTCAACTGCTTGACACAGAAGCCAACTTGACATGTCGAGGCATTATAGCTTTTTCATCAAGGCAGGCCAAAGCGCAGAGTCAAATGTATACGGGCAAGCCAAGAGCCCTGCACTGTGACGTGCCTTGACAATGGGCTCCAATGGTGAAGCACTGCATTTCAGCTTGCATTGTGTATGTCTGCTTAAGACAGATAGCAAGCTGCAGTGATGGAGCACTGCCTGTCAGCTGATGCACACAGCAAGTTGATAGGTGGATGTTTCATCATTGCAGCTTGCTTTTGATCTCCTGCAGGCAAAACACACTCTACAGGGCAGCTGCTTCTGTCTGTTGACAAGCTATTGGCTCCCCTGAGAAATCAGACCACCCTTTCTGCTCGCAGCAGCAAGCATGCAATGCATCCCTTGCTTTATGCTGCAGCCTGTAGCGCTTGCAAAGACACAGATGCAACCTGTTGCATGAGGTTGAGGGAAGCACTGGCTTGCACTCTGACATGCCTTGCCAATGGGCTGCAAAGGTCAAGCAATGCATGTCAGCCTGCACTGTGTGTTTGTGTCCTGCCTGCACAGAAAGTAAGTTGCAGTTGCAAAGTACCCTTGTCTGCTTACTCAGGAGTCGAGCTGACATGTGAGCTTTGCAATTGCAGCTTGCTTTCTGTCTTGAACAGGCAGAGCCCATTCTGAAGGACAGCTGCTTGCAGTATGTCAGACATTCTCCACCTCACCTGAAAGCGTCAGCCTACATTGCCTGCTGCTTGTACCAACAAGCATGCAATGCATCCCTCGCATCATGCTGCAGCCTGTAGCCTTTGCAAGGACAAATATCCATCCTGTCGCAATGGGTTGAGGGAAGCATTGGCTTGCACTCAGACGTGCTGTGCCAATGGGCTGCAAAGGCCAAGCAATGCATGTCAGCCTGCACTCGGTATGTGCTTTCTGCCTGCTCAACACAGAAAGCAAGCTGCAATTGCCGTAATCTTCATGGCAGCCGACTTTAAAGTCCGGATGTCTAATGTCTGGATGCGACGCCTCTCGCTGTCAAATTTGGGCTGCCATGAAGCTTGACATGCAGACCTTCACTCAAACAACGCCATGACATCTGGCCATTCATTGGACATCAGTATTTCTAGGTGTGATGCTGTCTAATGATCACTGTTGATTCAGCACATGATTGTTGATAAAATTGAACTGGGCTACAGGCAGCTGTCCCTGTGGGTCAGGGGCTGTTGCTGCTGCTGATGATGATGATTTTGATGATAACGCATGGACATTGTCAAAACTTTTGCACACGACATTGACTATACTTGTGGCCTGGCTGCAGGCTGCGGTGCCTTGTGGGGGTGAGAGGCTGCTGCTCATGTTTGACAGCTGGCGCAAGCGGCTGCTGCTACCAATGTACTGTCAGGTTTATCTTAAATATGCACAAATGTTGCTGTGACTGGACTGCAGGCGGGTGTGCCCTGTCGGGGCAAGAGGCTGCTGCTGCTGCTTGCTCACTGCGCTTGTGGTCTTGGTTGCAGGACTGCTGCTGCTGCTGCTGGTTACACACTGTCATCACAACAACTGTGCACATGTTTTAGGGTTTGGGTTACTGTAGCTCTGCAGGCCAGTATCCCCTGTGGCAGTCGGGTATTGTTGCTGATAATCATCATTGTCATCACTGAAAGCATGGGCGCCGATAGAACTTCTGTTTGGACTGCAGGCTGGAGTGCCATGTGGGGGTGAGAGGCTGCTGCTCATGTTTGACAGGTGGCGCAAGCTGCTCAAGGCCTTCCACAACGAGAAGAAGAAGCAGTACGACATCAGCAAGATACCTGACATATATGACAGCGCCAAGTACGATGCGATACACAGCTCGCACCTGCCTCTTGACCTGGAGCCTGTCTACAAGGTGATCCCTGCTTCAGCTGGTGGCACTTGTCTGCACTGGTGCTTTGTGACTCGGCAGCGCAGAGGTACGTCGCATACATGCAGTTCAGGATGGGGCTGCACAACAAAACCCCTTGCTGCAATTTTGCTTCCTTTGCAAGGTTATACCCTAGTGGTTCATCAACAAAGCGGGAAATTTGTCCTTTACTCTGCCCTCACAGATTCTTGGACCCTCCTGAGGGCTTATTAAGGGCCTGTCGAGGGCTCCCTGTTCATTTCTCATCACAGCAAATCATGTTGTCCAAGACCAATTGGCAGTCGACAATTCACTGTGTTTCAAGATCTGTTGCTGTGTCACATACCCCAGCATCTGTGCGCTAAACAGGCTAGCAAGGAACAGACTGAGCCATTCCTTTTTGTGAGTCTTTCTGTTCACTTACTCAAAACCACATCACAAAAGAAAGTGTTGTGTGGATTTGGTGCAGGCTGCCAAGGTGCTAGTAGAGGCTGACATCCCAAATGAGTACGGCATTGACCCCAGCCAGAGGCTGCGCATTGGCAGCAAGATCTGCAACAGTCTGTTGACCTTTTCTTTTCTGCCATTGACCTCTCGTCTTTCATGCTTTCGTCAACAAGCAATAGCATCTTGTGTGACGCTGTGCAGACTGCCAAGGTGCTTGCAGAGGCCGTCATCCCAAATGAGTACGGCATTGACCCCAGCCAGAAGCTGCGCATTGGCAGCAAGATCTGCAATAGCCTGCTGGGCAAGCTACTGGCTGACCTGGCCAACATGAGGGAAGAGTCACTTGCCACTGCTGTAAGTGACCGACTCTTCCTCCTTCACTCCCATTCGGCTGTTTTGCATGTGTATGTGCATCTAGATCCCTCTTCATGCTTTGATGTGGTATGGCGCGGTGTCTGCAATCACAGTCCCATGGTTGGCATTGATTCGTGCTTTGTCTGGGCTTCGGGTGCTTGGCTTGTGTAAGCTGCCGGCGAACAGCAGGGAGACAGCTCTCACTACTGCTTCAACTTCCCTCTGCATGCCTTGCTCCGTCGTCTGTGATCAGCATCTGCGATTGTGCCTTGGTCTGGACTTTGTGTTCATGACTCATGCAAGTTGGTGGTACCCTGGACAACATGAGGGAGGAAGCTCTTGCCACTGCTGTGAGGTCTAAGGCATGCAACTGTAGACAGACCTATGTTTGAACATATGTCTCCTGCAGGGTCAGGAGACACCCACAGATGAGCCCTCGCCATACGAGAACCCAGACGAAGAAGAGGCAGCCCCCTCCCTGGGGCCCCAGAGCATGATGGATACCAGTCGCGTCTCTGATTTCTCCTTGGAAGCTGCCTCTCCTAGCAGTATACAAGGCAACACACCCTCTGCATCTGGCGGTCTTGATTCCCAAAAGTCAGGTAGAACAACATCTGTACATCTCGCTAGGTCATGACTCAATGGCAGGGGCTGTAGTCAGCTATTTGTGTCATCGTTGGTGAGGACAGCCTCTCAGCTTGAGCAAGTTTGTCTAGGCATGAATGCTTGTGCACATGTTTTCAAGTGGCAGAGGTTGCACACCTGCCTCACTGTTTGCCTAGCTCACACCTGTATGTGCTTCTGGCGTGCAATCTCAGCACTAAGACTACTACAGAGGTGTGGAGGACGGCCTCTCAGCTTGAGCAAGTTTGTCTAGGCATACATGCTTGTGCACATGTTTTGAAGTGGTTGAGGTTGCACACGTGCTTCACTATGTGCCTAGCTCACACCTGTATGTGCTTCTGGCACACAATCTCAGCATCAAGAACACTATTTCTGGCCATACATGATCACTGGACTCCTTGTAAGTTTTGGGGAACATTCCTCTGCCCTCTGACAAGCAGATGATGTGTGCACATGTCTAAGTGGCCACTGGTTACCGTTGCCTCAACTGAATCACATGTAGCGTTTGTATCTCACACACAAGAGAAGCTTGGGCTGATCCTCACTGCCCTGATTGTAAACATACTGTTATGTGCAACCAGTTGCTCTCCATGCATTGGGGATTCCCCTGAAGATGGACAGGCCCCTGAAGCAGAAGTGCTCAAAGAGACCATTCACCATCTGCTTCTCACACACCTTGCACGGAAACAGCTTCACTGCTTACAATCCAATGAACCTGAACATGCAATGAATGGCCTGTGCCGTCCATGCAGTGGGGTTGATGGGTACTGAGGACTCCCCTGAAGATGGAGAGGACCCTGAAGCGGAAGTGGACAAAGAGACCATCCACCGTTTGTGTCCCACCTACGCCACAGACATCAACTCCCCCTTGCGGCATGTGCGCACGCGCATCTACTTCACTTCAGAGTCACATGTCCATTCCTTGATCAACGTTCTCAGATATAGTCATTTAGCAGGTGCGCAACAAACCCACTATTTCAGCACCAATAGTGTTCAAACATGAATTCACAAGAGACATCACTAGCTCAAAAGTGAAACGTCCTTTGTGCTGGCACTTGTTGTCTCCACGTATGCAGGAACCTGCTGTTCAAACTGTGTCAACCCACTGCTGACTCCTGGAAACATTGCATCTGATGTCACTGTTGGTGGCAGTCACTTCAACTGCAACCGTCTACTTTGCCTCAAATGTCATGATGCAACGAGACTTGATTGCAGAGCTTTCTCAAGCATGAAGCACATGTCAAATGAAGTCAGACGTCCTTATCGTGATGCTCAAAACAAGCCTGCCTGGCGCAACAGGACTTGTGGCAGATGCACCCAACGGTATATGCTAAAAAGTAGTCTTTTACTCTTGTTGAAGGCTCTGTTGACGTAGGAGCTAACAATGGCAATGGCGCTACAGCCATGGTGAAGAAGCCCAGCAGATGCTGTATGACACAAGAGAGCTGGACTGCCTCACACACATCATCAGCCACAAATGTCTGCATACATATTGGGCACATTCAGAGTGCCTTGAATGGTGTTGCTGCAGGTGCCAACAACGGTAATGAAGCTACGGCCATGGTGAGTGAGGAAGCCCAGCAGATGCTGCACGACGCCACAGAGCTGGATTGCCTCACACACATCATCAGCCACAAGTGTCTGCATACACATTTGGCACATTCAGATTGCCTTGAATGGCCTTGCTGCAGGTGCCAACAATGGCAATGAAGCTATGGTGAGCGAGGAAGCCCAGCAAATGCTGCATGATGCCACAGAGCTGGACTACCTCACACATATCATCATCCGCATGTATGAAAATAAGAGGTGAGCCCCCTGTCCTTGTGCCTTGGTCACTGCTTACGGACAGAACTGTGCTGACTGGCTTGACACATCACTGTCCACATGTATGAGAACAAGGGGCACTTGTCCTTCCAAGGTCTTGCCTTGGGTGAGAGGCACTGACACTTGCTTGTAGTGAAGTCTGCATTCAAGGTGGGGCAATAGCAGTGCCCTGATGCTGGAAGGCAACAGCCAGTGCTTCTTGCATCTGATGCCAATGCTTTGGACAAGCTACAGCTGTAAGTAAGCTCTGACTGACGCCTTCCAGCATCACGTTGTTGCTTGCTTTTGTGCAATCGCTGCTGCCAAAACCCAATCATCTTGAGAGCGTTCAACACTTGCATGCAAGCTAGGGTTGGGGTCAATGCTGGAAGGCACCAGCTGGAATTTCTTGCAGCTGCGGGCAATGCTACAGCTGTGGAGAAGCTCTGACTGACGCCTTCCACGATCAAGCTCTTGTTTGTAATCACTGCTGCTTGACACATGTGTCCCCTGAAGCCATCACTGTCTGCCTCGAGTAGAGTGTGCACCTTTACATTTGGCCCGCAGGGATTACATGTAAGGATGCAGCATCGTCAAGGGCTGGTCAGACAAACATAAGTCAAAGTGTATAAGACGCCTAGTGTTCACAAATGCACCTGTGCTTTCAAGCCAGGAAGCCCAGTCAGTCAGATCTGGCTCCCTACCCAGGACTGTAAACTCTGTTGATAAATTCACTCACAGTGAGAAACTCACTAATGGATTCTGATGTGCGTGCAGGGTACCGGTGGACAGCCCTCAGCGCTTCAGAATAGAGATGTTATTCAGCCCAGGCGCCAACTTCAATCCATATGAGGTGGTGCCTTTGCATAAAGACCACACCTTGCCTGTGCAGCCGCGAGTCTGCCTACACAAAGGTAAACACAGCAGTGGCTTGCATTGCCACTCGACTCGACACATTTGCTGAGGCGTAGATTGTTCGCGATTTACATGAATGTCACGGGACATCAACAAACACAGCAGTGTCTTGCATTGCCACTGCATGCATGGATGGAAGCCCTTGTAGAAAATGGCTTAACAAAAAGCATGCGCTGCATACACAGCCGCAAGTCTGCTCAAAGGTCGCCTCGCATTGTCACATCCAAGCTGTGGTTGAAGGGTGCAAAGCAAGTGGCAGCAGCACACTGAAAGTGGGTGTTGTCCTGTCCTGATCAACATACAATTCAAACAGTGACTTGGCTCAATCAGTAGTTCTGTGATGTTCACCAGATTTGCGTTGCACATGTTGGCTTTGTTCGCCATGCATGATTGTCCGCTTCTAGATTTTCAGTCAATGCTTGTTCTAGGCTGTTCTTAGGCTTCACAGCTGCTGAGCACAGCTGCTATGTTTTCTCTTGTTTCCTGCACCTGAACCCAACTGTGTACTGCTTGGCAGGCGGCTCAGTTTGTGCTGCATTGCTTTTGTCCTAATCATACCTTCAACGGCCACAAGGGATCATGTTATGCAGGCAAAGAGGTGTACCTGTCACAGCTAGAGCAGTTGTGTGTTCCCCACAGCACGCCTACCAAGGCCTCAACCTACACATACTCCATGTTTTAAGGCTTGCAGGAGCAGTTAGTATTTATGACTTCAATTCAATGCACATTTTACATTTAGAGCAAGGCTTAGTGTAGCAAGCTGCACATAGGTGTGCGTGCAGAAGTGCATGCAACAATTTCCTCTTCTGCTCTGCTATTCAGTGTATACCCATAGGTGTGCTGAGTAAGTAGTTCGTTGTGTATCATCCCAACATATCTTGCGTTTTGTAGGACAGTGTCTCATACCATGTGTCTGTAGATGAAAGTCAACACCACAGTCTGTGGCATTAGCTGAATGGCAAACAGCTGCAGACTAGTGCCAGCAGCCAATACGCCCAGAACAATGCAAGTTCGTTTGTATGCATATAGCAACAGGTGTCCCACTAGTGTTTTGACATTTGGTAGCTTTAAAATTTGCAGAGATTGCAGCTCCTAGTGGGTGTGCACAAGTCCGCAAGGTTTTGAAGCGACATCGGCATACTGGGCGCGGGCTGTCCTCATAGCTGTCGACACTCAATGACATGACATTGTGATTCGACAGTCCTCAGAATGCTGCAGATCGTGGAACGACACTGTGCTAACATGCATGCATTGGACCGTTCACGCGTCGGACACTGCTTGAATGATCAATGCAAAGCAAAGCAATGTAGAGCAATGTAACATCGGGCAATGCAATGAAAAGCCATGGCAAGTGATGCAGTGCCATGCAATGCAGCACAAAACAATGCAATGCAGCGCAAAGCAGTGCAAAGTCATGCAAAACGATTGCAAAGCAGTACAGAAAAAAGCAATGTCATGCAACGCAGCGCAAAGCAATGTGAAGCAATGCAGTGCAGTGCAATGTACCGTCAGGCAATCCAGAAATGCAATGCAATGCAGCGCAATGCATTGTTAGGCAACGCATCAAATGCAAAGTCGTGTAAAAGCGCTTTGACACGCTAGCAATGCAAAGCAGTAACACTATGTGATGGTGCATTGATCATCAGATGTTGCCAATGATTGATTATTAACAAAGCAAAAGTGCACGCTTGCATGGAAGTTGTTTTGACGTCTCAACAGTACACTGAGTCCAAATGACGCAATCATGCACTGCAATTTTACCATCATCTTTTGTAGGCCACACGAAGCACGGCCATTACCCTAGTTCAGTGTTATGTCTTAGTTTAGGATTCTGTGGGTGACTGAACAGGTGCTCAAATCACTGCATCACTCATGTGGTCTGTATCTAAGATTCAAATCAAATTGGATATTGTGATGTTACAGTATGCAATATGGTCATGGCTGTACTACGTATACATGCAAGCAGCATATAGCCACAGCTGAACGATAGCTCCTCATCAAATCAAGACTAAATGGCTTTAACGATCTTAGTGGAACTGTGCCCAGGGCTTGGCACACACTCAGCAAGATCATGTTTAGCCTACGTCGATGTGCTTGTACAAGGATGTTGCATGATGCTCACGATATGAGCCCTAGGGTCCGCCAGGTGCAAAGCTGCGTCTCCTTGTAAAGGCAACTTACATTACCCCTGCTGCGAGTACACGTCGTACTCGTACCCGTGCGCCTCACGCTTGAACCTTCTGCCAGCTATTATCCAGTGGTCTATATTCTTGTTGCCAGTCAGCGGGTTGCCGTCTAAACCAAGACTTAACTTCTCGCCAAAGCCTGAATACGTGTGTAACAAATCTGCGTCCATTTCCAAACTTTGTAACGCTGGCAGGTGATTCATGCTCAGGTCGAGACATTGCACAGCTTTGTCATCCAAGAAAGTCTGGACTATTGGCGTCAGCTCTTGCCATGTTGCGCGAATGCCGTTCAGCGACAAGTCGAGAGCATACACATGCTTCAAAGCTTTCAGCTCAGCTGGCAAGACTGACACACAGTCCAAAGTCAGACCACTTGCCGACAAGTCGCATACGAGCGGCGAGTCGAACAGAAGAGCCTTTTTGAGCTCGGCCAGGACCAAGTGTATGTTGTCTCGGGTCAAACAGCGGTTGTGCGGGTTGGAGTATACGTACGGAGCAGACATGAGCCCTGCGGGTCTTCAATGCAGCATTTCCCGAACCCAGCAAAGTCAAAACGCTGTGGGACTTCCGGAAAGCCTACTGGATGAATCCTCTGTTGAGTGCTTGACAACTTTTCGGTTTCGTATTATTTACGTCCCGAACTCGATCCCCAGCCATGCTCGTGGAAACTGGCCATGGCAACTTCAACCTGCCAGTACTCGCGCAGCTTGCGGCAATAGTCATGCAAATGCCGAACTTTGAAGTTTCGGAGCATCACGGTGCGATGTAGCGCAACCAGCGCACCCCCACATTGCGCGCTCGGCGCCTGTTCAAGCTTGCACTGTTGCCAGCTTCTTCAGGGCCTCGAGTGAGGCCAGCTGCTTGAAGACCAGACAGTGCGACTCAAGCTAGTGTGCCGGTCGGTCAGTCTTACCACTCGTAGCCCCACGCGATGGACCGTACCTTCCAACCATCGAGGAAGTACCCTAAGAGGCCAGCCAAAGGTGGCTTAGTGGTAAGGGCTTTTGTACACCTCTCTTTGTTTGAGACCGGTGATCCTTCGAGTACGCACATGTCGGGAGTCCGGCTTCGTCTGCGCACCGATTTTCGTGACGTCATACCCTATACATGCTCATCTGAGCGGCATCGCAACGTTGTCCGGCTACCTGCTGGGGTCCTCCCCCGCCTGTGCCTGAGTGACCAAATGCCTGTTTCGGATCTTGGTGCAAGTCAAGACGCGCTAATGCACCCTTGGAGTGTCCTGCTCAAACACATCAATCTGATGACAGTGAACGCCTTCTCCTCATGCCATCGGCGCGATCGGAGCGGAGCTGCCCACAAACAGCCCTTGCATCGCACCTGAAGATCCTGCACTGTGCCACAATATGTACACCACAATTGCACCCAGTGCTGTCTCTCAAGGATTTTTTGAGGGCTTCCGGTGGAATGCAGGATGGCTTTGCAGAGGAAAGCACCATCTTTGGAGGATACAACCAGTTTCCAAGCAGTGAACAGGGAGGTGGCATCCTCAGACTCCTCGACAACTTCACACTATATGTGCAGACTGATGATGAAGGGTCTGAGGAGCTGGTCGACTTGCAAGACTTTGCAGCTGGTAATCGCAAGCTGCTCTATGTCTAAAACCTGCTTCTGTCAGCTTGTGGTAGCAGCTGAAGCATGATCCAGTCCTTCAACAGCTTTTCGCTTGCTCAATGTTGCCTTGATTGCTATAGACTCTGCACAAGCATACTGTGTCATGCCATAGTTATAGCAGCATACCTGATGTAGCCAAATGGAAGTCTCGGCATTGGTCATGCATGCTGCAAACGCCAATCGCTCTAGGAACCCATAAGGGAAACTTCTTGCTGTGAGTGCAGATGGTGTCAATGGCCTGCCATTAAAGGCCACAGGCACAGTGCTTGACCACAGGCTGTGCTCACAGCAGTCTGTGTATGATGCCAGAGCCAGCAGCAGGATCAAGGTTAGGATTCATTATATAAGGGACTGGGTGGTTGATTACTCTCAAGTTGTCACTGTGTGGCTCATCACTGACTGGGCTTGGTACAGGTATGTGCTCCTGATGCCCAACTTGTTGTTCTGCTGTCTCGACTGGACTGCATCAGTTTCTCTTCATCAGGAAACCCGATATAAGGACATCCTCATTTCAAGGACAAGGCAACTGGGAACCAGGCACTGCATTCTGTCTGCAACAGCACCTCTCATAAGGGATTTTCAAATATAGGCATGACCATGTACAGAAACACTACCCCAGCGCAGGGTTAAGGCAGTCCAACGCTTGTTGTGTTGTGTTCTGTGCGCTTGCAGGCTTGTGTTGCTTTCTCGCATCTTTCAGCAGCTGTTCAGCAGCACAGCCCACAAGACAGAGCTGATGCATGCATGTCTTCAGCTGCTCAGCATCAGCTCTGACATCACACAGGGCGCCACGGCTAGGCCCCTAGCGGCAGGGGTCACATTCTCCTGTGACACTGTACGACCACACTATACTCACAAGTGCTAGGTGTATCCACCACTTGCTGTATCGTGCTGGCATGCAGGCTACTGTCGCCTTCTCGCATCTATCAACAGCTGTACAGCAGCACAGCCCACAAGACAGAGCTGGTGCATGCATGTCTTCAGTTGCTCAGTACCAGCCCCAACATCACACAGGATGTAATGGCACGGCGCCTCACAGAAGGGGTCACAGTTGTGCGCCACCCTATAGATGAAGAAGCAGAACTTGCAGGCTTTGAGGATGTCAGCCATGCTGAGGTTCAGCAGTATGGCCAGCATGATTTGGCAGACCATGCTGCTTTTGTGGTGCAGCAGATTGCGCCGCTTCTTGGTCGCCACGCACTTAAGGTCCGTCCCTGTCACCAAGGTGTCGAAGTTTGATCTTGATCTTGCCGCCATGCTTTCACGGACCATGCAGCGTTTGTGGTGCAGCAGATAGCACCCTTGCTCGGTCGCCATGCACTCAATGTTTGTCCCTGTCATCTTCTTCGCAAACTCTGTAGTTTTGTGTCATAAAAGACCATACAGCATTTGTGGTGCAGCAGATAGCGTCCTTGCTTGGTCGCCATGCACTCAAGGTTTGTCCCTGTCACACTCTTCGCAAGGTCTGTGCTTTGTTTTGTGAAGGACCTTGCCGCTTTTGTGGTGTAGCTGAAAGTGCCGCTTCCTGGTTGCCATGCCCGCAAGGTCTGTCGATCTTCATTCTGCTCTCAAAGGCGCAGTCAACACATTGACAAGATAGCCTACACAGTGCGGACGTTCCTGTCGCAAAGCAAACGTCAGGGCCGTGGCTGGCATATGTGGCTAACTGTGGCTACAGGAGACAAGATTGACCTTGATTTGCTTCTTGACAGACACACAGGGCATGGTCTGCACATGCACAGCACTTGTGTCAAACAAGGTGCCATACCTCAGTTGCATCAGCCCAAGCTTGAGTGTCCTTCCTGCCCAGCTAGGACCAACTTTCTTTTTGCCTGGCCCTGTTTACAAAATGCGTGTTGCAGCATGGGTGATCAAGTGCATTTGTGCAAAGCGATATTGAAATCTCATTATTGCATTGCAGAGCTTCCTGGTGCCCTTGGCAGAGCGGGCAGGCATCCAGCTGTCCACACTGATTGGCTCAGGTGCGTAGCTTGCATAGGCATCAAGCCTGAGCGTTGACGCAGGCCGTACCTCCATGCCCTTGCTGTTGTGCATGTTGTGGAGCAAGATTTGTTCCTACGTGTTCCTTCGTGTGCCATCATCAATGCAAGGCTCCTGCCTACCTCCTCACACACTTGTCACACCTGCATGTAGCTTTGGTCAAACGTTTTGCTTGACGGCGCTTGGCTTTTGACTTGACGCTAACTGCAAGCTGTTCAGCTTCCGTTGCCATCTGCAGCCATGTATGAAAGCAGCAGGGTCTCGAGCTCCACACGTCAATGACAGCCTCATATCTCAATATGAGTGTGAATGACAATTCTGTGTGAAGCAGGTGGCAAGCTGATCAGTGCAGCCTCAGAGGCAGCAGCTGCAGATGTGAGGCGGCGGCCCGCCCCCCAGACCTCCTTCCTGGTCCCTCAAGCCGCTGTGCCTAGCCTACTGCTGGTTTGGGACTTCTGCCAACGCTATGGGTGAGTCTGATTTCCGTGCTAAAATGTGTGTCTGATCATTTCTATGCGCAATACTGTGATTGTGAATATGATTATGATCACTGTTACTACACTTGTCATGAGTGAATAATTGCTAACCTGGGGTCAGACTTCTGCCAGCGTTATGGGTGAGCACTTGCTAGCTAGTTGCTGTTGAGCACGTTGTACAGGGTGAGCATAGATGGGCTTGCACAAAGGCAGACTGCTGAACTAGCTGTTGCTATCTAGCTGCTGTTAGCGTTGAGCTGCATTATCCCACCCATGGTATTTGCCTCATGTTGCAGCTGTGAGCACCTTGTCAAGTATGATTGTAACAAGCCAGACAACAGCCTGATATGATAACAGCTGAGTACTGTTATCAGGTGCCGCTGCTGAGCTTGGTCTGTGTCAGTTGTTCATGGCATGGCAGCCCACATATGAGGTTCACATCAACTAGCTGTGAATACTCTTCAGTTTGCACACTGTCTGTCTTGTGTTGGCGTGCACATCGACAAACCATTGTGCCTGCTCACTGGTGATTACGTGTCCGGGTGAAGTCATGTCTTCATTGTGGTCCAGAGTCAATCAAAGCATGCACAACTGCCTCAACAACATGTGCTGCACAGGGCATTACTGCGCCTTCCTCCCTTCCCTTTCCTGAGGCTGCAGCTGGCCTGTGTAAATGAGCCTCCAACCCAGTTCACACCAACTGCAAGCCTTTTGGCCACCAACCACAGCAATGTTGGCACCCCTGAACGGCATACAATCTTCTGCAAGCAGTGTGACTCAACCTTCTCCAGCTCAAAGGTAGCTGCTGCTATGCCACTGTGACTATGTGACAATGCCTTGATCACAAATGTGAGTTATGTACTTCCTGTCTTCCCTTTCTTTGTGTGCATGAGCCAACAGCCCACTTCACACCAAGTGCAAGCCCCTTGGGTACCAACCACAGCAATGCTGGCACCTCTGAGCGGCACACAATCTTCTGCAAGCAGACTCTACCTTCTCCAGCTCAAAGGTAGCTGCTGCTGTATCATTGTTGCTGTGCTGCACTTGCCTGATCACAATCTCAAAGGCTGTGCCAGAATTTACTGCTTTGTTGGTATACTGATAACAATGATAATTTCACATTGCAGCACATGTGCTAGATGTGTGTGGCCCATGTCCTGTCTCGCCACACTGGAGCCCATTGACATGCGCGTGTCAACAGGTCATATGGCATTGGTGCTTTGCGAGTACGCATAACTTTTTGCCAGCGTGTAACTTCAGCAATGCCACTGCAACTGCAGTACAATGCTTTGGTCACAAGGTCATGTTCTGTGCTTGTGGAGCACTGCTTCGTGAACGTGCATGGCCTCTCCTCAGCATGTTGCATATGGCCAGTGATTCTCAAAAAAATCACCGGTCATCATCCAATTGCTGAGAAGAGGCCATGCAGGCCCACAAAGCAGCGCTCCCTGACATATGACTGGTCGACGTTCAAGGATGTTTATGCTGATGGTTCAGCCTCAGTTTCCCAGATGCAATTTTGGTATGGTATGGTATGACGTGATAGACATGCATGCATATGGAAATTGACTTTATTGCAGTCAGCGCCTGTTTGCACTTAGCATAGCACAGAACAGCGTGTTCTTCTTGCGCGACTTCTTGCCATTGACATGAGCACAACACAGGAAAGCTGAATTTCTGCATTTCCCTTGCAACTGACTGTCACTGACATGCTGTCCTCAACATGAGCCCACTGTGTTATGCAGGGGCTGCATGAGCGTTATCGCTTGAGGGCTCTTACTGGTTTCTTGACATTGATGCAAGCCCTGTCACTTATGCAGGCGCTGCGTGAGCACTGTTCCTTGAGTGGGCATGACCCTGGAAAGAACCCCAGGTCACCAAAGCAGAAACAAAGCCCTGCGCCTGTTCAGTGTGCAGTGCCACTGACACTGACTGTGCAACCTGAACCTGACCAGGTTGAAATGGACAGGTATGGCGGATGCATATTGTTTGTCCTTTTGCATCTCTTGTACAGCAGCCTGCCCTGCCGTACTGCACAGCTCATGCTGCCCTGATCATATTGTCCCTGGCCCTGGTCAAAATAGCCATAGCGGCCCATCTTATGGCAGTCTCTGGCGCAGCAGCATGCAGTGAGTATCTCCCTTGAGCTGTCTTTCCTGCAACATATAGCTGGGGTCCTACAGGGCAGGTCAAGTTGCTGTGCAACTTCCATGCTGCCCTGACTTGGAACTAATCAGAGGCGTCATGCAAGCTTCTGGTATGGCAGCCTTTGCAGCAGTGACACGGCAGAATGTCATCATGACTGTACTGCATGCAACTCAGGTGGGGCCCCACAGGGCAGGGCAAGCTGCTGTGTGACATCCATTCTGCCCTGATCCGGGTGCTCGAGGGACTAGACGAGGACCTTATGGAGGCCCCTACCATGGCAGGGTATGGGTCAGCCACTGACCTGGCCCCCCAGGATGCCTACAGACCCCTTTTGGGTGCTAGCTGGCCAGAGCTGACCTGCCGCTACCTACAAGACCACACCTCCTTGATTATTAGCCAAGACGCTGTTGAAGCTGTTGTCAGACTGAAGGTATACTGAAACATGTCCCTGCTGTCTAGATGGACCTGGAGTTGCTTGGCCTGTCTCTGTAGGCTACAAAGCATGACACACAGGCAAGATATGACTGCATCATTGGCTGGGCCTTGTCTCTGCAGGCCAGAGAGTAAAGTAAGTAAGCAGGCCACAGAATATGACACGTTGTCAGTGCGTGACCGTGCCCTGGTGCTTGGGGCGCTTGTGACTGTTGCTGCCAAAACATAGCTCCTGGGATGCGTGTCAATGACTGCTTTGTGTCTCTGCAGGCCACAGAATATGACACATTGTCAGTACGTGACCGTGCCCTGGTGCTGGAGGCTCTTGCGACCGTTGCTGCCAACACAGAACTGCTGAGGAAGCACCTGCACCACCTGGAGCCTGAGGGGTCCCCCCCACTGCTGAACAGGGGGGCTGTGGTGGGTCAAGACGTTGCTGGCAACATCTACCACCAGCTTGGAGATGCATCCGCCAGGTATGTTGTCTGATACCTTGGCAACAGCGAATTTGCTGCTGTCGATGCTGCTGCTGCTGCTGCTGCTGCTGCCTATCAGTAATGACCGCTTGGAGATGCTGGATTGACCTTTGTGGTCTTTTGGTCTCAGCTGTTGCTACTGCTGCATTTGCTGCTGCCCTTGCTTTGTAAATTTGATGCAGCTCATGTAACTGCTGCCTATCTCCTGGATGCTCTGGAAACGTGTAGATGTAGTAATCAGGCTTGTCCGCAACATGAGGGGTTCATGCTTGCCAGGGGTGTTCTTTGGGCCTTGAAAGCAGGGAGCTGGTGCTGCACCTGGCTGGACTCAGCATTCAGGGTTGTTGATGACATCGTGAACACACATCCAACAATGGGGTTGGCATGCTTTGCAGAGGCGCCCTGTATGTTGAGGGTCTTGAAGGCAGGGAGTGGGGGTGGTACAGCCCTCAGCAAATCCCCAGTCTCGTTGCATGGCTGGAGACCGGCTCAGCACAGGAACAACAGCTGGCTGAAGACCTATTCAGCATGTACCGGCCAGTGCTGAAGATCGGCATGCCACCAGGCCAGGTAAGCAACAATTCAACTTGTTTAATTCACCTTTCCCGTGGCATTAGTGGGCAATCAGACAACCGGTCTACTGCAATCAGGTGAGCCCGCTAAACAGCACGCCAGTACCTCAATTCAAGTCTGACTATGGCTGACTCTGCTCTGTGCAGCAGTGTCAACGCATGTCTTGAGTAGTGTCTGTATGCATTGTGTGACATGCAGCAGTGAGCCCATTATAGGTATCTCGGGAACATTCACAAGGCTTCAGCATGTCACAAGGCTTCTGCGTGCTGGCTGCCTTCAACAACAGTTATCTAGGCTTTGCAGCTCTGTATGCATTGTGTGACTCGCAGCAGTGGACCCGATATAGATATCTCGGCAACTTTCACAAGGCTTCAGCATGTCACAAGGCTTCTCATTCATTTATTCATTGTAAACGTGGGCTAGGCAGGCTCAGCGGGCCCATCTAGGTACGTACAGAAGGAATCAACTGTCTGACGCCAGTTCGATCATGTGCTAACCTAAATAAAGGCTTCTGCGTGCTGGCTGCCTCCAATGACTAGGCTTTGCAGCTCAATTTGAATCCTGCATGCCTCTTGAATGCTCTAGCCATGTCTGTCAGGACAGCAGCCGCTCAGGTCAAAGCGCCCTGCACAACTCCTTGTCATTGAAAGTGTGTCTCCTTGTGGTTCAGTCACTGGTTTGCAGATCTTGCTCTTCACCTGACGTTTGATCATTTCTGACTTCTGTTGGCTGGCCCTTTTGAGTTCAGACGCACTGCAACTCGTGTTGACAGCAGGTGGCATTGTGACCTGTGACTGGTGAATAATGAATTTGCGTGTTGTTTTTGTTTCTGTGCAGGTTGCTAGTGAAGGTGTTATCCAGCAGGATCTATGGCAGCCCATGCCCTCTCCCCGGCAGTTGCAAGTCACCCCAGAGGCCCTCCAGCATCCCAGAGATGGGTACAAAGGTACGATAAGGTTTTAATGTAGCGATTGCCTTGATTCCCAACAATGCTGTTTTCACATTGGTGTGTCAGTACTCAGAAATGCCACTGCAGTCAGGTCATGCTGATGTTTTCCCGTTGCGTTAGCTGATTGACTTCATTGCAGCACAGTAGATTTGGTATCATGTGCAACAAGGGTCAGGCAGCCAACATCATTGCAGCACAGTAGACTTAGTATCAAGACAACACAGAATGATTGACACATATCTTAGCTAGCTAACATCAACTGCTGCGCTGCTTGACACGAAGTCAGTTTCGATGGCTTTTTTGCAGATATGGTCACAAAACAAACCAATGCGCTATATATAGTTTACGTTTCCTGCTGTTCACCGCATGAGCGAAGTTCATGTCATCTCTCTATGGCTGAACACTCTTTTTATTGTTTTGTTTTGGGTATTGTCTGTTGATCCCCTGTTGGGTCCCAAGGACAGAAAAACAAATAGTTTCACTTGCTGGTGGCTGCGATTGCTCCTTGCAGCATTTACCCTTGCTGCCCAACCTGAAACAGCCTCAGCTCTTTGAATAACTGGTGTTCTGTTCATGGCTGCAGGTTCTCAGCCTGTTATTCATCCCAGCAAGCCGCTGCAGCAGGAGCTGCTGCGGCTGCTTGCCACAGCGCCCTTCTGGAACAAGGACCTGGAGTGGCTGCAGTCTAGGGCAGCTGTCCAAGCCCTCCTACCCAAGGCGGTCACAGGCAGGCTCATTCTCTCAAAGCGTGTACATACACAATGCTTTTGTGCACTTGCCTGTCTTACCAATTGTTACTTGCAGCGTACATCCCAGCTCCCATGGCGCCTCAATGTTATGTCATTGTTATTGGGCCATCCGCCAGGCAACGCTCAGGAAATTGGTGCATGCCTTAATGCACAACACTAGCACTACGCATTCAGAATGCTGCCCTTGATGGCACAGCCAATGTCTATACTGATCACATTTGCCAACATTTGATTTGAGCAGACGACAGGGCCATATGCATGAACTGTATGATGTGCCATGTTCACAGGGCCCCAATTTGCTCGGCTGCTGTGGCTGATAGAGGACCTGCTGTATGAGGACCTGCTGAGGGGCAGTGGCTGGGGCCGACGTAGGGGCTGGTTCAGGGACCAGCTTGAAGCTACGTGCAACATTGCACAGGTCATCCGTATACACACACTGCACACCTCACTCATGCACACACATATTGCACAGATGATACATTCATTGACGCCAAAGCAGAAACTCAAAGGGTCGGCCGCCCAGTGATTTTGCAAAAGATACCACAAAGCAGCTGCTTCATTCCCTGAGTGCCAGATAACAGACCCCTGCATGACACATCCTTGTTTTCACAATACACAAAAGACAGTCTTGTTGCATAGACTGTTGCAGCTGACTCACTGAATCATGTTGTGCGTGCATTACCTGCTTTCTGGTTGATGGCTTTGCAAGGGAAGCCCATACCATGTTCATACATACTTACCTACCTGCAAACATACCTGATAGCAGCCAAGTCAGCTGAGATTGTCCTGCTTGCTGCTGCGCTATGTCACGCTTCCAACTACATTAGGCCACAAACAGCTGTTGGCTTCATTTGGCAACACAGGGGGTCATCCTCTGCATGTTGCAGGCTGCAGCCCTGGACTCTCAGCTGGGGGAAACTGTTGGCATGACCTGTGTATGGTGGTGCACTGTATACTTGCACGACGCAAGCTGCAGCACTGGACTTGACCATCATTATGTTTTGCCAGTTGCATGTTGCAGATTTACAGGGACCCATTGTATCATAGTCAATATGTTTGTACGGATGCAGGCTGCAGCACTGGGTGGTCAGCTGGCAGCACACTGCCGCCGTGAAGGTGACCTAGGCTTGGTCACTCCTCAAGAGCTGCTGCAATCTGCCCAGAGGCAGCGCTGCTACCTGGGCTACATCCCTCAGCCGCCACAGGTATTCTCGCTGTGCCACACCTCTCATACGTTCTAATTGTCGCGACATATCATGCTTCCGTTGCACCAATCGCTGTTTACTTCCCCCATGCTACCTTCATCAGGTCCCAGGGATCTTGTTGCCATCAATTCTCCTCCCATGTATTATGCAAGAGCATCTTAGCTGTTGCATCCCATCACGCTGCAGTCAGCCCAGAGGCAGCGCTGCTACCTGAGCTATCCCTCAGCCTCCACAGGTACCGCTTTTGTGGCATCTTTTCTGACACAGCTGGATGGCAGCTGTTTGATATTTCTCAGCGCCATTGCTCTGATTGCCACCAGCCTCAGCAGCTTTTTGAAGCCCAAAAGGAACTCTTTCTCTTCCTTGCCTTGCCTCCCTGTCGCAGGAGGTGTTGTTACAAGCTCACACGATGCTGTGACTGTCCTGTTTTGTGACTACTGTTGATCACCACCGGTAACTAAAGATTCAATCATGTAAGCCACACTCGTGGTTGTGCAGGATGTGGTGCTGTTCAAGTCTGGGTACGAAGCCCACATCCGGCAGCAGGAGCGCACTGTGCCTGCCATCCCTGCCTGGCTGGACTCCTGGGCGCCCATGCAGGACTGCAAAGTCAAGCAGGTATTTTGCTTTGCGCTGTATTGTTCCTGATGTCAGACGTACATGTGAGGCAGCGTGAAAGCAGGCCCTTGTCCAAACTTGCATAGTCAAGCAATTGTTTTCCGCTCGCTGCTGCTGCTGTCATGCATTGACCACAACGAACCTCAAAGCAGGCACACATGTATGAAATCAAACAGATTCTCTGCTGAACTTGTGTTCCAATGGCGTTTCCCTTGTCTGGTGCAGCATGTGTCTGCTCCCCCAACAGGCAGGCCAAGCATGGCACAAAGCATCAGTGCGTTGAGCATGAGTCATTTCTATGTCTTGCACCTGCATCTTGTCCATAGTCCTGCAGTTTCTGTGCTACACAAGCTTGCCTGCAAGCTGCATATCCCGGCAACAAGCCTGATAACGTTGGTGTTGGTATCAATGCAGATGGCGTGTGTGGTAGAGCACCTGCCTGCTTCCCAGAGGCAGGCTGCAATGCGGTCCCAGGCTACCCTGCCAGGGGTCCCTCCCCGCCCTCCTGAGCCCCCCTGCACAGCCTGGCTCCTGCTGGAGAGAGACTCTGCCATTCCAACCCAGGTCAGTTCTGCTCATATAGACAACAGATGACGCTCATGACACTGTCTAGCATGAATGATTGCACATTGTAATGTGGTCCAGTCTACACTGCCAGAGGTCTCTGCCCGCCCCCTGAGGCCCCTGCACACCCCATTTCAGGGCAGCACTGCCCCTCAAAATGACAAATTTGACACTGTCCAGTGAAAATGATTGCGAAATTTTCAATGCCACCCCTCTCTTCCTACTGTGTAATAGAGCAAAAGCCATTCTTCCTTGTGGTTGATTGCACAGACTCAATTTGCTGCAGGACAGCTGTTCAGTGCTTGTGAATGGACATGCTTGTCGTTTTTAAAATGCTAATGTCTGACAAGGACAACCACCTGCTTTCACAGAACGCTGCCTGACAATGCAGATCAGCGTGCCCCTGATCAAGAGAGGGGAATGCAACTGTTGGCAAAATTAGCCCAGCAGCATCAAACTCCAGCTGTCCTACTTCTCCTGGACATGATCATTGCAGCGTGCACAGTGATGCAAGCAGGAGACATGAACAATCTCTGGCGTCAATAGTCCTGATCTACTGCTGCTGCATGCTTTGCAGACCCTGCTGTTTGCACAGTGTTATAAGCAGTGTCTACTAAGCCGAATGTGCAGAAGGCTTGAGCTTGACCAAACAGGCTGTGCCAATGAGATGAGGCTAGTATTGCTGCATTTACCAGCCTGGCAAGACAGGACTTGAGCCCCAAACCCAGACATCACACATGTCAGAATGTGTTACATACTATGCTCATGTCCTTCGTGTTAAATGCAGGCAGCAGTGCCCGGTGAAGATGATGAGATTGACTGGACCCATTTCACCTTCCAGCACGGCTTCAGGCAGCTTCCACAGCACCTGCCACACCAGCTGCCGCAGCGCCTGCCATCTGCTCCCTCATTGGCCACCAACGGCCTTGCTTCAACAGACGCTGAGATGTCAGAAGCAGGACACAGCCCATCACTGGCAGACCTCCCCACACAGCATTTCAATGCCAAACCAGAATCTGACATGAAACCAGCAACTGGCATCAAACCAGATTCTGACATCAAGTCAGAGCCAGGCATCAAGCAGGAATCTGGAGCTGCTTCAAATTTCCAGAGCGCTGGTCAGGCTGCGTTCAAACAGGAAGCGCCACAGCATGCACAGCATGGCCTGGCTGCAGGGCCATCCTCAGACGGGCAGGCTGGCGCAACGGAGGAAGAAGAGGGGGCTGAGCAAGGTACACTGGTTGCTTCTTATGGCCACTTCTGTGCTTGCCAAATAATCGTCCTTGCATGGAGTCATCCTTACTCAGAAGCAGCACTGCAGGCTGAGTGCACTGATTAATACCTGATTGCATGGCGCTCACTACAAGTATGTCCTTGTATTGAATATCCTTATATGCTGCTTTGAATAGTCCTGAGGAACCCCTGTTGGGTCTCTGGAAGCTTGTCAAAAGATGAGCAATGATAGCAATCCCAGTGAGGTTGCTGTACAGGGGACATAGAAGAGACTGTGGCAATGGAGGAGGGCGATGCTGAAGAGCAGGGGTCAGATGACGAGAGCGTTGAGGGGCAGAGACTAACACGCAGCAGGCGCTCTAATGCGGCTGGCTTGTATATGCTAGACCATGGCTCTCAACTTGTGCCCAAAAAGGTGTGAAGCAGCTCAGGAACTTAGTGCCTTGCAAATGCAGCCCTGTTGCGCTGTGGTACACTGGTTGGATGCTGTGCTCATTCATGCTGATTGCCAAAGGTGCTGTTGAGCGTCGCCTGCATATCTTAGTATCAGCATGGCATGTGCACGACCATATCAATGTACAGAGTAGGCATGCTATTGCCTGTTTTCATGCCTTGATGCATCATTTTGGTATCCCATGCTTGCTGTGCTGCTCTGGCAGGCTTTGCAGTGCCCAACACAAATGTCAGCCTGCCTGCTCAACAATGCCCTAGATGACAGTCGCCTGTTTGACCCTAACAGACAGTGAGGGGTGGCCTAACCTCCCTCTGCCCGCCTCATATGCCTCGCTCCCCATACGCCCTGCATCATCTTTGCCTTGCGCCCCAACTTTGCTGTGCAGATCGGCATGCTTTGCAGCATCCAACACAAAGCCCTGCCCGGCCGCTGAATCATGCACTGGATGACAGCAGCTTGCTGACCCTGACAGAGGGGGAGGGGGTGCCCACCCTCCTCGGCCCCCACATGCTGCCCCCATACACCTTGCATCATCCCTGTGTAATGCTCCAAATTTACTGTGCAGATCCGACAGGCTTTGCAGCGCCCAACTCAAAGGCCTGCCCGTCTGCTGAACAATGCTCTGGATGACAGCAACCTGCTGACCCTGACAGAGGGGGAGGGGGTCCCCACTCTCCCTCTCCCCGTCCCCCATATGCTGCCTGGGGAAGACCGTGTCAGATTCTGGAGGAAGGAGCGCAGCCTGTTGGCTGTTGCCCTGCACGTCAAGGCTGGCATGACGCGCGCTGCTGAGTTCCTAGTGCCTGTGCAGCTCTGCAACAGGGCTCTATCTGTTCCCTGGCCAGCAGGTATGCAACCTGCAACACTAACCAAACTCATCATGCTGGTCAATCCCAACTGTAAAGTGTCATCCTCATGATTGGTCACGCATCAAAGATGGCATGACGTGTGCTGCTGAGTTCCTGGCGCCTGTGCAGCTCTGCAACAGGGCTCTGTCTGTTCCCTGGCCGGCAGGTGTTATGCTCTGGTGATTTAGCACAAGTGCTGAGTGCCTTTCTTTGCTTGTGAACATTGGAAAAGCCTGTCAGAGCTTCTTGTCTTGATGCTGTGTTTGGGTTAGAGAGTCGTCTTACCTGAGCTCTGAGCTGCTGGTTGTCAGACAGGACCGTGGTGCAGCTACAACCTAGACGCTGCAAGTAGGCATTTCGCAGCAGGCATACCAACCCTAAGTCTGTGTTTTTGCAGGCATGCCAGTCAAGATGCCATTCACAGGCACAGTGCTGGATCACCTGACCAAGCCTCGCCCAGACACTCGTTTTTGCACTGGTGTCCTGCGTCAGAGCTTGCCGGCTGTACGCCCAACCACTGGAGTAGCGTCTCCTTCCCCGAACACCAGCCCCGCTGCTGTTGCTCCAGCCGCAGTCTCAACAGCCACCACAGCAGGTATAGCTGCTTCCCAAGCACCTTCTACAGCTGCTGCCACTGCAGCTGCGAATGACCCTGCCAAGGCTGTGCCAGGCGCTGTGGTCGCCTCCGCTGGGGCTCTGCCTGGTGGCATCACTGCCTCTGGTGGGGCTGTGCCACAGCCTGGGTCTGCCGTTGGGTTGCTAGGGTCTGCATCAGCTGTGCAAAACACCACCACCAGCCCAGCTGCAGCAGCCTATGCTGGGGACCCATCCTTAGCACCACAGCAAAATGGCACCCAACAGCAGCAGCAGCCGCCCTCAGTCGGTGTAACAGCAGGCCTACAAGCAGGCTTGAACCCAGCATCTTCTGCTGCAGTGCTCACGCAGGACCCCAGCAATTTGACATCTGCTGCTGCCCAGCCACAGCCTGCCACCTCTGCTGCCGGCACCGCCGCCGCTGCAACCCAGCCTGGACCCAATGCACCTGCTGTTCAGACAGAAGCGGCTGGCACCACTACACCCAGCAGTTTGTATCAGCAAGCAGCAGCGACCCCTGCCAACGCTAATGGCTCAGCAACAGACAGTCAGGCTGCTGTCAACACAGCTGTGACAGCAGCCATCAACACCACATTTAGTCAGCAAACAGGCCAGACGCCTGCAGCAGAAGCTGCTGCTGCTAGTGCTGTGCCACCGCAGCTTGCAGGTCAAGGCATGGCTGATGTTGCAGCACAGAGTGTGGACCCCTGGAATGCTTTGGATGTGGCGTGGGACTCTGACACACCCCCTGGTTGGCCCAAGCTGGTGTGCCCATGGCAGGTCAGTCTTGACAATTCTACTACCTGCATTGGGAAATTTGGTCAGTAACATTCTGCCTTGTAAAAGGTTTCTGTCCATATCAAGGTGCACTGGTCGACCCTGGCGTAAGCTGGTGTGCCCATGGCAGGTCAGTCTTGGCACTTCAAATAACTGAACAAAACTTGGTGTTGATGATGGACTCTTGACACTTTTGTTTCTGGCCTGAAGCCACTGGTCATCATCGTGCACACAATCCCGCTTTGTACCTTTGTGTCCTGTGGCGTCTAGGAGAGGAAAGCATGCCAGAGCCAACCCCGCTGCACATTGCCTCCAGCATGCTTCACGCTGTATGGATTCATCAGACTTCCTGCGAGCTTGGGCTGCCTGCAGATGTGAATGTGCTCACTGCAACCTCCAGCCACTGGCTGATGAGCAGGTCCAGCAAATGGGTTCAGGTTGCGTTGAGCATGTTCACATGCTGCCAAGTGCAGGACAGGACTACAGCCTGCATAGTGCAAGGCTGCACCTTCAGATAGATGAGAGGACTTCAGATAGAAATTGTGTTGGTTGCAGCCTGCACTGTGCAAGACATCATTTTCAGGGGACATTCGGGGCAGGACAGTGTCTGCCATAACCTGCGTCGTGCAGGGAATTCTTCTCAGGGGGGCTGTAAGGGCAGGACAATGTTTTCCACAGCCACAAATAGTGCAAGACTGCATGCTAAGCTATGTATCCAGGACATTTTCTTGCTACTGCCAGTACAATGAAAGCCTGTATGCCAAGCGGGACTTGCTGTGTACAGGTCATGGAGGATCGAGGAGGCGAGCTGCGCAAGGCTAAGGAGCGCTACAGGTGAGCCTGGTGTCTCATACCACCTGTTGCTTCACTCACAATCTTTGCATGGTCACACAGCTCGTAGCTTCTGCTGCACCATCTGCTGTACCTGATGCTGCATTGTCTGCTGCAACCCTGACTGCATCTGCTGCTGCTGCTTGTGATGCTCAGCGAGCTTCAGAGCTATTGTATGCAGTGCAAAATACAGCACAGGAGTGATCAGTAGGATCGCTGCAAGCTGTGTGACAAATGAGCTTGCAAGAAGCCTTGCCAGGGTGGAGTGGGTATTGTGCATTTGTTCTAGCAAGGTGTGGCTGCTCACTGAGCTTCAGAGACATCTCATATCAAGCTTGCATGGCTGAATGCAAGGTAATCTGCCATATTCCAGCAGACAACATGCATGCTCAGAAGAACTGTGTGACATGCAACAGGCAAGCTGAAGCTGAGAAGAGGGAGAAGGCGAAACAGGAGGCTCTCATCAGGGATGCCAATAGAAGGGCAGCTGCAGAACGCTCACAGCAGGTAGTCCATTGTTGCCATAATTCATTACAACTTGTTATACACATGAGAGACCTGCCGAAACCTGCCCTGGCAAGCTCTGACTGCTATTTTACAACGTCACACTGGCTACATAGCACTTTGACCACAGCTGCTTCATGCCAACTGTTTGCTAGATCTAGCTTGTCAAGCCTGTCTTGTACCTCACATGCTGAGCATCTGTTCTACAACATATACTTCGCCATTGCTACTGTTATCATCATCAAACCTGTTGTCACTATAGTGTGGCTCAGCGTCATGAAACAATGTCTGTGCAGGCGGCTGCAGCAATGAATGCGGAAAGGATGCGGCGGGCTCTGGAGGCTAGGGCTGTTGTGGCTCAAGTGGCAGAGCAGAAGGAGGCTGGCCGAGCTGCCATGGCTGCACAGGTCTGCATCATACCATGCAGTCTGTAGCCCCCCAAAACAAGCTTGTGTGTTTAGCGTCATGCCATATGGCATGTATAGTCTCTGTCTGCATGAGAACTTCGCTTTGTGTTGGCTCAAATGGCAGAGCAATAAGGAGGCTGGCTGAGCTGCCATGGCTGCTGCACAGGTCTGTCACATAAAACAACAAGCTTGAGCCTGAACAGGTTGTCTGCAACATCACTGAGACTACAGAGGGATCTTTGACTCAGGTTGCAGTAAGATGATTGTGCTGATGAATGGTATCCTATACCTGCACAGCTGCACAGTGATTGAGACCAAACAGTCCACTAACTTGCTTTGAGTAGACACTGTCCCTTCCTTGCAATGTGATGCAGTTACTGTAGTCAGCATGGGTCATGAGCAGCTGCAAGTCTTTGCCCAAGGTCAGCACACTGCTGCCATGGTATCCCATGCAATTAAGTCAAGCCATCAGCCATGTAGCTTTTAAAACAGCCGACTTTCACAGGTCTGATCCATATGCTGCCTGGCACTGCTGTACGCCTAGGCCCTGGGTAAAACAGCCTTGCCACTGGATGGCTTTAAGGTGTGCTTGTTGTGCAGGGTACCAATGGAGCTCAATTGCTGGCTGGAGTCATCCCACAGCCAAACACAGCCCTTGGAATGACGGGTCTGGGAAGGCCTGTTGTGCCCGGCACTGCTGGGACTGCAGCCCTGCCATATGCTCAGACGCTGTCTCAATTGCAAGGTAAGGTCAAGTCAGAGCAAGCCTTCACCTAAGCAACGATGCCCAAGAAAGCTGCACACAGTCCAAGCATTGACAGCAGACTCGGAAAAAGCTTGCGTTATGCAGCAGCAAGTCTGTGTGTTGTGATGTCACGCTTGTTCAGATAGGCGAGGGTAGTCACAGTGCTAGACATTACCAGGCCAGGGCCCTTGTATACTCAGCGTTGGCACCTATGTGTTGCTCTTGCTGCACAAGAGACAATAGTTGCAGATCAAGGCAAGTCCTGAAGTGTTGCTCTGCTGCATATTTGACCATTTTCACATATTGCAATGACTCCTGCTCTGCAGGAATTCCGCTTGCACAGCAGCGCCAGCAGGAGCATTGCAGCCAGTCCATCAGTCCACCTTTTCCATGCAGCACCATCCCTCCTTTGACTTGCTGACATGTTGCGTTTGCTGCACAAGCGACGACAGTCACAAATTGCATTGACTGTTGCACTGCAGGAATTCCCCTTGCACAGCAGCATCAACAAGCACAGCTAGCCTCGCAGGCAAAGGCCAACCTGCCAGCAGGAGCACTGCAGCCAGTGCATCAGTCAACCCTGCCCATGCAGTACCAGCCCTCCTTTGACTACACCCAGGCCTACAGACAGTCTCAGCTGGGCACACACGGACAGACAGCAGCAGACCCCACACATGGCAATGCACTGCTTCAGGTCAGCAGGTCACCATATGCAGTTTCTCATGAGCAATGTCGGGTGCCTTTCAGATGAAGCTCACTCACTGATACCCGTGTAAACTCTGGACCTTTCATGGCAGTAAATGCTGCTTGATTAATCACTGAGGTGCACAGTGAATGAAACGTGTCATAATCTTGCGTCAAAATGCAATACAGAGTACGCGACTTTTTCTGTAAAACTGGTTGCAGACACTTGATTGATGCAGTACATACCTAGCTGGGCCTGCTAAGCCTGTCTAGCGCATGTGTAGCATGAATGAATGACTGAATGAATTGATAAAAAGAAAAGGCAATAAAGAACGCGTAACATTCTCTGTACATCAATCGGTCAAGTGGAGAGCATTTTAGTTCACTGATTCAGGTGCAAGCTGCTCTGGGCGCAAAGCCACATGTGCAGCTGCCAGTGACTCAGCCTGAGGCAGCTCAGGGCGCGACTCAGCCCCAAGGGTTGAGTCAGGCTGCAGCTGGGCAACAACAGGCCATAGGAGGGCTGGCTATGGGTGTGGCAAACCCTAGCGGCGAGGGAGAAAGCCCTGGTAGGTGATTGCCCTGCCCTTTGTGTCTTTTGCAGACTCGTATCAGCTCAAGAGCCGGCCTCTGTCATTGAACCACTATTTGCCACAACACAGTAGTGCAAACTGGTAGCACTGACAGTGCACATTGGAGATCTGCCATTTTTATACCATGATGCCGTTTTGCATAGTAAGTTGCATCAGATTGAGTGATGTGCTACTGTTCTTAATTCCATCAATTAAGTTTCATCCTCAAAATGCTGGATGAGTCAGCGACACATGTTTGATTTGTCATGCATGTCTGTGCTGCCCAATCTATTTAGGGTGTCTGCCTGCGCAACAACTGGCTGTCTTGTATATATGCCGCTTTCGCCAGTCAATTGCAATTCTCTGCTGGGTTCTATGCTGTGCCTTGCTTGTCGAGTTGCTACACCCTGTCGATGACAACATTTTGGTCTTGTGATGGACAGAGGGCACACAGGGTAGCTCTCCAGGGCAGACTGAGGGCAGCGGGGTGAAGAGGGGCCGCAGCGCGGAGGGGGATGAGCAGTCCTCACCCCCAAGAGCCAAGAAGGCCAAACCTGCAGGTATGCCACCCTGTTGTTCAACACTGTCTGCTTTGTGAGGTGCATATGCTTGCCAAGTGTCTTGTCAGAAGGCATTGAGCAGCAATCCTCATGGCATCAGCCATCAGGCAACATAGTCATGCTCCGTGCTAGTTGCTGGCGGCATTGCCAAGAAACTTCCTCTCATGATGCCTGTGGCTGATCTCATGATGCCTGTGGCTTGAACAGTGTTGTCGAATGCCACTTTGCTGGCTGCAGCTGAGGGGTACAGGGAGAGGTGGCTAGCTGGCAAGCTTTTCATGGCGTCAGCAGCCATTCAACGCAGTGATGTTGAAAGCTTCTTTGACTGGCTCCTTGACTGGCACTGATCATGCCATGGGCTCCAAGTCACAGGGGTGGTGAATGCTGCTTTGCTGGCTGCATTGATAGGCCCCGTGTGTGATTACGACAGAAGGTCAAAGGGTAATTGCTGCTTTGATGGCTGCAGCTGAGGGGTACAGGGAGAGATGGCTGGCAGGCAAGCCCAGGGCGCAGTCCAAGACCTGGTGCAGCATGCTGTGCAGCGTGTGCGAGCAGGGCGGCAATGAAGCTGGTGAGCTTTGCTCAACTGACATTGACATGCTGTATTGCTGCTGAGCAAATTGCACAGAGTGTTCATATTCATTTATGGAGCATGACTGACTTTACGCAGCAATTCACAGGCTTCTTCTTTCATGCTGACTCACGCAGTTAGAGCGTTGCACTCAGCCAACGGTACAATATATGATGCTGTCATGACTTGCTGTTTCTGCTGTGGGCATTTCAATCAATCTGGCTGCGTACATTTCCTGAACAGTGGACCTGCGCTTATTTATTGAGACCCCAATTTTGCCCCAAGCCTCTGTCCCTTTAATTTTTCATTAGCCCTTGCTTCTGTGCAGAGCTGCTGGTCTGCAAGGGCCCTTGCCTGAGGGCTTTTCATCCAGCCTGCCTCAGTTTGACCCCAGCTTCAGCGCCCAGCCCTGCCACCCAGGCTAACTGGTTCTGTCCTGAGTGTGTGCACGGCCGTGTGCGCTGTTTTGTGTGTGGGGAGTTTGGTGCTGGCTTTGAAGACCCTACAGTGCGTAAATGCTCCCTTGGGGTTTGTGGGCGGTTTTACCATATCAAGTAAGCCTGGTATCACTGCACATGAAAGCACTGTCAGTAAAGAGGAAGTCTCTGCTTTTCTTTGCATGTCTGTGCATCCTGTATCAAGTACGCTTTCAGTGTGGAGAGTTAGGTGCTGGCTTTCAAGACCCTCTTTTGAGGTTTGTGGGCCACTTGACCATATCAAGTGTGCTGCTATGCATTGCACATGTCGTTCTGTCGCGCAGTGCAAGGGTTGCTGGCCTTCTTTGTGAATAAGCATATGTTGTCGATTATACTTGGTAACAGTGCACATTAGCAAGCACAAGCATGACAGAGGTTCCAGCTTGCCTTGTGTTTGTGAGGAATCATGCAATGTGCACAGCCAGCTCTGCACACAGGGCAACACCCTGCATGTTTGAGTGACAAGACTGGGCAGAACTCATGCAGCAAAGTGAAGTCTTGCAAGGCATTACGCAGGCTCTATAAATACAAGCAGCCCAGAATTGCTTGCGTTGCTGTCATCTGCCTGTTGGAAAGATTCATTCACAAAGGTTTTCCTGTAGAGTGGCTGCACATGCAATGACTTGCATGTTCCACAACGACATCATTCCAGCATGAAATGTTGGGCATACAGATGCGCACAGTCACTGGAGTTGAGTCAGATGGCAAAGAAGGGCGCCCACTTCCGCTGCCCCCAGCACTATTGTGCAGTGTGCCGCAAGTCTGGGGATGGGGTGGACATGGTGAAGTGTATCAGATGCCCCACTGCATATCACTCATCCTGTATGCCAAAGGATATCCAGCGCCTTCTTCCCCATGCAAAGGTACTGCCTGATTCTGTGTCCAGCCAACTCTTGCATTGCTCAGCAGCGTGTATGCTGGCAGTGTGCAAACACCCTTCACTTTCAGCACATATCCTGCATGCCTCAAGGACATCCGATAACATGCCCAAACGCCCTGACTTTGATTCCTGGAACATCAACTCCTCCTTTCCCTGAAGATTCCAGCAGTGCTGATATCAGGCTTGATCATCGGATCGATTTGCTGCATCACAAGTGCTCATCTATAGAATTGCTGGACGAGGGTTGCACACATGATGGCTGAGATTGTATCTGTCTGTTGTGCACTGCAGGTGGTGTTGTGTGGCAAGCACAATGGTGAGGCTGCGCCCCCTTACTACCCACCCCCTGCCCCTGACCCCACCAAGCTGGAAGCTGCCCAGCAGCAGGGCAGGGCCATGGGGCTGCCCCCTATCAAAGCCAAAGGTATGCCAGCCAACTCAGTTAGGAACTCAGACTCGCTTCACTTTTGGTGTATAATTATTTTGTACACAGTATGTGACGCTTTCCGTATTAACAGGTTCTTGTCTGTTCACTATGTTTTAGCAGGCTGGGCCTCTGACACCGCTTGTGATGCACAAGGTTGTTTACTATGCAGCTTACATGGCTTTTCATGTACAAGACATCTTGCATGTCCAGCATGTTGCAGCAGGCTTTGTTTCAAATACCACTCACAGAAGATTGTGACGCTGTGACTATCTTCCAGTAGTATCAGACATAAAGCAAGCATGACCTGTACATGACCTGTCAAAGGAAGAGCCTGATGAAATTGTGGCCTTTCTTTGTGACCTTCACCGTCACAGGGAAAGGCGACAGCATAACAGCATTTTCAGGTGGTAGGTCATGCATACGTCATGTATCCTATTTTCTCCTTTGCAGTTGCAGCAGCAGCCTTCTACAAAGCAAAAGGCATGCTTGCCCAGCACCTTTCTCGCGCATCAGCGGTGAAAAGGTCATTGCAATGTGTCCCAGACTTTGCAAAGCTGCCAAATGCATTATTTTGGCTCAAGCTGCAGCTTTCAAACTGAGTGTCCCCGTAACAGATTGTAGAGGAGTCCTCCTTATAGTGACAGTATCGAGTTGGCAAAAAAGTGGTCCTGACACTGAATTGTCCGTAGTCAGAAGTGCCTTAAGCCGTAGAGGTGGAATATATAGTCAATATAATCTGGTGATTGGTTCCCAACTTACTGGCCCTGCAACAAGAGTGTCCTTGTGTCAAGAAACTACTGTATTGTCTAATTTTCCAATGATTGGTTGAATGCAGCGAGCCATGGGGCTGTTAGCGGAATAGCCCTGCCTTCCCCAGAGCAGAGTCAAGCTGGTCAAGATGATGACCTGCAGGTGCAGACTTTCTCTTCTTCTTTGCTCATGGGCTTTACGTCACTGCAGCCCTCTTATTTTTTTGCCTATTACCTCTAACATTGCTGCAGTCCTCACGTGGATTGCATATTGCCACTGATATCAATGAAGCCTGCCTGTGCCCCTGATATGTGCCTCTATGCTGTCATGCTTGCATCAGCATGAGGTTGTCTGTGCCAGTTGTCCCATCTTGTGCCTACACAAGCAAGCCATCTTCTGGCTCAATCTGACAGCAAGCTTTCGATTCTCTTGACCACTCACGCAGTACATGCATGCGCATGCCATAGCTTGTCTATGATTCTTTTCTGTACCTGCATACCCTAATCTGAAGCTTGAGTCAAGCCTGAAGTGATGACAGCATCAGCAAACGCAACAGAAGCCAACACAGCAGTCGAAGTGGCTCCACAAGGATGTTGATGACAACCAATTTCCAAACTGACTGCCACAGGAGCTGCATGGAGGGCAGTTGGCAGATGACACTCAACCCACTGACTTAGCTGATGCAGCAGCCCTAGGCAATGCCGATGCAATGGGTACACCCCATTCATGCTGCCACCTGCACTGCCATGAGCGCATTCACCAACACCACTTACGCTCAGAAAGAATTAACAGGCCAACGCTGAATGCAGGAGCTCCATGGGGGCCAGTTGGCAGATGACACCACTCAGGCCACTGGCTTAGCTGATGCAGCAGCCCTAGGCAATGCCGATGCAATGAGTGTACACCCCACTCATGCAGCAAGCTATACTGCTATGCTTGCTGAGCCTTTGGCTGATGAGGACCTGCCTCACACTACAGCCCAGCCTGCACAGCAGCAGGAGCAGCAGCATCATCAGCATCAGCAGCAGACACAACCTGAGCCGGGGTCTAGTCCCTTTCCTGCCCAATGCTAGCAGGTGAGTCTGCCTTGAATGCTATTGCTACTGGACAGGCTTTATCAAAGACCAAAAAACACAGCGTAGATATCAACAAGACAATCTATCATCAGTTTTCTACATTACAGTCCAGCCTGCACAGCAGCAGCAGATACAGCCTGAGCTTGGGTCAGGCGCAGCATCTGGTGCTGATCAGTCCTAGCAGGTGCGACTAGCTGGAAAGTTAAGGCTACCTTGACAAAATCTGACCAAATTCAATGATCACAGCATCAGTATCAACGAGATAATCCCACATCGGTTTTGCACAAGTCGGTGGCATTGACAGGTGCAGCGTCTGCACCTTATGTTGCCAATCACTCTTGGCAGATGTAACTGTAGAAGCTCAGGCCGCCTTGAACAGTGATGACTGGACTCAGCGCTTGCTGCTTGGACATTGATGAAGAAGTCTACAGTCAATGATGCCTGGCCTACCTTTGCAAAGACTTCCTTGCTATTGTGCATGCCAGCCACTGCTTATCCGGTCAGTTTGTCTTTTACACACTGTGCCAATATAGTCAGGCCCTGGAGAGCTGCTGTTGTTTCAGGTTGCTCTGCATGGTGTTTGCCTCTTGTCTCTGCACTTACTTTGGCAGCAACAGACAAGAGGTAGACTCAACTCAGAGCAGCCTGGAACAACAACCACAACAGCTGTTGGAGGCCTGAGTAGCAGTGTGGCTTGCAGGTGGTACCTTTCAGAGTGCACCTTGCTTCATGCTTCTTGCTCACATGCCTTGCTTGAGAATGGTGTTTGACAAGCTGTCTGAGCGACACTGATGGTGGATATAGGGCAGGTCCCAGTGGCAGCCCTTTCAGTCTGGGGCAGGGCCACACTGCCAGCCCTAGATGTGGCCCTGCCCCAGATGGTGCACAGACAGCCCTTCAGTACAGCCCCACCTCAACAGCAGCCCAACTGTCTAGTTTTGCTTCAGTAGCAGCTCCTGTACACAAGTGACCCATCAGCAGTCCCACAGTCCAGTCCCGCCTTGAAGCAGCTCCTGTGCATAAGGGACATATCCACAGCTCAGGCCTCATTTGTTACAGCTCATTGGGGTCTGGTTGTCTGTCATCTCAGCTTTTTGTTTGCAGCCTTCAATTCCGGTGTATCAGCAAAGCTCTGGACAGCTCAGGTCTCAGCAGTCAGATCAGCTGCAGATGCAACGCAGATCATGACAGGTAAGCAGTCAAAGCATCATGCAGCTTACCATGGAATCAGCTTAAGCTGTCTGGTTGCACGTATCTTGGCAGCGTCACTGTAAGCAGCAATGTGTCTACTGCGTGCAGAAACAGTGCAGAGATACTGCAGCTCCTGCTTGTTGACATGTTGAAGCATCTGCATGCCATTGTTGTGCTACATACATCATCACTGACCTGTATGGCCAAATGCAATGAGTTCAGCAGCTTAATCTCACAAAACGACAGCATGCTGGAAAAGATCTACAGACCAGGCTGTATACTTGTGCAGTCTTGGTGCAACTTTGCGGTGTCCTTGACTGTCACCTGATGGCATTCCATGCAGGTGGTCAAGCCCATAGAAAACAACGCCTGGAAAACATGCACTTTGTTGCCTGCTGTGGAAGCGGCAGGCACACGACGAGGCATTTATCTGACAGAATATGGCTACCCAAATATTGATCACTGCTGAAAGGCTGGCTGACTGATGGGCCCTAGCAGCTTAGCTTGGTGTTTATCCACATCTATGCTTGAATTGCTTACAGCCAACTGAGTGGGTATTGTGCGTTTTGCTCATCAGATTGCACTTCGAGATGACACTGTGTATTCGTTGTACCTGACTTGTGACCCTTTCGATCTTGTAGTTGGTGATGCCAGTCTCGGACTCATATGGTAAGAAGTTCTGATCGATTGTTTAATGGATTCATGGCCCTGCAGCTGCATGCATCCTTTTTCAATCAACCTTGATGACACATTCTGCAGTTCAGATCGCATACCTCGAATGCCATCTCCAAGTCAAACGTGGCACCGACATGCGTTTGCTAGCTTTTAGGTGTGCAACAATTGTCATCGTCGTGCGTCGTGTGGCATATTGGTGCCAATAGCGCAGTATGTAAAGTCAGAGCCTTGCACTGCAATCGTTCCAGGCATAGCTGTGTATAGACCTAGCACCTGATCGAAGGCCACTTAGTCGTGCACCGCGTGACCGCGCCCACCATGCTGACCCGCTTCGAGAGGGGCCATGCGTCATATCTTGGCAGACCTCAAGCAGTAAATTGCGCTACTGCGTTGACGCCAAGTGGTCCTCGGTCCACAGCGGTGCAAAGATGCAGAAGACTGAGAATCCGAAACAGAAGCGACCGACGCTGTCTGCAGATCAGCAAATGCTGTAAGTCGTCCCCTGATGCCTATCGTACACTTTACGTTCCCTGCCCGGCACACGTGCACACCAGTTGTACACTGCACTTGCCTACACACTACAAAAGAAGCAAAAGAAGCAGGCTAAATCTGTGTGATTTGTGCTTGCTTAATTGCCAAAGATGTTGCATTGACTCAGTAAGGCCATGCAGCTGGTGTACAGGATGAGCCTATCAATTATGAAGCATTCAAGAGGCATCAGGAGCTACCAGGTGATGCTGCCAGGTAGCTGCACCATGTTTACAGCTTAGACTGCCAGTAGACCATTTACAGCTTGGACTGTCAGTATGTTGTTTACAGCTTGGACTGTTAGTATGTTGTTTACAGCTTAGACCGCCAATACAAGCTGTGAGACTTGTATCTCGTAAATGTATGTGCAAAGCTTGGGTGTGCTTGCGGCAACTGGCAAATGGTTTAATGCCTGACATGTCATACAATGTTCAATGTCTGTTGAGTGTCAAAAGCATTGGTGTCATGGACCCCCTTTCCACATGTTCAACGTATTGGGATACCCTTGCACCATGACGAATGACTAGCCAGCTGCACACGCGCCTTCGAGTTACATCCTGTTACGGCTGAATACTGCCGGAAGGCCTTGTCGCAAACAAGATTGTCTGAGTATCTGCAATGCCAGTGGTTTGTACCTTTTGCTTGAAGGTACATTTGCAGCATATCACAACTGTTGACATTTGCTGACAGAAGCAGCAGTACACATGCAGGCGCCTGTACGTGCTCCATGCACACAGCTACTTTCGATACTCCACAGACGAGGAAAGAGCCAAGGCCAACAAATGGCGTGAAGCAGTACAGTCCAAATTTGCAGACATTTCAGGCATCAAAATTGCAGAAATCACTCCAGAGGCTGTAGGGCCACATCCGAGGCCAGAATTTGAAACTGCTTTCACCAAGCACCACCTTGCAGAAGTCTTACCCTGGTTTACGTTCAATCGCCCTGATGGGTTCAGCGTCCTCTTTCACCCATTCACTTCAGATGTGGTACGTCTCTGCTGCAACTTGCTTCTTCACCAGTATCCTCCTTGTGTTTACACACTGCTTGCTGCCTCACAAGTTTTGAGCTGCCCTCTGCTGTGTTGGCCAGCAATTGAAGGCTAAAAAAGCTGGTTCAAGCCACCAGTTTGCAGCAACAGTGAATTCACAGTGCTGTTGCAACACATGAGCAGCTTGCAACACGTCCAAAGTGTATGCCCTTGAGCATCGCTGTATGCATATGCAAGCTGCAGTGTTGAGCGCTTAGATCAACATAAGCAGATTGCATTTGCTGCAGCCGTGTGGTGCAATGACTTCACGCACTCACCACCGTTCAGTGACATGCCAAATGTCTAACATCAAAATATGTACAGATACAATAACAATAATCATGTTGTGATTCACAGCACACCTGCAGTTTTATGCATGATCTTTGTCAGTGTGACATGACATCAGCTTGACTGAAAAAGAAGCAAAAGAAGAAGTCTTTGCCATCTGCCGTCATGATGGTTTCAGCGCGCAGCCTCTGTAGACAGAGGCTCTTGTAATGACGCCTAAGAGCGAAGGCTTTTCGTTCTGTCTTGCAATAGCCTGGTTGACGACACTGAGTGTGCAGGTGAAGGACCACGACGCAAGTGCTCTGTGGCTGGGCGAAAACCTTGGAGCAGATCTGCAGCCACTGATTGATATGCAGAAGCAAATCAAGGATGAGGTCAAGGATGGCAAAGATGAATCTGCTCTGCTTTGGCCGTTCATCTACTCAGAAATCAACAATCAGTCTCACTTAGTCTGATTCAATACATGTTTGGTTGGAAACATGCCATCACTCCCATCAACGTCTCTGTGCTTCTGTTCCACAAACAGGATTCATTGCAGAACGTGTGCTGAGCCATGTCACACAGTGATTGCAATTTTATTTCCAGTTTGTCTTCCTCACGCGCCCCTTTGATGTTTATTGCTGATCTTGTCGTTTGCAGCATCCTTATGTCCTTGTGACCTTGTCAAATTTCGTTTGCTTCCTTTTCGGTGCTGGCGCCGCAGGCATGCTTAGGCCACCAATGTATGCACAAATGTGTCATGTACTGACCTTCAGTAGCATGTTCTTGGCCTATGTCATCTGCTCATCTGTGAGCAAAATGCAGGAGATTCAGACTGAGCAAAGTCGACTTGAAGTTTATGGCAAAATTGACAAACAATGTGCCACCCTCGCATCACAGCAGGACCCTTTTCATCAGAAGCAGCCCCATCCTGTTCCTCTTCCGACTGCTTAAAGCAGCACACCTGTAAACCGACTTCTATGTGGCAAGCCACCGCACTATCATGCAGGCCCGCATGATTATCCCAGGTTCTTTTCTGTCAAGGTAAGACACACGTCCAGATCCATTTTCTTGCAGAGTAAGCTTTACTCTGGATTGATGTCAAGTCTTGCCCTTGAGCCCTGCTTGATGAGGACTTCAACTTGCACCATGTTCTGCATGTCATGACCGGCATGCATAACTTCCTCAAGCACTGTGCCCATGAGCCTGAACAGAAGGTGCCTGAGGGCATCAAGCTTGAGCTGAGCTGAGCAATTTGAGCTGAGCAGTTTGAGTGTGTGTGTGTGTGCACACAGATGGCTTTACTAAGCCTGGCACATTAGCTAAACCCAAAGTCAAGAGCTGCAGGACGGTCAGGCGACGCCCTGATGCTATTGAGCCATTCAGACCTGTTGCGCGAGCAAATGCGCATCGCCATCGCTCCAGTACTGTTGTGTTCGCGTTGCTCTCAGTGATTGAACAAAATCTCTGTCAGGGCCGTGACTGTCGTTGAACAAACTTCCAACACATGGCCAGCACCTCATATGCCTTGAGCGACTTTCTTACAGCGCGCTCGATTCCTTGGCCTGCTTTGGCGTTTGCGCTTGCAGTTCCAGTTGCTCGATTTACACTTGATGCGACGCTCTTTCAGGTATATCGTAGGCATAGCCCGTGCTATCTCTGCGATCTCGGATTGCCGGGCGTGTCGCACATTCTGTTCAAAATTGGTGCTGACACATGACACCTGCATCCCGAGTCAAAGAGCCATGGAAAAAGCAGCTTTAACACAATTGGCGCCTCTGCAGTGGATCGGTGCGCCTCTGGTGCTCCCAAACACCAAGAAGACAGACAAGCCAGTCACTGAGGACGATCAGCAGACTCTGAAAAAATTCAAAGGTAACATCAGTAGCTCTTATGCCTCAGTGACTTGCGTGCGGCATCCCTTGACATGTTACTGTTACATGCAGAGTCGCTTTTCAAATTCAGTGTATACTTGGCACTTGCGACATGGGCCATTGTGGTGAGCCACAAAGAAAGGTACAACACAGAATTTACCGTTGACTAATTGGGCTTCATTCCAGAACAGACTTAGATTTAAGTGTGTTGATGCAGTTTCCTGCACGACACAAAATATTACTGGTTAGGCTGCACAAGGCTCCCATGTGATTTTGCAATCTCTCGTGGGCTACAGCTGCTCTATTGTGCAGAAATGGGCTACTACATTCAGGTACTGCTGCTAAATCTTTCAAACATGAATCTTCCGAACAAGTATTCTATTCGTCTCAGTATGGTCGCTGTTGAGATTGCCGTTTTCAACTATGCTGATTAAGATTGACCACGCTTTCAGGGGATTCCCAGCTTGATCTTCTGGGAGTTGCGACGAAAAGATTTCTGGGAGCAGATTGCACATCATGTGGTGACCCTGTTCTTGATTGTATATTCATACCAGCTCAAGTACGCGCAAGCACCATCCTGCACCAGTGACTGATGTTGACTTAAGAGTAAGAAAGTGCATGCATCAGATGCACCCAAGAGAACTTGCACCATGTACTTGGAGCCCCTCTTGGTCAGATGCATGTGCAGTTGAACATGTGCAACTATCGCAGTGACTAGTTAGATGCAGCTGTGTGTGATGGGTTCCTGCATCAGTGCAAGGCTGGCTTATGGTGTAACCTGTATGCTGTAGGCTCTTTGACACTTGGCACAAAAGCTTTGTTACTTGTGATGCAGTTTCATGAAGGTGGGATGTATGGTGTTCCTTGTCCATGACATCAATGATATTTTCATGGAAGCAGCTAAGATGGCAAGATACTGTGGCAAACCATCGCTATGCACAGCGCTATTTATTGTGTTCATGCTCAGCTGGTTTGCGTCCAGAATATACTACTTCCCTGTTTACATCATCCGGAGTTGTCTGACAGAGCCCATCACAGTAAGTCCTGTGCATGGCTAGGCTGCACATGAAATCTTGAAAAGTATGGCAACTCAAATCCCACGTCAGATGGGGACCTGTCTTGTGTCATCAGTCATACACATGCTGGGTAGATACCACCCTCAGACGCTTTCACACACAAACAATCATCCAAATGCCAAGATGCTGCTTGCATCACACCCTGTGAGATGTCAAGTCTTGCCATTGGATGTTGTGCTACAATGAAAGTGTGATCTGTGTGTATTGCATGTTGTGCTACAGTCAATGTCTGACCTGTGTGTATGCTGCAGCTTGTGGCAGAGGTTTACAACATCAACCCAAATCCTCACTATGCGCTGTTCAACGGACTGCTCATATTCCTGTTTGGCCTACACTGCTACTGGTAAGTCCACAACACCTTTATTCTGCTTGCAATCGATTGACAGCCCACAAACAGCGCTTGCTGACATTTAACGCAAGCCCCATCTGGTACACTGCTCATGTGATTACAAGGCTCAATTGCAATCATGTTCAACATCTGCAGATTTACTAACACACTTTTGTTAAAGTGGTTCATGACTTGTTACCTGTACACCTGCATCAAGCCTGCAAGCTGGCTGACCTGACATTGATCATGCTGTGCAGGTCCTACTTGATTTTGAGGATTGCCTACAAGCAAGTCAGATCAGGCGTTACAGAAGACATCAGGGAAGAAGACTAGATCTAGACCAGGTTGGATGTTTGACCAGTGCAGTCAGAACATGTGTACGCTGCTTTGTACTATATGCACCAGACAAACTCCCATATCTGTTGCTCAGTGCTAACAGACGATCAAGTGATTGCGGCAGCTTGAGCAACATGTGTTCACTACCACTGGCAGTATTGATTGATTGAACTTTGACAGGACTCATATGTAGCCTTGTTGTTGCATCAAAGTCAGCGTGCTTGTGACCGTAATGTCCAACCTGCCTTGAGCCAAGGATTGGGCTCAGACAGCCAATTTAAAATTTTCGGCTCTGCTTCGGATCATCATTTGCATCAGCGCTTGATGCGCTGCACGTGTACATGCTTGAGCTGCTCTGAATGTGCCCAAGACCTTTGTTGCATTATGAGCAGTTAGCTGGATTTAGTCAAGTCATTCATGAAGCCATCAGTCGTAATCTGTTGACTAAGGTCTCAGCGGGCCAGTAAGTCGTTGATAGTCGCGGCCTGATACACCTAGTTAAGTTGATTACGTGTCTTAGTGCGCTGGACCAATGTGTTATCTGTCTTGTCGTCTAAGCCCGCACGGATGCTCACCTGCTTTCAACAACCTTGCTCGAGCAGTGCCAGAATGTCTCACACAGCTGCAGCATCTGCACTGATGAGGGCAGCACGACCTCGACCTTGACAAACTTAATAAGCAGTTGTCTAGGTCGGCCAGCCTGCAATCATTACTAGCGGCTCAGGGGCACAGCAGTCCCCCTGCCATGTTAAACGTGTCAGGCCGTGTTCAGGTAACTGAGACAAATATTGTAACATGCACAGACAAAGTGAGAGCGTGCATTCATGAGACAAATGCATCCACGGCGTGCGGCCTACGCCACGCGTGCACTCTGCTGCCAGCGGTCTGCTGTATGGTCAAACTCTACAGCAACGCAAGCAGTCTACGCTTGAACCCTCACTGGCTGTGCTTAGTGAATCCAGCGCAGTCCGACTTCTGCGCCCACCGCGAACTACACTAATAAGGTGTTTGGGGTGTTTCGGCTGTGATCGTAGTTCAAAACCGCAAGTTTGGCGACGTAGACCAGTTGCAAGTCAGCGAGCGTTTGCTTCCGATAGCATAGTGGCTGCCGCTGGGTTGCTCAGAAGGCGGCGGTTCTGCGTGCCGGCGACGCTGAGGTTGGCATTGCGTTAGGTCAGCTACAGTTTTGGGTGGATTCGTCAAAAACACTCAAATCACAGACCGACCCTAGCAGTCAGAAATGACTTAAGCAGCCGCCTACACCAACCAGGCATGCCGTCTGTTCCCGGGGAGCCAGGTGAGCAGAGAACCTGGGTTGCCTGGAGTTGTAATCAGCACATCTGGTCAAAGCAACTCAGTCTGGTGAGAAGGCAGTGACCGTCAGAGTTGCTGCTGCTGCAGATGGGCCCAGCAATACCTTGGAGCCCTCAAATGACCTGCAGGGTGCAGCTTCACAGGCAAGTACCTCAAACATGCTATGCTATAGCAGTCAAGCAGGCAACATTTGATGCCATACACAAATGGCAGCTTGACTGTCACAGGCACTTGAAGCTACTTCCATGAGTGACCCTCTGGCTCTGCAGCAGACACCCACTCAGTATACAGTCACAGAGGCCATAGACTTCATAGGTATGTTAAGTTCACACAACACAGAATTCTTTATGGTCACTGCCCGTTAAAGCTCAACACATGTTACCATGTACATCGCAGGCTTTGGCAAATTTCAGTGGCTCATGCTTTTATACACTGGCCTGGCATGGTGTGCTGATGCCATGGAAATGATGCTCCTTTCCTTTCTAGGGCCTGCGGTAAGATCACATCACCATGGCTAAACCTTTGTACAACATGGGAGGCAATGTTGTACCATAGCACAGCCTAAAATTCATGAATGCTGCCCTGAGGCTTGACATGACTTTCATGCCTCACATCACACTCAGCAAATACAGATGCAGACTGATTGAAGTTATCACGGCTGCTGCACCCGCGGTGACCCCCCTCCCCCACCACCCCCCTTCCCCTGCACTAGCTTGCCTGGCAAGACTACATCTTGCAGGCCAAGTGTGAGTGGGGCTTGACACCTTCGCAAGAGAGCCTTGACACAAGTTTGGTCTTTGTGAGCAGCAGTCTTGATGCAATGCCATGTGCATATTGACATTGGCGAACGGATACTACCCACCCACCCCCACCCTTCGCCTACCCCAAAATCCAAGATCTCTTCCTCCTACCAGCTTGTTGGATCAGGCTGCAGCTTGCAGGCCAAGTGTGAATGGGGCCTGACGCCCTCTCAAGAGAGCCTCATCACAAGTGTGGTCTTTATTGGGACCATGAGTGGGGCTTATGCTTGGGGCAGCTTGGGTGATGCTAAGGGCAGGAAGCTGGGCTTCTTTGCAACAGCCCTGTTCACGTTTGCCTTTGGTGTGCTAAGCGCCTTGGCGCCTAGCTATGGGGTAAGTGCGCATTTGATGTGTCAGCATTGTATTCTAGCTGTGATTCTGTCCTAGCACAATGTAACAGTGTGCATTTCTGCGGCATCGACATCAACAAGACAAAGGCTTGTTCCACTGCGGCCCCAAAGAATAGCAGCTGTCCATCAAAAGCATGGCATGCCCTTTCAATTCTGCCTAGGCATCCACCCAGAGCTATCATATATATGCTTGTGTATTGTTTAACCTGACCTTCACAAACAGGCTCATGTCAACATGCATCATACATCAGCTGTGCTGCTAATGTGTTAGACTTGCAAGCTGCTGATAGCTGACACTGCTGTCATCAGACCGCAAACAGCTACACTGCAACACCCTGTACACAGAATTTGTGCAAATCAAAGACTGAAGACAGAAGCACAGATGTTGACAGGCACTGTCAATGCATACTGACATCAGAATGTTGCAGTGGCTCATTCTCTTCCATTTCTGAATGGATTTGGGGTTGGGAGGGGTACCCGTCTCCTTCACACTGTATGTGGAGTTCACGCCAACCATGAGAACAGGAGGGAGGGAGCTGAACAGGCACAATCGTTGCATACTGACTTGCTTCACATGTTGCAGCGGCTCATCTTTCTCTACTTCTAGGTTTGGGGTTGGGATGGGTTTGCGGTGTCGTGCATCCTATACACATGTTTACTGCCCACCAGGTGTTCATGGGGGCCAAGGTTAGAGGGCACTACAATGTCACACTGACGTACCAAGTGTGCTGCAGTGGCTCATCTTCTTCCGCTTTTGGGTGGGTTTGGGCTTGGGTGGGGTACCTGTCTCCTTTACACTGTACATGGAGTTCATGCCTACCAAGGGGCGGGGGGTGTGGCTAATATGGCTTGAAGCCTTTTGGACCCTGGGCAGCTGCATAGAAGCTGGCCTGGCTTGGCTGATTCTGGACAGCCTGGGCTGGAGATGGTTGATTGGCCTGTCCTCAATTCCCTTGGGTATTGTCACTTAGCCTAACAACATTGCATGTCATCAATGCATAACAGCACTGTATGTCAGTAGTGTCTGTCAGCACTGTATGCCAGCACTGTGCTGTTGGCAGCATGAAGCGCCTGCTGACAATCACACTGTGATGCTACATAACTTCCCAATGGAACCTGTGCACCTGTTGAACAGCTGTGTGAAAGATGGCCTGGGTTGGCTGGTTCTGGAAGCGTTGCTTTGAGATGGCGCACAGGCCTGCCATCAGCCTTGGATGCTGTCACATAGCTTGCCAGCACTGTATATCGAGGCGTACGCCAGTGCTGCGCTGTCTTGGTAGCATGTTGCACCTGCCACACCACAATGCTGTACCATTTGCACTGGGAAGCTGTTGACTTCTTGAACAGCTGCATTGAAGCTGGCCTGGTAAGGCTGATTCTGGACAGCATGGCCCGTTGCCTTATGTCCCTGGCGATTGTCACATAGCCTGCCATCCCCATTCGCCATGCCATGTTTGCATGGCATCCTTCAGCGCCTGCTAGTCAGTGCCCATTGATACCATATCTCTTGCACATCTGCATCGGGAAAGCTTTGCGGCCCCTAGAGCAGCTGCATAGAAACTGGCCTGGCTTGGTCAATTCAAGACTTTGCCTGGACATGGCTTGTCAACCTGTTGTTGATGCCCTGTGGTGATGTCACGCGGCTTGCTAGCGCTGTCTCCATCATCGATTCTTGCCATCATCACCCAGTGTTCTCTCTTCCTGTCATCATTCCATGTGGTGTGACGTCAGTCAATGTGGCATACAGGGCTGTTGATGATTCTGTACCCGCTGCTGCCAGAGACGCCATACTGGCTGGTGCTGAATGGCAGGCTGGAAGAAGCTGATGCTGTGCTCCACACAATGGCCAAAATTAACGGTGTGCTCCTCCCCCAGGTAACACTGTGTGGCTGTTGTCAGACACTAATCACAGGGGTGGGTAGCACTTTTGATGTCAAATGCACCGTTGATAGGGGTCACAACGCTGGAATGTGTGACCTTGACGCAACACTGTGAAGTCATGAGCTGACACTTAACATGCAGACAGGGAACACCACATGACCAAGGTCACAGATCTGACCATGATATACACTGATGATGCGGACAGGAAACACTGCAAGACCAGAGTAACGATAATCATGACCATGCAGTAATGACAGGGATAGGTAGGTCTGTGTGATCATGATCATAGGCTGGTGGAAAAGACAGTCTGCGCTGAGAATCCTGATTGCAGGTTGACAGACATGTGTTTTGCACAAACTGTTGGCATGTGGCAGAAAGACTGTATAGAAGGCAGGCTCTTGTTGAACAGCTGAGTTTGATAGCTAGGCGATGGTGGCAATCACTAAGCCAGCTTACTTCTTCTTCAGGGAGGCTTGGTCATGGAAAGTATGAAGTCTCAACAGCCAGAAAGGCAGCAGCCTGCATCGTCATTGAAGCAGCGTGTGCTTCAGCCCTATCAGGCCATTGCAGCACAGCTTCAGGAGATCTTCTCAGGGGGTCTGCTGACAACCACCTTGCTACTACAATTCATCTGGTTCACTAATGCTTTGGCTTACTATGGGCTGGTGCTGCTGACCACAAGCGTAAGTCGTGTGCCTGCTTGTCTATCTGTCTGTCTTTATCTGACTGTCTGTGTCTATTGTGTTGGCTGCCTGCCTGTCTGTCTGTCTGTGAGTCTGTCCATCTGTCCATCGTTTGTGCATCCTGCACTTTGTCTGGGTCACAAAAGCTCTGGCTCACGAAGGGCTGGTGCTGCTGACCACAAGAATGAATTGTTTCTCTGCTTGCTTGCCTGCCTGACTGTCTCAGGTTGTCTGTCTGTCTGTCAGTCAATCTGGCTGGCTGGCTGTCTGCCTGTCTGTCAGTTTGTCTGCCTGCCTATGTCTGGCTGTCTGGATCTGCTTGTCTATCCATCCATGCGTCTTTTTATGTCTGTCTGTCTGTCTGTCTGTCTGTCTGTCTGTCTGTCTGTCTGTCTGTCTGTCTGTCTGTCTGCCTGCCTGCCTGTCTGCCTGTCTGTCTGCCTGTGCATCTGTTGCTGTACTGTCTTAGTGCCATGTGATACTGCCCAGCTTGTCACATTGCGCCGCAGGTTGATGCAGCTGCATGCTAGAGCTCAAAAGGCAGCTGTATAGCCTAGGGCAATCTGCACATCCCAATGCTAGGCTTGCTGAGGAAGGCATGTTTGTTGGTGAATCTGCATGCCAACTGGAGCTCGGAGGGCAGTTGCATATTGGACTAGAGGACTTGCTCAGCATCTTCATCACCTTGCTATCATGAGACATTGTTTAGATTGCTGACGAGTGGATGTGTATGAATGCAGCTGCATGCTAGCCAGGGCTCAGAGGGAAGCTGTACAGCTGAGGGCAAGCTGCACATTGGGCAGGAGGACCTGCTCAGCATCTTCATCACTTCAACTGCTGAAATGCCTGGCATGCTGTTTGCATCGCTGCTGGTGGACTTTGTAGGCCGCAAAAAGTTAGACCTCAAGCTTGAGTGTCAACTATGTTATGCAACAGTCTGCATTGTGCCTTGTTGGTCTGGCATTGCGGTCAGCAGGACCTGCTCAGCATCTTCGCCTTTTCCACTGCTGAAATGCCCATCATGCTGTTTGCATCGCTGCTGGTGGACTTTGTAGGCCACAGGAGGTCAGACTCCAGCTCTACATGTCAATCACACAATAAGACTGTTTGGATGATGGAATGCCATGTGCATGGGGTTTGTCATGCGCTGAGTCAACCATGCCAAGTTGTTACATTCAGTTTGTACTCGTGTGGGTGTTCATTCTTGGAAGCAAACTGCAGTGTCAAGCTTCATGAGCTTGCCAGCTTTTGCCTTCATCATCTTGTGTATGGTACTTGTCATATATCAGTTGTATATCCCTCTTCAACACTCTGAACTTTGATCTATACATACTTCTTCTCTGGACACCTAGGCATCTTTGTTTATACATCATTTGGCGGTATATATATACAACATTGTGCAGTTGCAGTTGTTGCCATCATGAGACGTCCCTCACTATGAGACATTCTTGCCCTGTACCATGCAGGACACTGCTTGTTTCCCTGGTGCTGTGTGGGGCTGCAACAGTCAGCCTCATCTGGGCTGCTGGCAGCAACACGCTGCTGCTGTTCCTGGGCCGAGCAGCTGTCATGGCATCATATACCACACTCTATGTGTACACGCCTGAGGTGAGCTGTTCACTGCGTCAAGTCTGTTCTCCTCATACTGCTATGACGGTGATTGTTACTGTACTTCCATCGCTACGACTTGTCATTTCAGCAAAGCTTTGGTACGCTGTATGTGTTGTCAACCACAGATACATTGTGCATGGCGTCGTTGCTCCTGATGCTTCTTGGATCAATAGACGTGAGGCCAAATTGTGATACTCATTGTGCCATGTACACACAAGTCTTGATACTGCAGATTCTGTATCAGCCTGCCTCATGTGGGCTTCGTCAATGAGTCATCAGAACACAGTATTGAAATGCCGACGAGGTGTTGTTAGCCTGTAACACAATCCCTAGTCTGAAATTTCATCCGCTCAACCCCAAACCAACAGGAACATGTATATAAATATATCAGAACTTGTACTCATCTGCAGGTCTATCCCACACAAGTACGGTCTTTTGGGCTAGGGGTGTGCAATGCCTGCTCTAGGTTTGGCGCCCTGCTGTCTCCTTTCCTGACTGTCGACCTAGTAGAGAATGGGCACCCATATGTGGCAGAAGGCACATTGGCTCTCTGTTGTGCAATTGCTGCAGTGTTGACATGGCTACTGCCCATTGAGACCAAGGCCAGATCGTTGCTGGTACGCTGCTTGTATTTGCCTGAGCTGATCGGACTTGCTCAAGAGCGGTTGAGTCTTGCAGTTTGCGTCCTTTGTGCATAAATAACAAGTGCCCTGATGGCTATCGTGCAATCTGCCTCATTGCCCTCGCACTCATGCTTTTGCAGCAAGATAAGCTGCATGTCTCCTGTTTCACAAGCCAGTAGGTATCTAGACAGCACGGCATATGGAACAGACTGCAAGACAAGCTCGCCTCACACAACATGCTGCTTTTGTAGGCCACTGTCAAAGCTAAAGCTGCTGACCTTGAAGGACCAGATGTGACTGATCCTCAAAGCATAGCAGAGCCAACTGGTTCCCCACAGCATAGGTGGCGGCATCAGCGGTATCGCCCCTTGCATCATGACGGTGCAGACTCACCTTTCAACGCCGAGTCCTCAGACGGGAGCACATAAGCAGCTGCTATCTAATTATTTGATTTTCTTGAGCAGTGTCCGATTGGCCCAGCTGCTTCCTGCTCACAAACGCTTCTGTTGTCACACTTGACAGCGTAGTCTTTTCATTTTGTTTGCAGTGCTGCCCTATGTGTTCCCACACATCATGATCCAAGCTTTGGCTGGTTCTGTGAACATGTCATTTGGCTATGCATGAGACCTGACAATATATGCTTTTGTGACTTACGTGCCTCTCCTGACTCAGTGTATACGTATGCAACATGTTTGAGGGAACCCCAGGGCCTGGAAACCTCCGTTGTCATGAAGCTGTTCGAGCATGTGCACGATCACTGGACATCGAATGTACAGGAGCAGCGCAAAGTCTGCACTGATATACACATGTGTGAAACACACAGTCAATCATGGGTTTATCATAGTATTGAATGTTTGCAACAAAGGGTTTCACTCTTTTCGCAACCAGTACACTGGATGGCTGACAACAGAACTGGCTCTCATCACTGCACTCAAGTAAGATCTGTTTGACTCGCCCAAGATATTTCATCTGATTCAGCTTCGTCAATAATTCGAAGCAAATAGTTGAGCCCATGAGTCTCTGTCAAAATGGGCATTCTCCTCAGCAACATCGATGCTGATGTCGACTTGGTCATGCAGCTCCTGCATCCAACTTACAGGGTCAGCACCTCCAGCATGGCCAGCTGAAACAGCATGCGCTGTGCTTTTTTCCTGCCTAATCCTGATAGTCGTCAATCCTTGATGATATCAGCTCGTTTTCAGGAAAGAAAATGACGACGTGAACTGGTGGCCTGCTCTTGACAGCGATGATTGTTGAAAAATATTTCATACAATGTTATTTTATGAGCATGTCAGTGTCAATGCACAGCATGTGGGTTGCAATCCTCACTGCAATGGTTGCTTTCAGACGCTGCGCTGCATTCTCCACCAATCTCAATGCACCGCATACTGGATGGAGGCCTTACCGCAGCAATTGCTTGGAGGTGCAGCACTGTCTTCTCCGCCAAAATCCAATGAACAGCACACTGAATGGATCCCAGATGCTGTCAAACACACTTACAAGGCAAAGACATTTTTCCTTCTACCAGATGCAGGCCTCACCGTAATGACTGCTTTGCAATGCAGCACTTCAATATCCACCAATTCCAATGCTAAGCACTTTGTATGCATGCCGCGTGCATAGTGAGGCTTGTAAGCACCTTCAAGGGCATAGACGTTGTTCTTTCACTTCTTTTCTACCAGATGCAGACCTTACCGCAATGACTGCTTTGAGATGCAGCACTTCGTCCTCAACTCTGTGCAAGGCAATGAGCGCTGCATCTCGCTGCTGAAGGTTATTAGCAGCTTGACCCAGCAACCTCTGCTCCTGCTGACTCATGGCTGAGTCAACCTCCACGCAGTACTGCCTCATAGCTGACTCATGCTCCATGCAATGCTGCAGCAGCTGATCCTTCCAGACCACCATCCTTGCTAAGCATCGCTGCAGTTGCGAGGCATGTGCTGCACGACATATTATCTGATTCAGGAATCTCTGCAGTTACGCAGCATGTGCTGCACAGCACAGCAACAGGTCCAACACAGCAGATATAGGTGTACTAGTGGAGTCGCTGTCTACATCACTTTTGTTATGCGATTTGATGGTAGAGTGAGGCTGAGCTCATTGCTGTGGTTGCACAAATGAGGAAGATAAGGGTCTAGCTGCAGCAGCCAGCCATGCATACTCAGTCACGAGCCAGCCAGACACATTTGACCATATAGCAGCCGTTGCAAACAAGCATTGAGCAGTGTACAAAATTGAGTGTAGCACATTGTGCTTGATGCAATCCCTGCTGAGTTGGTCGTGAAGGAAGAAATGCTGAACTATCTCTGACGACATTGCAGTTGACCTTTGCACACAGTCACAAATTCACTTCAACCCGAGGTACAAAGTAGTATAGGCTGCAGGGCATGTACCTTGTGCTTGCTGTGGGTTGTCACTGACACTGCTGTGCAGCTGCATACTTAGGGCTTCAGCACAGTCCCTGCTCAATTGATCATCAAGGAATAGCTGCTGCACTATCTCTGACAAAGAGCGAGCCACTCCATGTGTTGCTGGGGACAGCAGGTGACCAGCATCCTCTGCATCAGCAACATCAACTCTGTTTGTTCGTTGTTAAACATGTACTGTGTAAACTTTACACGTTGAACCATGCAGCACTGTTTGTAAATTGGAAAGTTCATGCCAAGCAGCTTTGCCACCAGTCTCGAGAGAGTGGTCCATGCAGATAGCAGGGTGTTGCCATTTGTTGTTGATGCAGTTATTCCTGATGCAGTGATGCTCAATGTCAGTATATTCTTGCCTTCATAACAATGCAACTGTTTACCCAGTGACTGCATTCAACTGCAGAAACACGTCTGAGTTAGGATCATTTGATGATAGGACATATTACTTAGCGACCAATGCAGTCACGATACATGGAGCTACTATACATCACATGTCAAAACCAGTGTACGTGAAGATTGTGAGTGTGTGCACAGAGAGAAGCATGCTGGCACAGCATCCACAGATTGGGCACAAGGTGACAAACAGTGGTGCATTCTCACCGTGCAGCATGACAGGACTGATGGCTGAAAGCGCTCTGGGGCTGACGCCCACAGGTGCCCTGTCATGCACATCAGGTGACTGCACCACTGCAGGCGTCTCCCTGCTCATCTCAGCACCCAAGCTATGCTGCAGAAGCTGTGTACTCTGCTCTTTGGCATGCTGCCCGTGCTGTGCATGCTGTGCACTGTCCAGCTCATGCCTTTCAGGGGACTGCTGCTGCTGCTGCTGCTGCTGCAGCAATTGAGGGAGCAGCTGAGGAGGCGGCTGCAACAGCAGCTGAGGCTGTGCCTGCTGCTGCTGCTGCGGCTGCTGCAGCGACTGAGGAAACAGCTGGTGCAGCAGATGTGGCTGTGCCAACTGCTGCTGCTGCTGCCGCGGCAACGGTTGAGGAAACAGCTGCGGCAGCAGCTGTGGCTGTGCCTGCTGTTGCTGGCTGAGCAGCAGCTGTGCAGACTGCCCCTTTGGCTGCTCGGGAGATTGACTGAGTGAGGAGCTTTGGCTGCCTAAGACTGGATTGAAGAAGTCAGAGAGCCTTCTGCGTAGCGGTGACCTTTGCTTCGACTCTGGTCTTGACTGAACACTGTGACTGTTGCCTGAGGCCGGTGACAAGACTGCAGCTGCTTGCTGGCTGCTGATGGCAAAGTCAGGCAAGGGAGATATGGAATCACGGAAGGAGACTGAGGTTGGAGTTTGAATGGGGCTGTCATGCTCTGCATGCTGAGGCGAAGCATCTGAGGTAGCACAGGCTAGCTGAGCATATGAGTCACCTGGAATCGGCTTGACGCCTTGAGCAGGGCTGAGACTGTGCTGCTCTGGGGTTGGCCGGGCTGGTTCCAGCAGCCCTGGTGATGGGGCTGCGCCCTGCAGCCCTGCTGGGCCTACTCCCAGCAGCCCCCCAGGGCCAGCACACTGCGCAGCCAAGTCACCCAGAAGGGAAGCTTGCTCCTCCGAAACCATCCTGAGCAACTTACTGACAGGCAGAGGCGAGCTGCCAGGCCTCTGAAGAAGATCAATGCCGGTGCCAGGCAGCAGGGCCCCTGTAGGGCTGTCAGGTGGGCCGGCGGTGGCAATAGCTGGCAGCTGTAGCAGCTCAGCCTCAGCAGCGGCTCCTGTCAGGTTGCTGGGGGCTGCAGCAGTGGCTGGCAGATGTGGCAGCTCAGCCTCAGCATTGGTATCTGGCTGTTGCCTTTCAGCCAGCCCAGCAAGCAAGGGAGAAAGAGACTGAAGATTTTGCTCACTGATGTGCAATGGCTCAGCTGGAGCAGCAAGCATGCTGACAGCGGCATCAGATGTCTGTGCTGCCTGAGTGTCTCCTGTCAGCCGTCGCTGCAGCATCTGTGTGAGGGCACGCACTGACAGCTGTGGCGGCGCCTCAATGCTGGCGGTGGTCTGGGCTGCAGGTTCAGTCCTGCCTGCAAGCCACAGCTGTGGTGGCTCTGCCCTAGCTGTGGCTGCCAGACTTGATGGCACCATTTGGCTGATGCCACCAGCAGCGGTTGCAGGTGCCACAGCTCCTGCACTTGCACTGTCGAGCTGTTGCTGAAAGCGTTGACTGGCAAGTAGGGTTGCAGGAGGGCTCTGACCACCGATACCTTCACGACTCAAGCTGCTGTCACCAGACTGAGAGCGCGACTCAGTATTCAAACGCGCACGCTGTGCTGTGCTGCGGTGTTGCAGCTGTTGCGCCAGCTCATCAATACACTGCCCGTATGTCATGATTGACTGCTGGGAAACAGAACTACCAGAAGTCAGAGAGGCCATGCGTTTGGGAGGCCTTCTGACTGAACCCAATTCAGCAGCTTGCTGTTGCTGCTGCGGCTGCTGCTGCTGCTGCTGGTGATGCCTGCACATCAGCGCATCTGGAGCCGGCAGTGGAGAGGCGCCAAGGTCCTGCTGCTGATGGCTTAGCACAGCATCTAGAGCTGCTACTGGCAGCTGGTGTGAGGCGCCAGCTTGCACTTGTATAGGCACTTGTGCTGACTGCACAAGCTGCTGAGTCACTTCAGCTGTTGCTTGCTGCTGCGCTTGTTGCTGCTGCTGCTGCTGATGGCTTAGCAGGGCATCTAGTGCTGGTACTGGCAGCTGTTGCAAGGTGCCTCTCTGCGCTTGTGCAGGCACTTGTGCTGACTGCGCAAGTCGCTGAGTCTCTGTCAATGCAGCCATTGCAGGCTGACTGTGACCTTGCACCATGTCATGGGCCTGCTGGAAAGACTGTGCTGACTGCCCAACCTGCTGAGTCTCTGTTGCCTGAGGGATAGCTGGCGGACTGTGACCTTGCAAGGCATCACAGGTCTCCTGGAAAGACTGTGACGGCATGTGGGCGCCCATCTTGGACATTGCACTGAACACGGAGTAGCTGAGCTGTGTTGGCGTCGTGCTTGAGGGTGCAGTACTTGCATGCTGTGCTGTGGCATGGTGCATGGGTCGCTCCAGTAGCATGCTTGCTGTTGCACCTGCCAGCTGTGGCTCTTGCACGTGAGCAGCACTTGAGCGGTGGTGCTCTGACTGCTGCTGGGCCACGCTTGGTACTTCCGCTGTGGTGTTTTGGTGGCCCTTTTGGCTGAGCTGGTCTGCAGCATTCAAATCCAAAAGGTGGGCCAATTGGTTGTTAATACAGCTCCCATGCAGGCGACGATCAGAGTGTTCATGGTATTGATGAGCAGGGCAGAACATCATGCCACAGCAAATGGATGCAACCAGCTCCAATGCAGAGGTTGGTCATTCAATACCAACACAAAGAGCACAAGCAAAGCTGGTGAGTGTATATACAGCATCTAAAAATCAGCCCTGTACGCAGCTTGACAATCATGCACATAGTAAACATTGCAGCAACAGTTTTCAGCATTGTGCAACCTGGCGGCTTCGGCATCAACCAGCTTGTGATCCTATCCTTAACATGCAATGATGGGTATCGATTGTCGTGCACAAAGAGCACATGTCAGTGAAGTCTGCAACATATTTGTGCATCTTGCAGCACAGTCAGCCACAGCCTTTAAAAGGCTATATTATGCACAGAAGGTCTGGCAAGATAGGACTTGGGCCACACACACCCAGCACATATGCTGGAAAGTGTAATCCATTGTGCATAGAAGGTCGCACAGGCTGGCAGTGAATTGCTGCATTGTTGTCACAAGCAGACAAAACAAGATTGCACAGGAGGCTTGACTGACAAGAGCTGACCTGGCGAAGAAGCTCCAACTTGCATGCTTTGGCGTGCCACATCATCAGAGAGATCCAATGACCTTGCCTCAACAGGCACATGCTCTTCCTTATCAAATTTTTCTCCTGAGATGCTGTTGTCCAGACTAGCAGCAGTCAGAAGCTTGTCTTTGCTGTCAGCTGAGCCAGACTGTAGCTTAGATACAGTCACCCAGGGGGGCTGTGACAGAGGGGCTCTGACTTTTGGCGGCGGTGTGAAAGGCAGCTCTCCAAGCTTGCCTACGCTGTAGGTGCTGCCAAACACCTTGCGCTGACGCACCACATCAGTGGGACGCTCTGGCAAGGGATCCAGGATGCTGTGCTCAATTTGGATGGAGGCATTTGAACCTCTACGCAGCGATTTGGCGGGGCTGAGCTGTGAAGACAGCCTTGACGCAGCTGTTGGCTGCAAGTTGTTGTCTGAGTCAAAGCTGACATTGCTGAGCTGTGAAGACTCCCTTTGCAATCCTGACTGGGGCTGTGGATCTAAACTGCCTGAGTGTAGCCTGCCAGTGTCATGCAAGCTTGTGCCTATGCGCTTAGACTTGCGAGGGCTTGTCTGAGGCCGAGTGCGTGCAGTCGTGGATGTCCTAGGCGACCACGTGCCGCCTGCTGAAGCTCTGGAAACCTCTGAAGCTGCTGAATCTATGCTGGATGTGCTGGCTTGGCTGTTGGTTCGCTCAAGGGGCAAGCCAATGCTCACATCAATCAGCTTGGGCTTGTCTCGCATGCGCGACATTGAGGCATGCTTGCGGCCGGAAGCTTTGTTGCTAGGCTGCGCGTCAGGTGCAGTGCTCAATTGCGCTTGCTCAGTCAGCCATGACGAGACAAGGTCAGAGTCCGCTGCCATGATGTGCAGCGTCTGAAAGCTTGCGTCACATTGATTGACGCATGCTGCAACGGCGCTCGGCAAAGGATGTGCATCAATGCGAAGGCAGTTCAGTTGAACGATGCCAGCTCGGAATCTGAAGCCAGATTCAGAAGTCATGTACCTGTTGCTGTGTAGTCACGTAGGACAGTCCGTGCTTGTTAGTCTGCTCCGCTACAGCAGCACAGGGCGCTGCAACGCGCTCATTTGCTGTCAAAAGCTGCTGATGAGCAACGACTTGCAGCAACAGCCTGCAGATCTCGCCTCAGGCCGTACAGTCATGCCCCACCCTGAGGCTCATGCGACTGCAGCAAAGTCACCCTATCAGAGAAGCGTCAAGAAGCAGGCAACTGAGCGATCCAAGTCGCCTTCTCTTGTCGCGGTGCTGCCGGACGAACTGCTCCTCAAGGTACAGCAACCGAGCTGTATTCCGCTTTCGTTCAACCTCGTCTAGTCTGCCTGTGCACCCTAAAACGCTCACACACGCCTGAAAGCTTTCAGCTTCGCGTTGACTGCGTTGGCTGCATTCACTGACATGCAGCTGATCTGTGCAGGTCTTTAGTGAACTTGCGAGACTAGGTAAGTTTACGCCGGTCAAGATTGACTTGCTAGCACGATGAAGTGTTGTAGCTGTTTCGGAACCCTCTGCAAGTCACTTTTGACGTCGCAAAGTCGCAGATGCCCCGTCATGGTCTCCTCCCCGACCTCAGCGCGTAAATAACCCGTGCAGGCCCGGTTTTGACGCCTGAGGAAGAGTCCTGGCAGCATCACCGTTTTCCCTTCCGTACGTTCCACTGTCCAGAGGAGCCGCATCCAGGCTTGCGCAGTTATCCTTTCCTCGGCCAGGTTTGCAGAAGATGGCAGCACCTGCTAGATTCACCAGGAAGTCGCCAAGACCTGTACAGAGAAGTAGTGATAGGTCAGACTCCTTGCTGTCAACAAACCCTATTGCCCAGCTACATAGGCCTGCTGCAACCTGCTCACAGCTTTGGGCAATCCTTAGTAATGGCTGTCCCTATATCCTTGGATGATTGAATTCTGTTGCCTAGTTCAATCTGCCTGCTGTAGCTTGCTCAAAGCTTTGGGTAGATGCTCATCATAGCTTTCTTTACGTCTTGCAGACTTTGGGCATGAGCTGATCACAGCAGTACACACACCTATTGTATGGAGCGACAGGAGACCCACAGACAAAGAGTTCAGGGAAAGCTTCAGTACAACAAAGCTGTCTGCTCAGAAGATCTTGGATTTCATGCATTTGCGGCAGTCTGTCATCAAGAAGGTCATTCTTGTCAACAGCGAAGGCTACTGGAGCGGTGAGCGGAACTTGTTTATACCAGTTTGTCAGACGTCAACATGCATCATAAGTGGATGTCAGGGCTTTGTATCTGTTTGAGCAACGACAACGGACAGCAGACTGATATCACTCCAGGGATGATGTGTGTTGCACGCTCTAACAAGATGTTTAGGGTACTGCAGCCTTTAATCGCATGCATGTGAAGCTTGGGATGCATCAGCTTTGTGTGCAGTCTGTTCATTGTTTTTCAAAACGTCACCTGACAGGTGCAGTCTTGTCAATGCTAGTCATACAAGAATAAACTGCATCGCTGTTGTCACTCGGTGACTATACGTACCTAGCAAGGCCTTTGAGCCCAAGTAGCATGTGTTACGTTGTATGTATGTATGTATGTATGTATGTATGTATGTATGTCTGCACCCGGCATGGTTGCCACGCTTGCCAGTCAGAAAGCACATGCCGTGATGTTCCAGTCCACATCAGCATGCTTGCTTCTTGTGCAGATGAGGGCTCCTTTGTCAACCTGCAGCACAAGCACAACTTCACCATGGCTCACTTTGGCATGATGCTGGGCATGCTGTGCAGCACTCTGAAAGGTGAGCAGTTCCCTGCAGCTCTTGCGTGCCTCCCTTCATTCTGCTGTTGTACTTGTACTGCGATGTTAGCTCACATCTCAGCATGGCGCATTTTGGCATGATGCTGGGCATGCTGTGCAGCACCCTGGAAGGTGAGCAATTCCTGCATAGCTGCAGCATGCTGCCGCCTCATCTGTCAGTCCAGCTTTGTAATTTGTTTTTGCGTCTCAGCAAGTGTGGTGCCTCCCATTGTCAATGTATGACAGTCAGCCTGCCCTTCCCCAACTGATGTAACTGCTGGGTGAAAGTCCAGAGCCAAAATTCAGCAGGGCTATTGTATCCTACCTTGTGTTTGGACAACCAACCCTCCTTGCTGCCTCTGTTGCTGCACCGCAACCTCTCATCCTTTGCTTGCTGCTAATTCTGACCGATGCCCTACGCAAACATTTGTTGTTGGCATCCACGGAAGCATGCAGAGCTGCATAAGCACTTTGACTTGCTGCTGATGCTGACTTGTTTAAATGCTTTTGCAGAGCTACACTTAGACAGCTGCATCTGCATCTTGACTTTCTGCCCATGTCAACATGTACCTATGTGATGTGCAGAGTTGGATGTGCAGCATTGCAACGACTTCTTTTCTGCGGGCATTGGGGCGTGGAGTGCCATAAGAGCCTGAGGCGCATTGCCATTGAGGACTTATTTGTGTGTTGCTGCATGTGCTCTGTCTTTGTTGCTAATAGTAACGGATTTCTATGCCACGCAGAGCTACACGTGCAGCACTGCATCAACTTCTTCCCAGCGGGCCCTGAGGCGTAGAGCGCAATCAGCTATGCATGAACTCTTCATAACTGCCATCTTCAAACTGTGATTGAGTGACCAACTGATTTTGTGCCATGCAGAGTTGCATGTGCAGCACTGCAACGACTTCTTCTCAGCAGGCACTGGGGCGTGGAGTGCCATCAGCTGTGTATGAACTCTTCAGCATTGCCGACTTCGACCTGTGACTGAGTGACTGACTGATTTGGTGCTGTGCAGAGTTGCATGTACAGCATTGCAACGACTTCTTCTCAGCGGGCACTGGGGCATGGAGTGCTATCAGCTGCGTGAAGAGCCTGAGGCGCATTGCCATTGAGGACCTGCACTGTCGCCTGGAGCCTGACGCACTCAAGGACCTTGCCTCCCTCACTCAGGTTAGCCTCTCCTGTTTTGGCGATTCTCTACTCGATCCCAAAGATTGCTGAGGCCTGTCTGCTCTGTCAATCACAAAACCATCTGCATGTCGACAGCTTGATGTCCTGAAAGACCTTGCTGCCCTTGTGTCTGCCCATTCCCTCAACCTCAAGTCTTTGGCCTTTGGTTTGTCAGTCCAATCAGAATCAGCAACTCTGATTCAAACCACAACATAGCAAAAACAGCTTCATGCCTTAATCAATTGGCATTCCTGTTGTCAGATCCGAGCAGCTGTTGGCATAAAGTGGTCGAAGAGTGACAGAGGGGTACAGACTGCTCAAGACTGTGTCTCTCTCTTGTTGTTTGATCCACTGCATGTCAACAATTGCCCATGTCTGTCTTTTTGTTTAGTCATCAGGCATGGCGCCCACAGGCATTGCCTCCCTCTCATACATCTGCTTCTGTACTTCACTCATTTGGTCACAGCAACAAGGCAACTAGAAGTGCTGTGTGACTTTGTGTCTCAACCCAAAGTGGCAGCAGCTGCAGAAGTAGCTGCAGCTGTAAAAATGCTGCAGGGAAAGCTACAGCCTTTAGCAGGCGTCAATTTCTTTCCAAAGCAGAACAGTCATTGCCTGCGTTGATTGCATGCCAAGGCAGCAGCAATATCACTGGTGAGTATCGGCACGAGCAAGATTGACTCATTGTTACTCACACAAGCTTATGTCAGTCCACATTGCAGTAAGAGGGTTATTTATAGTCTTTGTCAATGATGTCTTGGCATAGTGACTGACGTAATGGAATGGTCTTCAGCAGTCAGGCAGGATACAAGCAGTCATGTTCAAGCATGACAGTAATCTCTCGATATACTGACACTTGATTTAAGGACATCGTTGATGTAAGGGCAGTGCAAGTGGGAGCGAAGCACTGCATTCTGGCTGCAATGTAAGGACACTTTCTTGGTAATCAATGCAGTAGTTATATCAAGAGATTACTGTATCAATGCCTGACCAGCCGCTCAAGACTCAATGGCTGCTGCCTTCCTCAGTTCTTACCATCATCCCATCAGCTTGGCATCCATAGCCAAATCTTTGAGCAGCTTGCCTCCCTTTATCTCTTTTTTTTCATCTTTTCTTCATTTCTTCTTCTGAATTTCTTTTATTTTCCATTTCTTCTTCTGATATTTTTCTCACATCCCAGACGGGCTCACACAAATGGAGTCCATGTTGAACACTCAATGAGCTCTGCATGCAGTGGGTATGGCTACTTGTATTAGCATGAGTCACTTTTGATTGGCACTACAACATGACAACTTGACCATTGATAGGGTTTGACAGTGTGGGGTTGGGAGCCAGATGTGATTTGTCAGACATTCAAGTATGAGAAAACAGACAGATGTGTTGAGCAATCAACAGCTGATCAGCATTCACCTCAACAGAGTGACAGCTGTTCTGCTGGGGTGATGCCGACTCAGGGTTCAGTGTGGACGCCATGCAAGCTCATTGCTGAGGCGCATACGACTGCTATGTCTTACTGTGAATGATTTGCGGCACAAGGCACGGGCCACACATTGTTGATTGCTGACAACGGACAAGAAATTAGAAGTAGATTGTAGCAGCATCTGGCGCCCAACACCCACTTGCATTACAGATCAGCAACACTGCATGAGAGTAGTCAGTCAATGCAAGTATGTTTTACAATGACTGCAATGCAGCATGTCACCTGTGTTTCATGGAATATAAAAGACCTGATCAGGATCTATTGGGAGATGCAGTTCGGAGGAATTGAATATCACCGCAGAGCAAAGCAGCGACAACTGGCATGTGGGGTTGGATTGCATTCCACAGCAATGGACAACACTCATTTCTTTGGGCAGCATGCCTTAGCACAGCATATCACATGTACAGCTGTACACCTGCTGACAAGAAATGTTTGTGATAGTTGTAGTTGGAGGAATTGAGCATCACAGCAGAGCAGAGCAGCAACAATTTGCATGTGGGGATGCACTGCATTCCAGAGCAATGAACAATACTAATTACTCAAGGCAGAATGCTTTCAGCACAACGTTTCAAATGTACAGCTGTCCATCTGCTGACAAGAAATGTTTGCGATGTTTGCAGTTGGAGGAATTGAGCATCACAGCAGAGCAGAGCAGCGACAACTGGCACGTGGGCTTGGATTGCATTCCAGAGCAATGGGCAAAACTGACCAATCTCACAAGGCTAGAACTCAGAGGCCACTGCTTACTCAACCTGCTGCCTAGCTTCCTGGCCAGATTACCACTGCGCCACCTGGACCTGGGCAACTGCCGGCATCTAAATTTGGCTGTCATCCCAACCATGACTCAGCTTGAAGTGCTGTCGCTGTCGGTGAGTTACCTTGACTGATTTGTGGACGCAATGCCTTCACCCTGTTTCTGCAGACACTAGACTCGCTGTAACGCCTGCTTGACACTGCAGTAAGACACAGATTCAATGGCATGCTCATTGTCTAAGTTCTTTGTGCTGGTCACATTTCTTGCGAAGCAAACCAGCCCTTGCCTCAAGCAGCAAGGTGGTATTGACATGCTTGATTCTTCATGTCCAGTATAATTGATGCTTCATGTACATTATATTGGTACATGATTGAACTGGTTGAAGACAGTTGATTGCTTCTGTACGTACCTAGTTGGGCCTGCTGAACCTGCCTAGCCCACGTTTATAATGTATGAATGAAAGAATTGATTGCTCTGGCTCCCCAATGCAAAAGTTTGCATGCATAGTAACTGGCAGCAAGCATGAATATCATGAAATGCCATGCCTTTCTATTAGTACAGAGCTCGAGTTGAACATGTGCCATCCAAGCAGTCAACTAGCCCATTTTGCGTCAGGATTTCCCTGGTAACACCTCATGCTTGCAAGCAGGACCCATGTGGCTGACCCTGTCTATGTTTGAATCAGGCAACAGGTTTGGCAGAAGGCAGGGAGTCTGGTGCACCACCGCCCACAGCTGTGGCCGTCAGAATGCAGCTGCCAGACCTCTCAAATTTGACCAATCTGACTGCGCTAAATCTCAGTGACAACAGATTGACCAGAGTACCACCAGTTTTAGCCAAGTTGAAACAGCTCTGCTACCTGGACTTGTCTTGCAATCAGGAGCTTCAGGTACGCATGTTGCATGAGTATATTATGCAAGTAGATTAACAGTTCAGCTGCACTCAAGAAGCAAGTTTGCAATTTGGCATGACCTGCACCTGAACATGACTCCTGGCAAAGATGCAGATGCTTCTGTGGTGTGCAGCTATTTGCTGAGAAACACAGCTTCATTTTTGCTGTGGCAATGTGTCCTGTGGATGAGCATAGCCATTTGGAGTGTGCATCACATGCAAATTTTGTGTCTTAGTCAACCATCTTTGTGTTGAAGCCATGCTATGTGGCTGCAAGGCTTTTGCTTGTCATGGCCATGCATGTTAAGGACGACCATTCAATTGGCTTCACTAAGTCATTTCCAGCGAATGACAGAATTAAGAGTACTGAGTCAGTTGCGTCTCATGTCAGTAATGATAGCTTGATCGGTTGATAGGTAGGCCAGAGAAAGAATTGTCCGGGTTGGAAAGACACGAGATTCTATGGCCCTGCTAGGTGCATGCTAGGCTTCCGCAGAGAACACTGCAGTGCCATGTCATCACAGATCATTCTGTTAGTCATGAATCATGATGGGCAGTGCCTCAATCCTTGTAATGTGCAGGTGATGGCTCCACTCACAACGTTGCAGTCATTGACGGCAGTAAAGCTGATTGATTTGAGGGGTGTGCATGAAGAGCCTGATATGGGTTATTGGACTGAGGACAAATGTACCAGTATGAAGCACATTGCAGCACTCACCAAGAAGATGAAGCAACGGCCGTACAGTTGCAAAATCCTGATGGATCGAGATTGAGTTGCATTTGCAGTTTGTCTTATAGTTTTGTACCATACATTTTAAGTTGAGTCACAGCACACAATAGTGAATACACAGGGAGAATATGTAAAACAATAAATTATTTAGCTTCAGAGGCCCAGAGATTGGCATACGCAGATATACATACAATTGGCAGAAATGGTAGGAAAATGCCAGAAATCCCATATGCAATCTTGTTCCAAGTGTGTATGTTGTAAAGCTCTCTTTGAAGATTTGCTTGCAAGTAGACGACCTTGCCTTGCCTCATGCTGCAAGCATAGTACACACCAATCATTTAAAACTGACCATAGCAGTGCGATCAGCATGCCCATGCGGCGTTTGCAAGCCATTCGCAAGCAATGACACCATGCATGAAAGATGTGTACTGCCCATCATTGCAACATCAGGTCAAGAGTCACTGTCAAAGTCAACTCTATAGCACCTAGTGCATCTTCGCACACAACCTCATCTACGCACAACTGCATCAGCTTTGCAGCTGAAATCATGTTTTGACTGCTGACAGTCATCTGGCTGAGGCACATCGATAGAACTGAATTTGATGTAGTTGAAGCTTGCCAAAAATTGACTGTTGACTGACTTGTGCTGCGCCATTTCCGTTGCCAAATCTGAATGCAAGCATATTGCTTCTGTGTTGAGTTTGTCAGAAATCATGCATCATAAGGTCCCAATATAAGCTTGCGCCTTGTGTTATCTGTACTCAGGGAATGCATACTTGAGACCCAAAAAGAACAGGGCTGTTCCACTGAAAATTGCAACCAGGATAATCAGGAGAACACGCCGCAAAATTCCTGCATCACAATAACACTTGTTCAGTCAACTTCTGCAAACATTCCAGATGCTATGGCTGTTCTGGACTCATCATGGGCTTGCGTACTATGCATTAGCATTGCAATCAAAATCTGCCAGCATTCTGAGCAGATCGCATCTTCCAGAACAGCGGGTATGCATGACTCATGGCCTGTGCTTCCTTCATCAGGATGCTGTTGCACCTTCGTTGCCACATGTCTACCAAAACGATCATGACCTGTACAAAAGTTGGCAGACAATTGTCTTCGCGCATGTTTTCAGCACAGAAAGGCAAGACAGGTGGCAAATGCAGCAGATCATTTGCATCCATATTCAATATGGCTCCCCTGCCTCAAGGCAAAACTGAAGGGGCTTACCAAAAGCAGACGTGTCCATGCCTCCCTTGACCTCAGTGCTGAGTATACAAACGCTCAAGATCTGCAGGTCTTGATGCAGACAAAACAAAGCTGACCAAAAGCAGATGTGTCCATGCCTCCCTTGATCTCTGTGTTGAGTGTGCAGAAGCTCAGGATTTGTCTGTTTCGATGCAGAAAAAGCCAAGCTTTCTAAAAGCGAAGGTGCTCATGCCTTCCTTGATCTCAGTTTTGAGTATACAGAAGCTAAGGATCTGCCTGTTTTCATGCAGACAAATCAAAGCTTACCAAAAGCAGAGGTGTCAATGCCACCTTTGATCCCAGTGTTGAGTATGTACGCCAGATCTGCAAGCTCGATGCAGACAAAACAAAGCTTACCAAAAGCAGAGGTGTCCATGCCTTCCTTGATCTCAGTTTTGAGTATACAGAAACTCAGGATTGGCCTGTTTTCATGCAGACAAAACAAAGCTTACCAAAAGCGGAGGTGTCCATGCCACCCTTGATCCCAGTGTTGAGTATGTGCGCCAGATCTGCAAGCTCGATGCAGACAAAACAAAGCTTACCAAAAGCAGAGGTGTCCATGCCTCCCTTGATCTCAGTGTTGAGTATATCTGCTAGATCTCCAGGCTTGATCGCGCCTTGGCTGACTGCCTTTGCAAGCTGTGGCGCTGACGCTTCTGTGCCTACTGCTTCTTTTATTCGCTTTGATGCTTGTGCAAATTTCCTGAGTTGTATCATAACCTGCAGCATGAATGCTTCAGTTGGGGGTCCCGGAACATTGCTTATAGGTCTGGTTGCGATGACAGTGCAAGCACTGATGCTGTTTCGGACTATGAATTTATGTGCAAATTCTCTGAGTGGTAGCATGACCTGTGCCATGGGTGCTTCACTTGGGGGAGCAGCAGGTCTATTGTTTTTCAGTCTGATTGCATTGACAGTGCAAGCATTGATGCTGTGTCAGACTGTGAACGCATGTGCAAACTTTGTGAGTTTATCATGATATGTATATCGGTTGCTTCAGTGGAGGTGAGGGAGCATGCGCAAGATACTGAGCTGCTTCTTTTATTTGCTTTGATGCTTGTGCAAATCTGGAAATGTAAAATGACCTGCACCATGGGGGGTTTCAGCCGGAGGGGGGGGCTGGGGAACATGAGCACAATACTGTTGCTTGCAAGACAAATTTGTTGACAGTGCAAGCACTCATGCTTTACTCCCAGGCTGTGAATGCATGTGCAAACTTTCTGGGTTGTATCACAACCTGTATCACAGATGTTTCAGGCGGGGATTTGGCGAGCTTGTGCAAGACTTTGATGCGTGTACGTCTGGTTGCTTTGACAGAGCAAGCAACTGATACTGTATTCCCAGACTGTGAAGAAGAGGTGAAAGACGTACTTGTGGAGAGCTTTTGAGCTGAACATAATCTCCATTCTGCATGGCACTTTCAAAATCCAGACCGCAATTGATAGCATCTGCAGCGAATGCAACCCATCGTTCATGCATCCTGTTGCTGGTGCATTTGCTCAAGATGTGGTGGACACAACTTTGAGATGTAAGCAAGCCTTGGCAAACTCAGCAATACTGCAACTATTATTTGACGTAATGACTGCGTCGGTAATCAAGAGATTTGTCACGACATCAAGTTGTTGCTGGTCAGAGGTACCATTGCAAGCAGAGTGCAGTGCATGATTCTCAAGTTTACGATTTCACATTGGGAATGGCACTATATCAAGTGTCGCTACGTCAAGAAAACACTGTACCTCTGAGAGTGACCTGTGCAAATTCGACATCTCCATTTCCAGCATGGACGCATGTTGAGTTGAACAATGCTGCTTGTCGCTCTTTCAGAGAAGGGTCCTGCATCACAGCGTCAGAGGTAATCTCACTGGCTGACTGCCCCTGGCACAATTGAACAATGATCGCTTGATGTCACAAATGCTTTTGTTACCAAGAAAATTCTCAGAAGTACCATTGAAGTCAGCGTGCAGTGCTTGGTTCCTTTCCATTACTGTTACCTTGAGCATGTCAACATATCGAGTGTCACTACAATGGCAAAACACTGTGGCTACAACACAGCAAGCTGTACCTTGCGCAAGGCCTGCTCAAATAGCCTCAATGCCCCTTTTCTGTCTCCAGCATCATACTTCTGTTGCCCTTGAGCGACTAGCTCTGATGCCTGCTTCATGAAAAATAACTCATTGGCAAATGAAATCTACACGCATCGCTTGCAAAGGCACCTTGATTGTGAAGCTGCTGATCAATCACAATGGAAGTCCTCGTACCTCGCCGTGCGCCACGGCATGCACATTGAAGCCTATTTGTCTTGAGCTTGCTCTGCCTACGTTCGCATCAAGCTGAGCACCATCTTGGCAAGACCAGTCCTATGGCATGCAAATAAAGCAGCATACCGCGACGTTGACCGCAGCAACTAGAACCAAATTGCCGGTGAAGTTGTGGCGCTGTGCAAGACGCCTGGAATGGTCCGGCAAATTTTGGCTGATGCCTGCCGCGCGCATGCTGGCAGCAAGTCGGAGCCCCAGCAGCGTATAGCGAGCCAAGCATGTCTGAGGTATGTGGTTGACACCAGTCTCAGGATCACTTGTTGAGCATTCAGCCCGCAGCATACACAGCACCTGATTGCAGACCTTGTCACAGAGCGTACGCGTACCGCGAGCTATATGCGGTTCACCATGCCATGTGCAGTTGACCCTGTCATAAAGAAGTTGTAACTTCTATTGCTCTTCTTGCAAAGGCCTCAGAGCAAAATCACAACTCCATGCTACACAATTTCGCTGATCGCATGCTGATACCTGAACCTTCACTCGTCACAAGGACTAAGGCATCGTCAGCGTCTCCAAAGGTTGCTGTGAGGGACTGACGTGACCATTGAGAAATCATGTCGCGACGCTCGATCGACGGCAGACGGTCGATCGACGGAAGACGCTCGCTTGACATCACTGAAGTCAGCACAAGCCGCAATGTTCTCGTCCCTGTGGACGATACAGAGGTGTGGAATTGCCCAAGGGATAGCAGTTAGCAGCACCGCCTCAGTTGCTCAGTGCGCCTGGCTGAAATCAAGCTCTTGCACAGGAAAATGAGCGAGCTCTTGAATGGGCATTGGAAAACATCTACAAGCACGGTACATTTGTCACATTTTCGTGACCTAGCAGGGCTTGGTGTATGTGATCTTATGGCACAGGCTTGCTATGCAGGTGATGTAATACATGTACTACACGTTGTGCCCCATTCACACTTCACATCAGTAGTTCAGCAATCAGAACAGCAAGAGGATATACTGGTGAGCTACAGAGTATTCCAAAAGTTGCATGCATGCACTGAACATAAGAATGCCTGCCGCATAATCTGTTGATTTGTTGATTTGGCTCATACAGGTGGACCAAGCGCACAATTGGATACAAGAGCGCTTTATCCACACGTGTGAACAGCAAGGGGTAAGCCGATAGCAGCTTGTGAGCTGGTGCTGCATTGGATAACAGCTTGATCATTGGTGAACTGGTTTTGCAGGCTCAGTACAAGGTGACTGTGCTGAAAGGTACAGCGGATGCAGACAGTATTGGTCAATTTGTATGTCATCAAGCAGAGCAGCTTGGGGCTGCATTGGTGGTCATGGCTGCCCACAATAAAGGCAGACAAGTCAAGTTCATTGTTGGCTCTGTTACACAGTATTGTACCAAAGTCTGCAGCAAGACTGTCCTTGTCATGCATTGACAGTTAGTTAAATTGATACTCTAGAGATGTAGACCTCCTAAAGACTGAGTGCGTCCTCAACAGTGGTACTAGTTGTGTATCATATTGTCAGACTACCAATAGGCAAATGTACTCTTTTCAGATGTAAGCACAGTGTCCCTTCATGTCATGTTGATTGCGTTTGTAGTGCAGTGCGCGCAATGACCTGCTGTGCTTTTCGGACTTGACAATACAGTTGTACCGATGAACATTAAAAAATGTTGACAGCAGCACTTTTGATAGAGCCAGTCCGACAGTATTGAAGTGCATCTGACAAGCATTGCCAGATGCACATGTAAAGATTGCAAGTGCAAATCGAGGCATCCTGAATGTTGTCTGCTCTGCGGAGACTTTCAACACATTGATTGAATGAGATGAAAACGGCTGGTCAGCCTGGCTCAGGTCAATGCACGACTGTGCAGCTGTCACACTGCAGAAGAAGAAGACGCATAAGTGCGAAACTTAGTCATAGCATTGCTTCCCAGCACTTGACGCAGCATGTGTCGCAGCACTGGTCGCAGCAACCTCACCGTATGCTGTGCGCACCAATCACAGCAGCCGCTCGCTGCACTCTATGAACAGTAGCACGCCGCGTACAAGCTCGTCATTTGCTTCACAAAGTGCGTTTAAAGTCGTATCTGTGCGGGTTCTACGAGGATCACGAATCGCTACAAAGTCAGCCAACATGGATCCAAGCATTGGAGACTTCCTGTCTGAACCGGAACTCGGTGTCGAGTACTGTTCGTCTAACCCGGAAGACTACGGCGTTCAAGAACTGCAGACTCACAGGCGGGACGACACCGTTCGAGCCGGGCCTAGAGAAACCGAACGTTGCCCCCCAGCTCAACACCAATATGGCGCACTGGCCCTTCTAAATGCCGCGGTCGGTACTATTTCGCGCTGCCAGGCTGTGGAATCACTTGACGTCTGCACTATCTTGACCTGCAGAGCCTTTGTTACCTGCGTGTGCTCTGTCGTCGCTGTCATTCGACGCATTGTCTGCCGTCGCAGGCCTCAGAGGCTGTAGCGGTCGGCCATGCAGACAGTGCAGAGCATGCCCTGGCTTCTTCAAGCAGCATTGCAGCAGCTGCTCATCCGGTTGTGTTGCCAACAACCATTCATGGCCAAGTACCCTTGCATGTCCTCTGCATGGGCAATTCCATCAGGGAAGCTGGCAGCACAAGTTTGCGCCTCTTCTGCAAGGCAGCTCTGACAGCAGCAGACGCTGTCTTAGTTTACATTGACAGCCTTGACCAAGATCTGCCTGAGATCTCTGTCATCTTTCAGGTTTGCAGCTACGCAGGCACACATGAAATTATGTTTTGCTAGCAGCTGGCTTTACTGCATGTAGCCTGGCTGCACAGTATGATTCAGGCAATGAATCAGTGTCATCGTCAAAAGGCGATGCAGAAGTGCAAAGTGCTGGTTTGTTGTTGAGTTGCTGCCTGATTCTGCAGCTGCAGACTTGTGCTTTGCAGCTCTGTGATGGCTGCAATCATTGGCAAGCTTGCAATTGCTGCCTCATACAGGCACATTCAGCGATGCAGGCACTTTACACTTCAAATGCACTTTCTTTCATTTCCACTTAGATTACACTTTCATTCATTTACACCTCAATTACACTTTCATTCTCCTGCAGGAGAAGTTGCACCTGACACAGAACTCTGCCTGGATTGGCAAGCAGCCGATCATTCTATACGTTGTGACGAGGCAGAACAGCCTAGCAGCCAGCAACAGAGATATCAACGCCTACCTCACTCAAATGTGGCAGACAGCTGTCGCAGGGATCAAAGACAGCTCAGACCACTGCCCTCAACTTCAGATGTTCTTTACTGTAAGTGTTGCTCAAGCTTGATGATGCAGCTGCGCATGCGTAAGTGCAAGTGTCTGAATGCATGCAAGCATAAAATGCACCAACTATACCTACTTTCAGCTGTTGCCTAATTGAAGACAAGACACAGTCAGGATGTATGCATGAGTGACCTTTAGCTTGTGCCAGACAGGCATGCTTGCTTTTGCCTTCATCCCTATACGCCATCTGCATAGTGCTCTATGAGCACAGCCAATCATGCACAGCCCCAAACCTGCATCAATTGTTTGTTTGAAGCGTTTGCCCTTTTGTGCCTCAGAGGCAGCACTTGCAGGCTGAGTTCGATCACACCGGCTCCTGCTAAAACTGTCTGGTTACATGTTATGCCCAGAAGTATAGCTGTTTGGCTTTTCTCCCTTGTCTTCATACTGTGATTCTGACGCAGGTGCATCATCTGGGGCTTTCCAACCAACAGTTCTGCCCTGGGCCCCAGGGCTATCTGAGAGACTGCTTTGATGCTGGAAACCATCTCATTGTTGAAGGTGCGTCAATCATTCTCCACAAACTGCATTCCTTCCGCCATGACTGGCTGGTTTGTGTATGAGTTCACAGGCTAAGGGCATGTTGCTTGGTGTCATCTCAGACATGATGTGCATCAACAGCGACGACTGCATTTTTTCCATAACTCTTTTTCTTGGCTGTATTCATTGCCCACAATGGATAAAGCCTGCTACAAACACCCGCAGCCATGGCATGTGACTTTGACATGTCTAACTCCTTTCAAGCTTGCGGCGCTGCATACAGGGTCATCAGATGCAAGTGCCACTCCCAATGCAGCGCTGTTTCCTGAGGCTGCATATGGCTGCTATGTACGACGCATCTGTGCAAATCTTGAGCGCTCAGACGAACAAGTGGTCCTGGACATTGTGGTGAGTGATCATCTGCCACACCAACAGATCTGTGCCATGCGCCATGACATGCAATGGGCGTCACTAACTACACCAGTGTGCATGTCACATGCATGCTCAACGACAAACACGTTGGGAAAGTCAGCGTGCAAATGTAGCACATGAATGTCCAGCCAAAATGTTTGTTGACAGATGTATATGAGCGCTGTAAACATCATTTGTATGCTTGCTGGCCAAACTCAGTACGCAGCTTGGTGCATCCAGAAGCAGTGAGCTGCCTCCAGACAGTTCCAGTCAGAAGCTGTTTTGTGCTGATGCAGAACAAATGTGCTGAATTTATTCTGATCATGAACTTTGTTTGCAACACTGCACGCCTGCACCCATCTCCCCTTGTCAGTGTACATATGCTCTGTCAGTATGGTGTTCTGAACATTGCAACAGCTTGTGCAACTGGTGCAGCCTTGTCACCAGCAAGAGACGTTGTACGCCTTTGACTTGGGCGCTTGCATCATGGTCATCACTATTCACACCCTGTCTAGTGAGGTTTTACTGACCCAGCGCCAGGTACATGGAGAGCTGTGGGCATTGGTGCTGGGCTGTGCAAGCAAAAAGGCCTGACAATACTGAGTATAGGCTCAAGTTTGGACATCTCAGAAAATGCGGCAAAAGCAGTTGACAGCTGCCCAAGCGTCTGATCTGCACTTTCTATCAAGCTTAAGCTGTGTGCAAACCTGTGTACTGCAACAGATGACCTGATCCGGTTTGATCATGTGAACACTATTGTTTGCAGGCAAGCATGGGAGATGGCATTTGCAAGAGTGCGGCAGATGAACACTTGACGGCTCTACAGCAAAGCGACATCTGGGACAAACTACAAACAGCTATTGCCATGAGGCAGTTGGGTGTCCAAAATGTGTTGGACAAGATGAACGACCTTGTGTGCAAAGCTGTCAGTGGTGAGATGCACCTTAGTGCGTTGGCCCAAAGTTGCACATTAGCTCAGAAAAACTGAACAGTGGTATGATGCACTCTAGTGTAATGGCTCAGTGCTGCAAATTAGCTCAGTGATTTGAGCTGACACTGACTGCTGCACTTGTGCCTGGTCTGCTGTGACAGACTGAGCTGTGCATGTATGCAGATATTGCATAGGCACATGTGTTCCAGGTTTGCCATGTCTGATGTGAGCTGACGTGAGCTGAGGCTGGCTGTCTGCACTTGTGCTTGGTCTGACATCACACAATACACAGGTCATGGTGAGATAGATGCTCAGCAAGAGCCCACGCAGATGTGATGGACTAACAGCTGTGTTCCACAAAGCCTAACATTCACACAGGTTGTCACAAAGTAATTTGTTTACACAGAATATGATGAAGTGATGGCTGTGCGCTTGCCAAAAGAGTTCTTCAGCAGTGGTCGCATTTCTCCCTCTGAAAAACGAGCCAATCGAGCTAAACTTCAGCTAAAGGACGCAGCAAAAAGGCAAAAGCTCACTCTCAGACACCGAGTCATTGGCATGCTGCGGGACACCTTGGTGGAGCAGCAGATTGCGATGCTGCAACAGAGGCATGTAAATCATGTCAGGAAGCGAATCATGTTGGGCTTTGCACAAGCCACTGATGCTACTGCTGGTGAGCTTCTTCTTGTTTGCTGCTTTGTCGCTCTTGAGCATGTAGGACCTTGTTTGTATTCATGTACAGTGCGCCGTTGGTGTCCTGACTGGACACTTTTCCCAGATAAAGTGTCCCTGTATCAGGACGTTATCTTGTATGCTGTGTTGTCGCTCTTGATGTTGCAGCAGAGGCATGTATACGTCAGGAAGCAAGTCATGTTAGACATTGGGGAAGTTCTACTGCTGGTGCGCTGGAACATACATTGCAAACAACTGAATATGTGTGTCCTGTGACATACATTGCAAGCAATTGCACGTGTGTGGCCTGCAACAGGCACTGCAAGCAATTGATTGTGTGTGGCCTGCAACACACACTGCAAGCAGTTGCTTGTGTGTAGCATGTGCCAAACACTGCAAACGACTGCCTGCTTCAGCCAATGAGTTGCTGGTGATTGTCTGCTTGTTTGCTGTGTTGCTGCATGGATGCTGAGCATGTAGCGGTCTCATTTGTATTCACAAGAGTGTTGCTGTGCCCTCCTTATACAGTGCCTTTGCTTGCCAGTTAATCGGCTCGATGTCCACACACTGGATCAATATTCATGATTTCTCATGCGCCAAAAGGGCATGCAATCTGCTTGTCCAGGTGCAAAGTCAGCTTATTTGGCTACTTCTAGCCCTTTGATTCCATATTCTGGCCTTCAATTCAATCAATGGGATCCGAAGCCTTTCTCAAAGCTGGACAAGTACCTCAAATTGCGAACACCTGATTGTGAGCACACTGCGCCTGGGATCACATTTGGGCAGATTTCTGACGTGCAAACAGCTGTCAGGTGGGCCTCATATGTATTCCCTGGCATGCGCATTCATTCATGCTTACTCTTCATTGATGTATATTCTTCATTCTTCTTGAAGATTCATTCTTTTATTCTTCATGCATTCTTCATTCTTTCATTCTTCATTCATTTTGGTTCATTCTTTCATTGACTTTTTCTTTCGTTCATTCTTTGTTTCATTCATTTTGGTTCATTCTTTCATTCGTCATTTTGGTTCATTCTTCGAAAAAGCATGCTAGACAGGCTCAGCAGGCGCATGTGTGATTGTCAAAGCATTGACAGCTTTGACTGCTCTGCCTGCCTACCGACAAGAGTGGTGATTCACACAGGGGCTGCACAAAAGCACCATATGACTGCATTCATTCACTTTGATTTGCTCTTTGAAAAGACATGCTAGACAGGCTCAGCGGGCGCATGTGTGATTGTCAAAGCATTGACAGCTTTGACTGCTCTGCCTGCCTGCCTACAGACAAGTGGTGATCTACACAAGGGCTGCATCCAGGGACCAAATGACTGCTTACATGCCTGCAGACAAGAGTGCAACATACACAAAGACTGCATCAAAGCAGTGTATGGCTGGACACTTAGCAACTGCATGAAGGCACTGAGTGACTCCACTGTGCCAAACTCCTTTGCCTGCAGCTGGGAGTGTGAAGTACACAGGGGCTGCATCAGAGCGCCACATGACTGCTTGACGGGCCTGAAGACAAGAGTGCAACATACACAAGGACTGCATCAAAGCACTGTGTTGCTGAACACTTAGCAACTGCGCAAAGGCACTGGGAGACTGCACTGTGCCAAACTGCTCTGCCTGCCTACAGCTAAGGTGTTCAGATACACAAGGACTGAATCAAACCAGTGTATGACTGCATTGCTTGCCTGCAGACAAGAATGTGAACTACACAAGAACTCCATAAAAGCACTGTGTGGCTGGGCGCTAGCCAAGATTGCGCAAGATGCAGCAAAACCTAGAAGTCCAATTGGCCGCAGAACCAGTGGCAGCACCTTACGACAGTCACATGACCTGGATGCGGAGCTGCACCACATGCACTCAAAGTCCAATCACCTGGATTCATGGTTTGTCGAACTGCTGCGCGACCTAAGATCACCTATAATCAGAACACCACAAGGTCCTTACTTGGCCCCAGATACACATGCTAGAGCCAAAGCTGGCGTCCTCTCACTGGAGAGAGCTTTGCAAGAAATGGTAAGCTGTTTGAATTCTTTTGGGTCTGGTCCATTGATTGAGTGCAGTCGGCTAGAGCACACTATTTTAGCGTGCACATGCACATTCAGGCATAAAACATACTTGCAAGAACAGGTCTGTGCTGCACAGTACAAGCTGATGTGCAGATCTGGATGATGTGTGGTATCAGACTGCGTTTGTTTGTATGGTGCCTGCTGTTTTGCATTGCATCAAGCAAGCTGGCTGCAAGCCGCCTTGATTCATTCAGAGCGGCTAGACAGGCTCAGCAGGCCCAGCTAGGTCCGAGCTGGAGCAGTAAACTTGCCTTGATTGCAGCGTAATCTCAGTTTTGTACATGCTCTGTTCAAAAGTCAACATCCGCATGACGCCAACGCCAAAGTCTTTGGCTTCTGTTAGCAGCATCAGAAGTTCTGTGTGCATCTTACATTTCCAAAAACGCCTCTTGTCACACATTCTGCTGATCTGGTCTGCATGCATGTCATGTCATGGCATGGCATATCATGTCATGCCATGTCATGTCATGCCTGATTTTCATGGATATATAGTCATTGCCATGGTGTGGCACGTGTGATCAACCTTGTTGGCTGGCTAAGGCATGTAAAAGTACTCCCTCTCCCTCCCTCTCTCATGTCATGTCATGTCATGTCATGTCATGTCATGTCATGTCATGTCATGTCATGTCATGTCATGTCATGTCATGTCATATCGTGTGGTGTGGTGTGGTGTCGTGTCGTGTCCTGTCAGGATGCTTGTCAGAATAGGGAACTTGACACATTCTTTGGTGATCTGCAGATAAATGAGCTTCACTTAGACTTAAAGCTGGTTGCTCTCACGGCTCTGAAACCACTTTGCAGCGAGCTCAGGTTCCATGTCCTCAAGCTAGCAGGTGTTCCTGTGGGGAATATTTTCACAAAATGATCACGCCACGACAAAATGGAAGGAGTTCAAAAACGCACGGTGACAGGTATCATCCTGGAAGCCTTGTCAATCATACCTGGGGGGCACAACTAGAGTCTAAGTACTATTTACTTTGAAGAAGAGCAGTAAACGCAGCCTGGGGTAAAGCTGTGCTGACTTTGCCTTGGCAGCAGAACAATCACACTCCAGGAGTTGATGTTGGGAGTTTCCCGGGAAAGTGGGACTTTACTTTTGCAAACCTCTGCAAGGCTGCTGACCTCAAGCTGCTTGAAGGAGAGTTTTTCAGCTTTGAATTTGTTTTTCTAATGACTCTGTTGTCAGTGTTTGACCAGCTTGTCCTGCCAGACCTGGCTGGCGCTCCCAGATTGAGCCTGAGCAGATTTATTGCTCAAGCAGGACTGATTATGGGCCGGCTGAAGTTGATGCCTTTCAAAGAATGAGATATTTCGGCCCATAAGCGCTGCCTGGGCAGTCTTCCCAGTCTGAGTGACGTCATGAAGATTACTGTGGCACAGTCTTGAAAAAATGAAGGTAGTGGGTGTGTTGTTCTAATCATTGAATTGTTGTTTGCAATTGTCAGCAAAATGCCAGATTGACATTTTGGTAGAAACTGCAATTTTGAGTCCCTTGCTGTTGTTTTTTGGGCAAGTGCCATGGCGTGACACTGCTTCATGTACCTGCTATATTGTGACAGCTTGCAGTTGCTCAGTGAATGACGATCCTGACAGACAAGTACTGCCATTGTAGAGTATGCTTGATGCGCATGATTTTGCTTAAGAGAAAGCCAGCAATAATGAAGTCACATCTGTCAGCGGTCTACAGTGCCAAGAACATTGTTGGGTTTTGTGTCATACACCCAATGTCCAGTTTGCGACAGAGTGAGACTTAACCTTTGACCACCGCGTTGCAATGAGTCATAAGTGGTCGCAGCCTGCCGATCATGGCATGCGTGTTTGACCAGCCATCAATAGAGATTCATTTTTAAAACTTCCTAAAACTCAATTGCAACCCTGAAGCGTTATGTCTGGCCCATGGCTAAATTGAGTTCTGAAGTGACAGCTCGCCCAGAAGAGCAGTCTGAGGGATCGGCTCACCTGGATCACTGCTCTGCTGCATTCCATCGCTTGAAACGAACACAGTTTTGAGGCTTTCCAAAACATATTAGCCTTCAAGCTCGAGCCAAAACGACTCATTCAAGGACGCGACCTGCAGTCTTGACAACCCTTGCGCACAAGGTTGAAGAGCCGTGCGTGCATGTATATGTGTATGTCTTGTTTGTGTCAAAGCTTGTATACCCAGCTGTCAAGTGCGTGCTTTGTGGGCCCACAGTCAACCAGGCATCGTTAGTTGAATTCTGAACCTGTCTCGCAGCTTCACCTTTTGTTTGGGCCCCGCAGGTGTCTTGTCAGTGCTTCAGACCACTTCGGAGAGCTGTGTGCACAAAGCCCCGGTTTGCCAGCAGACATGGAATCACAGCAATGGTTTGCAGGCTGAATCGACATTTTTCTTGCTTGTCAGTACCCTGCTTATGATGTGAGCTTTATGTGTTCTTCAGGCCAGTTGTGCAAGACAGATCTTACTTTGGAGCTCACCCGCAAACATTTGTCAACTTGGCAGATATTATGTTGGTGGTGGAGCATACAGGGTATCCAGCACACAGTCAATTTGTGGCATCTCACTCCAGGCTAATTTGTGACATGATAGAAGCCTGCCCAGGCTTCAGCAAACACCAGCCACTTGTCATCAGCTCAGCTCTAGAAGGGTACAAGCATGCAGATGCTCAAATTTCTTGAAACAGGTGTACACGGACTGTGCAGTACGTTCAAACAAAGAAGCCTTGCAGCTGTTGACAATAGCAGACCAGTTTGATTCGCCAGCACTGATGGACAAGGCTATTGCTTTCCTAGAGAATGAGAGCCAAGGGTCCTTCTTGCAGGCAGACTGTGGGCCAACAGGGGTTTTACACTGGCTGCAAGTTGCTGAGCGCTTTGGCTTGGCAGCATTCCGGCAGCGCTGCATTGACTATGCAGCAGACCATTTTGAGTTCATAGGTGAAGATTCCAGGCTGCTGCAACTGCCACCAGACACTAGCCTAGCTTTGATGCAAGCATTGCAAAAAATAATTGAGCGCAGAGGTAAACCTGTTGGTTTTGCTCAAGACTGTGGTGTAAGAAATAGCCGCACAGATAAGTACTGGCAGAGCTACTACTGCTGCAATAGTTGTCCCGGTCATACAATTTGCTGGAACACAAACTTTGATTATGGGCGATGCTCTGGTTCTTTGCCAGATTGGCAAGGCAAGCCATTTCTGTGCCAGTCTATGCTTTCAATAGAGGCCAGTCAGGGTAGCATAGGGAAAGATATACCAAAGGATTCGCAACATCTTATTGCAAGACTGCAGCAGTATATGAGGAGATAGGGCATCTCTTGGCCTGTGGTGCAATCAAGAATGCATTTTTTGTTGTGATCACAATGCTTGCTTGCATGGCGGGACACATCAACAATGCTTCTTCTGCTTGAATGCTAATGATCGGGCTTGTGTGGCAGACACTTGCTCCCTGCACTCTTGGCCAGACCATGCTCAAGGGAAGTTTATATGATTGCTGTGTAAGCTGGGAAAAAGAAAAGCAAAGTCTACACCGTTGCAACGCAATTGGGCATAGCGGGAGCCTCTGTTTATTAAGATAGCTGGGCGCTCGAAGGATTTGACTGTCATCAATGGCTGCAACAGCTTGATGAGTGGTATGAGTTACAGCAGTACATAGACTTGGTCTGTATTGCTGTCCCCTGCTGTCTCTAGTTGTCTTACAGCTTGCGTTGCACCGAGAGCAGCAGCAATAGCAATGCTGCTAGTCAGTTAATGTCTACTGTAACTTTTGACAAACTGCCAGATTGAAATTTGGTAGGCGTTCCAATGCCTGCTGAGTCTTTTGCTGTTGGGTTGTTTGAGCAAGTGCCTTGGCTTGACACTTGCTTTGAAGAAAACATGGCTCAAGAGAACCAAAGCGTCACAGGCAAACACGGAGGCGCAATGAGAGCAGGGCATCCATACGGCAAAGAAACAACATTCGTCAATGGTCTAACTTCTTCGGACGCGACCATATTGCCATTCGAGCCAATTATTTCCACCGAATCTTGGAAGACAAAGCATGCAAAGTGCACAAGCAGATCGGCAGATGCGGACACACATCCCGACTGGAAACCAGTCATTAAGTACAAGCGAATAATTGCAGTCAGCCAGTGCCGCTGCAAATTTCATGTTGTCATAGGCCGGTTTAATGATACCCAATTGAAATATGATCCAGATGCAACACTTGAACTTGGGCAAACAGGCTCGTTCTCACATGATGATGGCAAGGCGCCTGATGATGGCGAGTCGCCTGATGGTGGCGAGTCGCCTGATGATGATGATGGTGAAACTATATGAAATGATATCTGCTATTGTGTCACTGTAATCATCAATGTGTTAAAAGGCTGACAGACTTGAAGCACAAAGCACTTTGAGCTCATGCCACTGCATGACATGTGAGCATTGTACGGGGGGGGGCGCCATTGCTGCATCAAGAGTAGACTTCTGTTTGTTCACAGTGACAAGTACTGCTGCCACTGCTGCACCTCAGGATTGCTGCTTGGTGTTGGTCATGGCACAGACCCTCAGGACAAGCGTACCTGTCGAGCTTGCGGCAGGACAGTAAGGAACCTAACAACAGTTGCTTGCACTTGTCATGGTTCCACAGGCAAGCATGTTGTAGCCAGATCACAGCCAGGCAAGCTGGACCTCGTGGTGATGGGCAGGGAAGTCCTTGTTTACAGATCAGTCAAAACAGGGCTCTAGCATGATGACTGCTTACTTAAAGACTACTTGTCTTGCATTGCTTGGCAGTTTGTCTCAATTCTGGCCTTGTCTTGCATGTGACAATGGATCATTGTTACATCAAAAAGCTGAGGGGTGGCAGTGTGCGTATAGTTGTTTCACCCGCACAAATAAGCCCAATTTATTTGAGAGGCCTGAGCATGGCGCACGTTTGCACAGGCGCTGTGTCAAAACTGCCAGCTGCAGCAGCTGACACACTAGCAGCAGGGAAGTAACGTTCCTCTCCTGCATCTTGTTGATACAAGGCCAAAATGATGCAAGCTGATTCAGCCTTCTCACCATATCAGACTCAAAGGTCACTTGGGCATGCGAGTATCTGCGACACCACTCACACCTAAGCTAAAGCATATGCCGCAAAAATTCGCACAGAGTATAGTGGTTACAGTCGACGCTGCTGCTTCAGTATACAGTTGACATGTACAGGCTGCAACGAACGATTGTCGCATATTGTTACTCTAAAGCAGATATCTGGGCTGCCTCTATGCACAGATTTAGAGGCTCCAGTCATGATGCCAAATGGCATAGGCCTCTTTTTGCAGTAGTAAATGCCAAACATGATGTGGCCTATTGCTTCATGCTTATTCAGAACTTCCAGCCAACAGCCTGTCAGTAAGACAGCTCTGCAAATCTATTTGGTGCTGAGAATGCTTTGATGCTTCAGCCCTGATATAGCAGGATAGGACTCATGACTAATTGTCATCCAGCATCTGCTCAATAATGAGCGGTTGGAGCACAAAGTTTGACATCAGTTTGGTATGGCTGAGCTGGGCGCCAGTCATTGGTGAAAAGGTGTGAGTCTCAAGCCATTGCTGCCCTCTCATGGATGTAACCATCAGCAGCAGTGACAGGGTCCCACATCTTAACCTGCAAGCACCACTTCGTAGTTGGAAGGTGCAGCAAGAAGCCACTTTGACAGACAACCAGAAAAGTCCATGTTGTCAGGCATCATACAGGGAGCCTCTGTCAACAGACGGAGCCCAGGATTGCTGCTTTTAGAGCAGCAAACAGCAGAAAGTTGACCTGTGGGGGGTCAGACCAGACATCAAAGGGCGCTGCGCAATGCTCATGCTTGTAAGGCTCAGCCAAAAGGGTATGAAGTCAATTGCCCCTTTTGCCTCCTGATTACACAGTGTGACAACCCAGCCTGATAAGCAACAGTTGCATGTGCATTAAGCTTGGCCTGTTGCAGCCAAATGCTCACACAGCTGTCGTGATCTTTAACACATCAGAACTAGACATGATGAACGAAGATCAAGCTTGCAGTAATCACCATTTCTTGCATGACTTAAGTTGACTGCACGTACCTGCGTCAATGGAAACATCAAGAGGTTGCTTGTTGAAGAAGATCTTGGCTAAAAACCTCTTACAATGCCTGTGGTGTATGTGCTGCAGTAGAGCAGTGCACACAGCTGCATAAGCCCTCAGAGTCATTAGAGACTGCTGGGGAAACAGGCTCATTTGCATTATCTGTATATTTGAAATGCACAGCTGCTCAAGCTGTATCTGCTGCTTGTGCCGTGCCTGCTGCTCGCGCTTTGCCAACTGCTCATGCTGTGTGTACTTTGGCTGCTGCCCATGCTGTGCCTGCTGTGTCTTTGCATCAACATCAGCCTTGTTGCCTGCTAAGTCTTCAGGTTGCCGTGCTTGTGAAATTTGCTGCTTCCTGACCTTCTGGCGCTGCTTCTTGGCTTTCTTGGACTGTGCACGCGCCTCTGCTACTTCCTGCTGAGCTTCAAGCTTCTGACTGCACTCCTCAGCAGCTACCTCTGCACTGAGATCTCTCACCTGCATTATCAACAACGCATGATGAAGTTGTACACCGGCCCCCCTTGTTGGGTCTCCAACACAGTGATCATCGACTGATCAAAATCACAGGCTCAAAAGCATATCTCAGCATATATCCTCTTTCTGATGACATCCTGTCCTGACACCATGCTGGAACAACCGGTAACATGCATGAGAACCATAGCCAAACTCTGATATGCAGCTTTATTGGTGTGCACACTAGAACAGATGCTGCTAAGGCACACCCTGGACAAAAGAGAGGTCAAGCTTGCTTGTATATATGCCAGCAGGTAGCCATTCCAGGCACAGAATTTGGGGCTTACCTTGGACAGTAAAGAGGTCAGGCTTCCTTGTACACTTGCTGCCAGGTATCCATCCTGACCCTGCAGCTCACTGAAGGGCAGCATCTATTGCTTCACACCAATTTGATGCGCGACTCGAAGGAAGTTTTTTTAAGGCATGACAGTGTGTGCATTACCTTGGACAGTAGAGAGGTCAGGCTTGCTTGTACACATGCTGGTAGATATCCAACCTGACCCGGCGTCTCAGCGCAGTGCAGCATCTGTAGCTTGACAGCCAGGTCCTGTGAGGTTTTGGTTTTGGCCATGACCTTAAACTGCATGTGGCATGCTGGCTGATTCGATAGGTAGTCTAGCATCTCACATGTCCCCTCTCAGCAACAAAACGACTTATCTCTGTTAATAGAAGTGACAGGCTGGGGTAGGGAACCAGATGCAGCTCATTGGACTTCCTGGTTTGACAGCACTGGTGATTGATTGGCAATATTGCTGATGTCCTATGAAGTGTAGCCATTGGACAATTACGTGCCTCAGCATGTGAGACAGCTGAGTTTGAACATGTCTTTGAACTGTGCATGCCAGACTGGCTTCTTGAATAGGGTAGTCCAGCATCTCACATGTCCCTCCTGCAGCAGCATATTGGTATACATTGTGATGGTGTCCCATGATATACACTGCCCATAACGGCATGCCTCAGCAAGTGAATCAAACGGAACTGCAGCTGTCTGCATTGCTGTAAACAGATACAGCACCCCAGCCAGATCTGCCTTGTTTTGCGCCAGATGAGCAGTGCAATATGACAGCTTCCAGCATAGAGCAAGCAGCGCGCCCTGGGTGCTGAGGGTGCTGAGGGTGCTGTGGGTGTGTGGCTAAAGTCTGGATGATGGGTAGCAATGTCTCTGCAAGCAATATGCATAGCAGCTGTTTTTCTTTCTGCGTTGCCTTAGTTTGTGAGGCAATTTGGTTTGAAGTGAAGTTGATTTCCAATGAGAGGTGCTCCATGTGATTCCAGATGAAATCATCCAGGCTGTCCTTTGTGCCATTAAGCTCGAGAAAGGAGGCTAGCCTTGTCAGGATGAATGCACTGCGTAGTCGAAGCAGCTTATGGTTGACTCAGTCTTGTTGGTCATTGCTGACAGATGCTTGCTGGATCCTTTGGCTCTCAGGGCTGCCATGGCTCAGAGCACAAAGGACATAATTGGGCTCAGCTCCGGCCTGGCTGCTTGATCTTGAAGACAGAAAACTTTTGCGCCTTGGACTTGTTCACTGGCTGTCACAGATGCCAGCTTTGAGAGCAGCTTCTGATTGCTGGCTGAGGCATGATCGCTAAATCAGCTGGGACTTTGATAGTTGTTGGTAAGAATGGAGGTCAGCCACGCGACTCCGTGCTCGCCTTGCAGGCTATGCAAGCGATCCGCCTGGACTTCCGCGCTTTTGAGCTAGACTCTGTGTCATGGGGCCAAAGGTCGTTGCAGGATCAGTTGTTCACGCGCTAGTACAAACTGACTTACGTGTAGTGTAGGCTTGGCTGATCACAGGGGTTGATCAGCGCACATCCCAAAACTTGCAGCGTGCGGCGCCAGGATGCAGCAATCGGTTCTTGCGGTAGAGGCTGCCATTGACGTTGTGCACGCGAAAGTAGCCCTGATGCACAATGGCCTATACCCAACTACTTTTTTGCAGGCTGCACTTGCTAACTTTGATATTCTGATGATCAGAATATGAAACGGCAACACAACGGTCCACTCTGAATCAGGCATGCGCAGTAGCCAGTAGTAGATAGCAGCAACATAACAGTACGGGGTTGCTTGCTTGGATCGTGATTGCAGCAGGATGATGCTTCGGTTACAATGCAGCAAAAGGTCTGCAGTATGCTGCACATACAAAGGGCATGAGTGTCGAACACTCTGGCACAGACTGTTGTACGCCTTCTTAGGCGTCATGACGGGAGCCGCTGTCTAAAGAGGCAACCCGGGACAGTTGTCAAGAGAGCAAGATAGCATCAAAAGGCTTTTGCACAATGGCTGCGCAACAAAATGCACTGCCAGCAGACTGCCGACAAGGTCATGTCATGGTCACAATTGTTGCTGTACATATGCCTCAAGTAGCTACGTCGAGCACGGCTCCAAAAAGTTGGCTGCTTGCAAGATGAGCGATGTCTGTCTTGTGTTGCCTAAGAGCTTGCCCAGACAGCTTTCCTTCCCAGTCGTGGGGTCTCTCACAATCAGTAAACCCTCAGGCTGCTGAACCATCATGGTCGAGCCAGGGGCTGCTGCTGCTGCTGCGTGTGATGTTGTAATGGTAACTGTCCCGTCAGCAGCAACAGGATACACAACAGCGCCAGACTGTCCTTGAAGAGTGAGTTGCTCAGGAGGCGCCCCATTTGGTGCCAGTGACACCTGCAGTGACAGCTGCTCTGGCAGCTGCTGAGGCGGCAATGCTTCCAGGTAAGCTGCTGACCCCTCAGGGGTTGGTCGGGTGACCCCCTTGGGGTCTGCGGGCCCTGGTTCCGGAGCCTCAATGTCCTCCAACTCCACTGCAAAGTCTGGCAAGCCTGCTTGCATGGCTCCATCAGTCGAAATGGCCTCTGTTGCATTCTTGATAGCGGCTGCAACAGGATCAAAAGCTTCTGGTACTGCAGCTATATCTCCAGGAGTAGCATGTGCATCTGACATCTCTTGATCTCCTGCTGCTGTACCAGGCCGACTACTGGTAGCAGTCATGCCTGCAGTCGTATCCCTGCCATTGGAAGCCGAAGGGTCCAAATCAGTGCTGCCAGCCGGCGCCAGTCTGGACTGTGAAGCGCTCGCACTCAAGGGCTGTTCTCCGATCTGCCCTAGGGTATCAGCAGTATTGCCAGGGCTGCTGTTGGCAGAACCGCTGCGGGGTTTCTTGTTAGGGCGGCGGGCCACTGTTCTGACGCTGGTTTTGCCTGCACGCGATGGTGGCGGTGCTACGGCTGCTGCTTCAAGCTCCTCTTGCTCTACTTCGGCAGCTAGCAGGGCAGCGTTTGCCAGGTTGTCTAGGGTGGATCGTGCATCAATGCCTTCCCTGCACACAACCGGGGTTAGTGTCTCAACTATATCAACATGGAACCATAAGACATGTTGGGAAGCCCCAATTCGATGGAACGTGACGTTACAGCTCTTCGCGTCGGCTGTGGCGGCACACAACAGGGTTCGCTCAGGTTCTTCGCGACCCTCAAGGCGCACGTGGCAGCCACTGGGTAACAGCTCCCGCTGGTGGGGCATGTAAAAGCTTTGAAGGACACAGCTGACATGGGCCATCAGATGCTGGTGTGCTGATGCTGCTGGTCCTGATACAAGACTGCAGACAGGCGTGCATGGTGTGTACAATGTGTATCGCAGGGCAAAAGCAGCTTCAGAGTGCGAATGTCTCTTTGCAAATACCTTCTTCTTCTTCTTGTTGTGGACGCCTTCCCTGTACACAAACACTGACATGGGCGATAAGTGTCAACAAAAGTATTGTCGACAGACATGCAGTGCAAGTGATGTATGAAGAAAAGGAAAAAAAAGTCTGCGCTGTTAGGCGTCATAACAGGAGCCTCTGTCTAGAATGGCAGCCCGGGTGATGTATGTGCCTGCATGCAGCTGCAAACACTGACGGGCTCAGAACATCACATAGGCTGGTGCGAGTGGTGCAAATGCAAGACTTGCAGACAGGCATGCAATGCATGTGCTGCGCCTGCTAACTGCTGCAGATGGTGACATGGCATAGCAGTGTACTCAAACCTGCATGCGTGCACAAAGCGCATGTCTTCACTCATTTTGGCTTTGGCTTTGGCTTTGGCAGCAGCAGCAGCACAAGCACAGATAGACACATGAAAGCAGCCCAGCTTGTCTCATCTCCATGGCTTTAACAGCAGCAGCAGCAGCAGCAGCAAAGGTTGTGGCACAAACAAATTCTGCAGATGCTGACATGGGGCCCAAAACAGCATGTGTACACACAGCCCATGCCTTGACTCACTCTTTGGCTTTGGCAGCAGCAGCGGTAGCAGCAGCAGCAGCTGTGGTACACATGAATTCTGCAGATGCTGACATCGGCCCCAAAACAGCATGTGTACATACAGCCCATGCCTTGACTCACTTTTTGGCTTTGGCAGCAGCAGCGGCAGCAGCAGCAGGGGTGCCCTGCTGAGAGCTCCTTGACAGATTGTTGCTGCCGTCCTTATCAGAGTCAGAGTCCTTTGTCAGCCCGTTGTGACTGCGCTTGCTGCCACGCCTTGTGGCTGCGACCTCGCTGTTGCCTGCACAATCAACATGATATGTGAGTTCAAGGTTCAGACATTGTAGCCTTGCTGATACCTACACACAACATGCAAGATCTAGGACAAAGGTCAGATATAGCATGCAGAACTTCAAGGGAGCACAGATTGACCCCAACAGAGGTACGACAAACAGATACAGTGCTATGGATCAACAGCAATGACTTCTTGATCCAATGCAGCTTCTACCTGTCAAGCAGGTGCTGTTGCCAAAAGCTAATACAACTTTGGTGACAGAGGAAATAAAATAGGTATCCAGAATTCCTTCAACATTGCACGATGTCATGGGATCTTTGGTATTATTACACTTGGATCTATTGTGATATGCAGGTCCTTGCAAGGTAAGAACTGCAGATGTGACATTCATGAAGAATTGGACAGTGCCTGAATAGCGCATCTGTCAGTGCTGACATGTTCGAATAAGTCTGCAGAAGACAGACAGGGGTCATGTTGCATGCGCTGCTTTGCCTGAGAGACCCACCAGCTGCTGTGCTGTGCCCTGCTTGTGTTTCAGCCTCTGCCCTGTTGCCATTGTTGCCAGCCTCCTTTTCAGCTGGCTCGACCAACTCTCGACCTGAAGATACACTCCTTGACCGTCGCCTGAGCTGATGCTGCACAACGACACTGCCATTGTCGTCGCTGTGGCCGTTGCCGTTGCTGTTGCCTCTGCCACCGCTGAGCCTGCTGGTGATGTCAGCTGTGCCTGCTGCGCCACCGCCAACGACAGCATCAGCTGTGGTATGGCCACTGCTGGCGGCGTCGTTGCCACCGCTAGCATGCTCTTGGGCTGTGGTGAGCTCAATGGGTGGAAGCTGAAAGGCACTCTCCTCAGGCATTGACTGTTGCTGTAGCCTAGCTGAGTTAGGCCTGGATCTAGGGCCTTTCCCCACAAAGCCCTTGCTGATGGGGCTCAGCTCAAGTTCAGGCACAGGTGCTGGCAGAACTGCTGCAACAGCTTCTGAGGCAGCTGCTGGGGCAGGGACAAGGGCTGGTACAGGCAAGTGTGGGGCTGCTGGAGTGAGATGTGGCGGGGCTAAGGTATGGGGGTGGTGCATGGGTAGGTGGGGTGGAGCTGCATGGAAGGTGAAGGCAGTCTGTTCAGAGAATGAGGGAGATGGAGCAGTGAGAGTGTGTGCGAGGCTGGCTGGGGAGGCGTAGGGTGTGGTTGAAGAAGAAGCTAGGGGTGGCAGCTGAGCAGAAGCTGTGGGTGTGCGTCCTGCGCATGGAAACCCAGAGCTTGGTGCACAAGGGGGGTGGGCAGAGCGTGGGCGCTGTAATTGCTACATGTCGGGACCTGAACATGCACAACAAGTTGATCACTACATCAGCGTGCGCACCAGCAATGCTACAGATCAGCACGATGAACATGCACAACAAGCTGATTGTTGCATCAGCGTAGGCACCAGCAATGCTACAGATCAGCACGACGGACATGCGCAACAAGCTGGTTATTGCATAAGCGTAGGCACCAGCAATGCTACAGATCAGCACGACAGACATGCGCAACAAGCTGGTTATTGCATAAGCGTAGGCACCAGCAATGCTACAGATCAGCACGACGGACATGCGCAACAAGCTGGTTGTTGCACAAGCGTAGGCACCAGCAATGCTATGAATCAGCAACCTGCCTCAAGATATGAACACTTCACAATGCTCAGCAGCCAATAGCAACAGCAGGTAGAGCAGACATGCATGCCTCGGCAAGCACTATGTGCTTGCATTGCATGGGCTTGCAGCTTGCTTGTAGGCAGATGTTGCAGACATGCCATGGGCGTACACGCACACAAACGCCATCAGCTTTGCCTATAGTCCAAGCCTCTCAAGCTAATGTATGCACTCACAGGCAGCAGGACTGCAGGATACGCAGCCTACCATGCTCATGCATGGCATTGTCACACTCATGAAAGCTCAAATGCTGTCTAGTCTCACCTCCGGGCACCACAGAGTTCTGCACAGCAGCTGCAGCGGCAGCAGCAGTGGCAGCAGCAGCAGCAACTGCGTTCTCCTTGTGTCTGCGCCCAACTGGCAGGTTGAGGGTGTGCATATAGGCCCTCAGAAGTGTGACTTGTGAGGCGTGGGGGCAGGACTTGCGCAGCGTGGCGTTCCAGTGATTTTTGACTGCGTTCTCTGTGCGACCCTCCAAGTCTTTGGCAATGTCAGCCCACTTGTTGCCCACTTTCTGCAACAGCACAGATTGGTCAAGACATTTGTGGTTGGCATATGTCAGCCTGCTTGTTGCACACTTTCTGCAGTGATGCAGCAGAAGTGATTGGTCAACACAGGTCAAGCCTAACATTGGATCTGAACATTTTTCACCCTTTCAAAAAGGATGCTCCATGTAAAGTCGACTTGTCAGAGATTTTTGCGACAAATCTGATCAAAGCAACAAATCGTGAATGTCTGTATCTATGGCAGATTGGTCAAGGGCAGGTCGGCCAGAGGGAAAAGCTTTGGGTGTGCTGCATCACCAAAGACACATGCCAAGGCATCAAGGGATAACTATCAGGATAAGATGAACAGTGCAGTACACACATTGACCCCAACAGCATGCAGTGCTCTGCAACCATGCCAAGGTCAACAGGCTGCGACACATGCAGCTGGTCTGACAAAAACATCAGGCCTGAGTATGCAATGCAATACTAGATACATGCAGATGCGGTCAAAAGCAACTCAGCAGAAACAGACGAACTGTGCAGCAAGCTATGAATAGTAGCACCATATGTGCCGTCATGCAGAGCTCAACAGGTCGCAACACACAGTCACCACACGGATAGATTTTTTGTTACAGAGCGCGTATGGGAAGAAATGCAGTGCTAGCTAGATGGCGAGGTGCTAACTCCTCACACTACTATTTTGGCAGAGGGAAGATGTGCACACCTTGTGGGCAGCCACAATGATGCGCTCCTCTTCCACGCTCCAGGCATTTCTGTTGATCTTGGGGTTGAGCTGGTGGTGCCACCGTTCTCTGCACTGCTTGCCAATGCGGCCAGGGAAGAAGGTGGAGATGAGACTCCACTGCCCTTCACCATATTTCTCGACTAACCTGCATGACAAGGATCAAGATAAGCTGTTGATGTCACTAAAGATGACCACAAAGCTGAAGGTCCATTGCGCTTCAGTAGGCGCTTCAGTAGGCGCTTCAGTATGAGGCAGCCTGACAAAATGTTGTCATTTCATGTCAGTCTTACCCAAGCAGCTCTTGTTGCTGGGATCAGATGCTCAAGCAAGGTAGTTGCTATTTGCTACAAGCTTGGGACCTGATGAGATATACTTTGTGGAAATGTGCTTACTGCGTGAGTGCTACATCTTCTTCAAATGCTGTATTTGCTTCATAAAAAAGGACCTACTGCACAGAGATTTCTTTCCTTCATCATCATGAAACAAAGATGATGCATATGATTCAAAACAAAAGCCTTACTGCATGAGCGTAGCGCCTTCCTCAGGACTCCAGCTGCCTTGCACTTCAGCCACTCTGTATATTTGCATGATGCATCTACTTCGTGACAAAGTGTTGATTGCACAAGCATGGCAGCTTGACAAAAAGTGGAAGTGCTTACTGCATGAGAGTCGCATCTTCTTCAGGGCTCCAGCTGCCTCGCACTTCAGCCACTCTGTATCTGCGCTTGCGCCCATTCTTGCCTTCACCATCAGCGCTGTTGTAGTCTTCATCACCCTCCAGGTGGCGGGGAGGAAAGGTGCGACGGGTGGTTTTGGCTCTTGCCTGTGGCTCAGCTGCTGCTTCGGCTTCTGGGAAAGCTTGCTGGATTGGTGCAGACGCACCAGCGGCAAAAGGGTCCATGCCCCTGTATATAAGCAGTAGTACGATGTTCAGCGGGATTGTTGATGCTGGATACAGGTGTTATGATCTGGAATCTACGCCCCTGCATAAGAGCAGTTGTAACATAGCAGGGAAAGCTTGCTAAATTGGTGCTGATGGACCAGCACCAACAGGATCCATGCCGCTGCACAAGAGCAGCAATACATGCATGAGCCCAAGAATGTGGGCTTGCTTGACTGCAAAATGATTCAAGGTGGGTGCAGCCAACGGTGAGTCAGCGCCCAAGGGTTCTGTGCGGCTGCACAAAAGCAGAAGCAGATTGGTTAGTGGCAAAAGTCCCAATGATGCCAGATGCAATGGCTTGGGCCTGAGGCTCAGCTGCTGCTGCAGCTTCTGCAAAAGCTTGCTGGATTGGTGCTGAATGGACCAGCACCAAAAGGACCACCATTGGAGCACCATCATTGCATAGGAGCAATGCTACAGTGGTCAGCAGAGCATCTTTGTTGATGCTAGATGGGACCTGATGAACAAACAGGACCAAACGGTCCCTGCCTCGGTGCAGGAGCATTGTCACTGTTGATGAAAAGCAAGAACAGGGTTCCGGACATCTATATAGGACCCTTTTGGTAAGGTTAACTGTTACAAGCATGTTAATCAGGAACATTTGATATGACATGACGTGCAGTACGCAAGCGCTGTCTGACAAAAGTGTGCACCTGCTCAAGTGTAGCAGTAAGCGTGGCAGCATGAGACGTTGGCGATGCCAGACGTCTCACAGGCAGTGTACAAGCATTGTCTGCTGAGCATCACAGTCTGTCCTCATGATAAAATTGCATGGCAAGCATCCTCAATGAGTTGACATTGGTGCAACAAGGCTTCTGCCCGCTGAAACTGTTTGCCAGATGTTTAGCCTGTGGCGATCAAAGCAGTGACAGGATGCATGGACAAAAGCGCTGCAGGCAGCAGCTTTTGACAGGTCTTGTGCAACAAAACACATCATCGCATTGAGCAGCAAGCGGTCCAATGTTGGCAAAGCATGAAGGTAATTTGATATCTGTGCCCATATAATTAACCAGGTTGGCATGTTTGGTGCATACCTTCCTTCACTGGCTGTGGAACTGGCAGGGCTAGCTATGGGGCCTTCAGCATTCTGCAACTCCTGGGGCAGCAAGGTGGGGTTGGCATTGACTTGCTCAGCTGCTGATGCCATCACTAGCCTGCAAGCAGTGTAGCAAGAATAAGTGAACCATGACAGCTTCACCATTTTTTATGCATTCATTCAAAATGCAGACAGGCTCAGCAGGCCTGACTAGGCGCGTTCACCAGCGCTGGTTGGCTGACTCAAAAGTTGGCTCAACAAGGCGCCTTTCAAACTGAGGCTTATTCCAAGTCATACGTTGGCAATCCAAGGCGAAGAAAGATGCAGCAAGGGGTTAGGAAGGTAGACTTGTCAGCAGTGAAAGGGGAGGGCGACGTTACACTTTGAGGCACACGGCCATAAACCTTGGGATGCCTGTTCATTTCGAATGGTGCTGCACAGTGCAAGTCAAATAGTGCGATGCTGAGCCCGACTTGCACAAAGAACTGCGACCGTCGTCACACAAACATTTCAAACGTCAATCCCTCGATCGTCGTGACCCGGACGTCAAAGGCTTGCTTGACAGATTTGAGCGCGGAAAAGGTCGCACGCGGTCTTGTACTGTTCGATGTGCAGGTAAGAATGAGGGGAGCCGCTGAGATGCGACCAGAGTGCCAAGTGTAAAAGCCATCCAAGGCGTACCTTCAGCAAAGGCTGGGACCAATAAGCTTCCAGGAACCTTCTGTAAAACTTGTCTGCACCCCCCTTCTCAACTACTCTTCATCTGCACTGAGCAGAACAGCCGCTCACCTCTTGTGACAAGAACCAATCTACCATCGTGCCTGGTGTGACAGTTACACTTCACAGATATCACTTGGTCCAACAGGACCCACACGTCTCTCTTACCTGCGAGCAGGCTGCTCCCCGGTTTCAGTGCGCCTTCGAAAGCCTGTTTTGAGTCCTTGCTGTGCGAAAGAGATGTTGATGCGCCTGTTCTTGGAGCGGATCTGTAGCTCTGCCGCAGCAACAGGACGACGGTTACGGACTGGCCAGCACGTAACGCCTCCCAGTACATTATGGGCTTGACTTTTCCCACTGCAGGTGACGAGAATTGACTCACACACACTCGTCAAGCGCTCAAATTTTGCCCGCCATGACTGCTTTCGCGCAGGCTGGCAGGCATGGCTTGAAAGTCGCAAGTCATTCCTCTGGCGTGTTCAAGCGGCACTGCAAATGTTGTCAAGTCATGACAAGCTTGGCCTCAACTCAAAAGTCACTTGGGCATATGTAATGCATGAGAATATCTGTGACACCATTCACACCTGAGCCGATGCATATGGCCTTCAAGTTTGCAATGTGCGAGTGGGTATTCAGCAATTGCAAGCTATCGAGCTCAACTTGACAACAAATGCAATCACAGGCAGTGGCTGCGTTGAAAATATTGCAAACGTGCACAGAGTGTGATGTGTGTCATAGGATTTACGTCAAAGCTTGGCCTGAGCGCGCAAATGTCCCGCGGACCGCTTTATCATACAAATTTTGGCAATGCATCAAGTCTGACAACACAGCCAGTCCACATCTGGTGCTGAAGCATACAGGCTGTATGATACAGCCACCAAGAGGGCAGTCCACAACAGCAACGGCCTGCTGATCAATGCATGCTTCAACCGCACGAGCAGCAGAACACGCACAGGACAAGCTGGCAAGCAACAGTGATCAAGTCAAACATGTGAGATCAAGTCTGCATTTGTCATGACCAACACACACCTCCTGACATATGTCAGAAGTCAACTGACAAGGGCAGTGGCAACAACAAAGAGATAAGCAGCAATTGTACATTCGCAGATTTCTACAAAACTTGCAGAATCTGCCGCCCATGCCTCGAGATACCCAGGCTCAACTCCTGTGCTCCAGCGCAGCTGACGAGTGTTTCCAAATGTGACATGTAACAGCACAGACTTCCTGTTTTCTCCTTGCATCTGACAAGCTTCTTGAAATCAGGCGTCCTGTAAACAAGTGTGCTGTCAGCAACAACAGACATCAAATTGCAACATTGTCACAGCCTTACGTAAATGCACAGAACAATGAAAGCGACAAGAAGCTTCGTGCTTGCAGGTAATTGGAGAAGCTGCATGCGACGCCTGTCAAGGACCACGACACCAGTGATGCAATTGACACCACTAAATCTTGGAAAGATTTGCAGATTGTTGAAATGTATCTGCTCATCGTATGTTGGGTCAATTGCGCCCACCATCAACTTGACATCCACAGCTCAAGCATCAGCAATGCAGGTGCAACTTATGCAAAACTGTTGCTGTGTACCTGTTCATCGTATGTTGGGTCAATTGCTCCAACCATCAGCTTGACCATCCACAGCTCAGGCGTTAAAGCAATGCCCTTCTGCCTGTACTCCTCAGCTTCCAGCTCAAAGTAGGATGTGGCATCAATCATGTTACCCACATCCCTGTCGTTGTCAAGCCTGGATAGGAAGGCCTGTGCGTCTGTGTCCTTGCCCACCTGGAGCACACATTTTAGCCTCAGCATCCCCTTGCAGGTGCCGTACAAGTTGTCACAACAGTGAGGATGTCCATTCTTCATCTGTGTCCTTGCCCATCTATAGCACGCATGTCACAGTCAGTGCAGCCGCCATACAGATTGTCACAATAGTGAGCACATGGTGTAAGCTTCCAGCTCAAAGTAGGATGCAGCATCAGGCATGTTACCCACATCCCTGTCGCTGTCAAGCCTGGTCAGCAAGGCCTGTGCATCTGTGTCCTTGCCCACCTGCAGCACACATGTCAAGGGCAATGTCAGTGTCAATATCAACGCCACATGTAATTGCTTCCCAATTGGTCACCAAGGTGAGTACACCCAGTGGTAGTAGGACTAGTCCAATCATCTCAAAAGCAGCTTTCAGGGCAAAGTAGTATGCAAGCAACTGCAAAAGCTATTGCTTCGGCTATGCAGCGCTACAAGTGTGAGTCAGAAAAATGCGAACATGATGACGCTACAGCAACTAGGGACCATGTATGCATGGTCATGTGGCAATGATGAGCTGTTTCATCTGCGCACCGTCATAGTAGCCAAGCAAACAGTACAAGTTTAGCTGACTGGTGTTGCTTACCTGAACAACCTCAAAGGCCACCGCTTTGGGTCCGTACTGAGATATGCAACAAGCTAAAGACAGTCACAGAAATCCTGCGAGGTTGCATGGGCTGATGCATGAGCATTACAGCCAAGGAGACAGAATGCAACTTTGCTTGTTATTGTTTCCTTTATTCTTACTTGTGCAAACTCAAAGGCCACAGCTCCAGGTCCATACTGAGACTTGGCAGCAAAAGCCTTCATGTTCTTGATAACCTTGACAATCTTGGTTTCTGGCTCGCTGGTGGGTTCTCCGTCAGTGATGGTGATCACCAGCACTGGCTTCTGCAGAGTTCGGTTGGTGATTGGCACCTCAACCATAGGTTTCAGAATGCGGTTATGCATCTGGGTTCCCAAAGGTGTCATTCCACTGAACTGGCACCTGGACATCAAACAGCGTTTGTTTATGCAGCTGCTTATCAAGCTATAGCTTTTTCTCTGTCAGTGATGGTGATCACCAGCACTGACTTTTGCAGAGTGCGATTTGTGATGGGCACCTCACCCATGGGCTTCAGAATGCGGTTGTGCATCTGAGTTCCAAAAGCTGTCATTGCCTTGAACTGACACCTGCACACCAGATATGATATATGTTTCATAGTTGATATGATTGCTCACAATGGTGTACTCATGCATCTTGCTGTATGTTTGTCCAGAAGCCAGATGATATGCATCTCAAGGTTTCAGAATGCGGTTATTCATCTGAGTTCCCAAAGGGGTCATTCCCCTGAACTGACACCTACGCTCCAGATACAGCTGTTGATTGACAATTGACATAAATGACATGAGGGCTCACAATTGGCATTTCACATGTGCTGCTGCATGTTGGTTCACCAGCTACGCATGCTAACTCACTCAAGACTCAAGCATTCAGACCTTACCAATCAAACTTCAACAGTCGGACTCAGTCAATCTCACTAACTTGCACAACTGCTGACGCACTCCCTTGCACAAATCAATTTGCTGTTCTGCTCACTTGCAGTCAATCCACTCACACTGTCACTCAAACACAACCACACACACCTCTCCTTGACCTTTCTGACAGCACAGCTTACTATGACATGTCTGGAAGTACAGCTAAGTAGGCACTACACACCTCTTCCAAATACTTCTGACAGCACAGCTTACTAGGACATTTCAGAAAGTATGCAGTAAAACAAGTAACTTTACCTGGACACCAGATTGGCAGCAGCAGAGCTGTCCCGGATATTGTCTCCTTGCAGATTTGCATTCATGAACCGGATGGAGATACCTGCAGCAAAACTGAGCACATTGAACGCTGCTCCAATGCTGCTTTGCTCTGCACAATTGCTGTGCTACTGGAATTGCTGAGGCAAAGCAGGCCTCGGATCATGTGAACACATGAATGCATGATTTCTATATTTTTTGCATGCTTGTCACTAGCCAGACACATAACAGCTGAATTTGCTTGGAAAAGACTGGACCACATTGGCATTTAGTGAATCATTGGACGCTTATTTCAGGATTTGAGACTTCCCAATGCTTTCACATTGCGTATTGGGAATTAGCATCAACAATTGCCTGTTTCACAACTTACACTGCATCTTACTCGTGATTCATACTCTCATACCACATATTGCGCATTACATATTGCCTATTGAATATGACACATGGTGATGCACTGCTAGCATTGGCGTACCATCCTCATCAAGCAAGGTGGCAACTTCTGTCACCCGCTGCAGAATCATCTTCAGATCATCTATCCTGGCGCCACTCTCAGCATACTTCATGGATGTGCTGTCATCAGCATAGATGACAATGTCATACAGTGCCAAGGCAACCAGGTCCAAAGCAAGCTCTACAGGCATTCTCCACTTTTGAGCAAGAGCCCTGCAAAGATGTTTGGAAACTTGGTGATTCCAATTGGAAATGGTGTGAAAAGCAGTTTTCCGAAACTCAAAATGCCATGCTGCCTATTGTGCCGCACGCAATGTGTGCTGTTTTCTGTGCTTGCTTGACATCATGGGCAACAGCATGCAGACTTTCATCTGGGTTGGCTGTCAATGCTGAGCTGCTGGAAGTGCTGTTTTGAAGTCATGCAGGAATAGCTTGGGGCTGCATGTCCACCTGAAGTCAACTCTGGCGACATGCGTTTGGACTTGCTGCAGCTTCTGTGGCGGATAGAACGCCTCGAGGCGATTCACGCGAATGATGTTGTTCAACTGGTTATGCAGAACGGTTTGGATGCCTTGATCGTTGAGGGCAGGCTTGACCGAGCCAGCCGGCTGAACTTGCTGCAGCGGTTGCTGCTGATACCCTTGAGGCTGCGCATAGCCCTGCTGCGGCTGCTGCCATTGCTGCGCAGGAGGCTGGTAGCCTTGCTGATAGGTAGTTTGCTGATATGATTGCTGAGGGTAACCGGGCTGTTGATAGTTAGCCTGCTGGAAGCCGGGCTGTCCAACGTACGGCTGCTGATACCCCTGGGGAGCTTGCTGATACTGCTGCGGCTGCCCTTGCCACGACTGTTGTATAGCTGGGTACTGTCCGGAAGCCTGGTACTGACCCGCTGGCTGAAACTGCTGCTGCTGCGGTGCACCGCTCGCTGGAGCCGAAGGCCCATTGTTAAACCTGGACGCCAAGCCCATGTTTGCTGTCTACGCAAAGTAAATAAACGCTGCTGATCTCGAAAAAGTTAACCGTCGCGTGCCGAAAAAACCCCTGCAGCGACCAGCAGCTATCAGCAGCGGGGCTTGGTAAAAGTTAGTCATCGGTGCAGCTTCGATGCCGATGGTCGAATCGAAAGGCTGATCGGCAACTCGACCATTGATTGCGACCTGATACAGCTTCACGCACGACTTTTTTCACTGACTTTGACTTGGTGAGCCAGTTGAACTAGCAGTATGGGTCTCGCTTCCAAGCTTTCTCAGTACCAGCAGCAAGGCGGTGCTCCGGGTGGTGGAGCTCCTCCAGGTTATCCTCCACAGGGCCAGCAGGGATCGCAAGGATCGTCATTTGGCCAGCAGCAAGGTCAATCAGGTTTCGGCCAGGGGTTCAACCAATCGGGACAGACCGGCCAGCAAAGCCAGCCCGGCCAGCAAGGTTTCGGTCAGCAGGGTGGGCAAGGACTCCCGGGATCAACGCCCGGCCAGCAGCAGTTCGGTCAGCAGGGCCAAGGTCAGTTTGGCGCCCCTGGCCAGCAGCAATACGGTCAACCAGGTACCGGTCAATCAGGACAGCCATTCGGACAGCAAGGCCAGCAGGGGCAGCAGTATGGCCAGGGACAGCAATTTGGTCAGCAGGGGCAGCAGTATGGTCAGGGACAGCAGTTTGGTCAGCAGGGGCAGCAATTTGGTCAGCAGGGACAGCAATTTGGCCAACAGCCTGGACAAGTTGGCGGTCAGCCTCAAGGGCAATTCGGTGGAGGTTCTCAAGGCCAGTTTGGCGGACCTCAGGGCCAGCAAGGTGCGACCATCAGTCATGCATCTGCTGATGCAACCCTGCACAGCAGCACCTAATGCGCAGCCAACCTCTGCTGTTGGCATCTGCATAGAAGCTGTTGATGCTCACCTTCTGCTGTTGTCAGCATGTGCCTTTTTTTTCCTCAACACCAATTCACGATTTGTGAAGGTCAGCAGTCACTGAGTGCAGGTGTTGATCTGCAGGGCAGTTTGGTGGGGCAGCAGGTGGGGCAGCAGGAGGGCAGTTTGGTGGACCTCAAGGAGGACAGTTTGGTGGACCACAAGGAGGTTCAGGTCAATATGGTCAGTGCTGCTGTACAGTTGTTTCTGCTGCCTTTGCATCTTGAGCTTCAACCGCTGTCGACTGCAGGAATGTTGTTCAAGTTCAGTGTCATCTGTTTCATGCTGGATCAAGAGATATGCAGAGTTGCAAGTTTGCTTGCAGCGTTTTGCAGTTTCATTTTAAGTCTGCTTGCAATGGGTGTTGCTTTGCTTGCAATTTCATCCCAAGTTTGCTTGCAACAGGTTGTGATAGGGTCCGGAACCAAGCCACTCATCTAGCATATGATGTTGTCTGAGGTCAATTGCTGGCTTGCTCTAGCTGCAGCTGCAGCAACACACAGCAATACTTATGCGACAATGACGCGCCTAGAAGGGATATGAATCCTCAGCATCAACCATGTAGTAGATGTTGATGATGATGGCGTTGTTGATGTTGCACAGGTAGTGGTGGGGTGGGGAACCAAGCCACACAGCAGGGTCTCCTGACCAAGCTGCAGCAGATTGTGCAGTCCAACAACCTGCAAGCCTTTTACCCTCCCCAGAGGCTGCAGCAACTGGTGGACCGCCTCCAGCGTGTCGACTTCAGGTAGATAAATAATTTCACCATGAGGAGACTTGCATAAGCACATTCATTATAAGTATGTTTGTTGAGTTTGCAAGATAGTGCAGCAGGGAACAAGGCACTGGTTTGCAACTGCGATTGAGCTTTTAAAAGCAGAGTTTGATATCAGGACAGCTTTCTGGGTAATGAATGCAGTGCCAGCATCAAGATAGCACTGTACTTCCCATGATCTTGACTGCATGGGCTTGAAAGCATGCTGGACCTGCAACGATGAATAAAGCAGCAATCACGTCTGCTCATCTGACATCGATTGTCATGCATGTTGGGTTCATGTCATGACACTTGATCTGCAGTGATGGGTCACAGAAGCAGACATATCTGGTGTTTGATAGCAAGTGCTGTCTATAAAGGGGTTTGGTGCTTTGTATGTGCTGTAAGCCATCATACATGGTCAACTGTGCTTGACATCATGCCTGTCATGCTCGAGCCATGCTTGATGAACAAATGTGGAAAAAGCAGCAAACATGTGTTGTACCCAGTACATGTGTAATGCATGCAGGGTTGAAAGGTACTATGTTGTGTTTATAAAAGCCTACACCCTAGCTCAACAGATGCAATGATGAGTGCAGGGGCTTTGCTGCCGAGTATCATGTGCCAATGGAGATAGCCTACAATCTTGTTCTACATTCATACGCGTGATCTTGCTGTGGTCTCATGCTTGCGACATGGTGATGCTGACAATGTACATATGTTGCAGGGGTCTTGCAGCCAAGCATCACATGCCAATGGAGCTAACCTACAGTCTAGAGTTGGCTCTGTACAACACTGTGATCTATGCTGATGACTCTGGATACATGGCATTTGAGAAAGGAAGTGTATTGCTGCTGACAATGTACATGCCATTGCAGGGGCGTTGCAGTCAAGCGTCATGTTCCTATGGAGTCAATCTAGAAAACAGCCACTTTGAATCTGTACGACATTGTCATTCATACAAATGACTCTGGTTCCTTGCATAAGTGCTGACACTGCTCGTGCCATTGCAGGGTTCTTGCAGGAAAGCATCACATGCCTATGGAGCTGGCCTATCCTCTTGCCACTCTGGCTCTGTGTGACATTGTCATTTATGCTGATGACTCTGATTCCATGCATAGCTGCTGACACCGTTTATTCCATTGCAGGGGTCTTGCAGCCAAGTATCACATGCCAATGGAGCTAGCCTACAGTCTTGCCACTCTGGCTCTGTATGACATTGTGATCTATGCTGATGACTCTGGATCCATGGCCTTTGAGGAGGGAGGCGAGCGTATCAATGACCTGAAGCTCATGGTGGGCCGTGTTGCTGATGTGGCCACAATGTTTGATGATGACGGCATTTTGGTGCGCTTTATGAACGGCACCATTGAAGGCAATGGTATCCGTGACAGTGGGTCAGCTGGCCAGCTCATCAGTCAGGTGAGCAGTGGCTATAGCAGCGCGCCTGGACATACTTGTACATACCGTCTTGCACTGGTGTTGACAACAGTGAGCATGTCAAGCAATGTGCTTTGTAAGTGGCACAACTTAGTGCGATGGGGTTTGTGACAGTAGCTTAGCAAGCCAACTCATCAGCTAGGTGAGCACATCTTGAGCAATACCTTGAGCAACATGTCTGGAGCGGTGCACACAAAGGCTTGCCTTTGGAGTGCCTACAATGTTTGATGACGGTATTCTGGTGCGCTTCATGAATGGCACCATCGAAGGCAATGCAATCCGTGACAGCGAATCAGCTGGCCAGCTTATGACTTAGGTGAATCATTGTGACTGCAGCAAGCTCGTTCTAGGCCCACTGCGTACAGAGCAGGTGTTTGAAGATGTTGGGCATGCTGAAGCAGCTCCATAAGCCACATGTCAGAGAGCATTGCAGAGAGCATGACTGTCACTTTGAGGCACACCTACATGGAGCATGCTAGGGGAGCGCTCATCAATCATTATCAATTGCAATTGCATCTAGTAGTGTGGTCCTTGACACGGGGTCAGCTCATTATTTGGGTGAATTCTGCTTGTGACATTGGCTCAGAAAATTCAGACACAGAGGTAAGCAGCGCAAATCAAATCTCGTCAGCATGTGCTGGTGTGCCAGGATCCTCTTGATCAGCCATCGATGCCCAGCATGATGCAGCCCTGTTACGCTTGTACTACTTTTGCAACAATCACAGTGAATTATCCTGTCAATTGCCTGTGCAGATCCCAATTCAAAGGCTTGCATCTTCTGGGCACCAGCTTGGTTCAAAAGGTCATCGAACCTTTCCCTACAGGCACATTTACAGTCGGTCAGCCTTGCTATTATCTGTGCAGGTCCAGTTCAATGGCATGACTCCTCTAGGGACCAGCTTGAACCAAAAAGTCATTCAGCCTTTCCTGATGGGTGGCATCAACAACAGAAACCTGCAGAAGCCCATCCTGGTCATCGCCATCACAGGTGTGTCAGCACAGCTGCGACCAAAAACCTCTGCTCTAACTCAACATCAAAAGTGTCGTGCACAGACAGTCTCTGTTGGAAAGGTCATTGTATATCACAGATAGCTTGATCAAGCACCACCACTGTCATGCGTACAGCTTTGCTCTTTCAGCACGATCACTGTTATGCACAGATGATGAACCTACTGGTGAGCAGACTGTTGCCCATGTCATCAAGCGTCATCAGCATTTGCATGCAGCTGTTGCTGGGTATCTGATCCAGCATCATAATCAGGCATATGCAGCTTCTGCTGGGCTCCTTGTCAAACATCATCATCAGCTGCATGCAGCTTTTCTGATCCTTTTTGTCATCAGTTGTATACCATAAGTTACATGAGCTTTTTGGACCCAGTTTCTGATCAACCCAGTCTCTACTAACCACCCAGTTTCTGACTTGCCCAGTTTCTGCCTAAGCACAATCATTGTGATGCACAGATGGTGAACCCACTGGTGAGCCACAACAAACTGTTGCCCAAGTCATCAAGCAAGCCAAGAACTTGAGCCAGAACTCGCCTTATGGACCAGGAGCAATTGCCTTTGAGTTTGCTCAAGTGGGCAAGGACCAGGCTGCTCAGGCCTTCCTGGGACAGCTTGACAAGGACCCAGGTGAGTGGTTTGCTTTGGTTTTGACTGCCCTATCATCCTGGAAGATGTGATACCTTGGCTTGTCACCTGCATTGTGCTGTGCATGGTGTTTGCCATTTCCCTGCTGAAAGCTATGCTGTGGTCTGTTTTTGTTTCAGAATAGCAAGGTGGAGCTCTGTATAGTCGTTTGCACCATGCAGTTTGTGGCATTTGCATCCTGATGAGTACTACAATGTTGTGTAACTTGTTGCACATACATCAAGGACATGCTTGCAACTGTATGCCCTGCTGCATTTGTTTTGTGCATACAGTTGTCATGCAGCCCATGGCACATCCAGAATGCTGCTCTATGAAGGACTGCATACACTGCAGCTGCAGCACAAATGCTGCATTGTCAGCTGCTGTATGAGGCCTTGCATGGTCTGCCTTTTAACTACCTGTGTGAATGCCTCTTTTGCAACGTGCTGCAGCTGCAACAGACGTGCCACAGTTGTCTGTTCAGGCGTTGAACAGTCTGCCCTTGTAATCTGTTTTCTTTCATAACACATTCAACATGCTTCTGTTTGAACTGTTGCATTGGTTGAAGTTACCACATGCTTGGCACAGATGTCCGTTGCTTTTGCCTAGGCGCCCTCTAAAAAAGCTTGTGAATGCCTTTTTTGATTTGCAGAGGTGGGCAGGATGATTGATGCAACATCTTACTACGAGCTTGAGGCTGAGGAGTACAAGCGCAAGGGAGTCACACTGACCCCAGACTTGTGGCTGGTCAAGCTCATGGTGGGTGCTGTTGACCGTTCCTTTGATGAGCAAGACTAGACTAGGCAGGCTGAGTATTGCCAGAATCATCAGGCTGAGTTCAGGCAGAGTGCAGCAACGCTAGGGTGCTGAACATGTAAACAGTAGCAGCTTGGGCTGGAGTAAGGCTCACTAATTTACGATGTGTATGTAGCTTTGTTCTGTATGGCTTTGAGCACATAGACGGCTTTGCAGGATGTTATTAGTGCTTGCTTGAGCAGCGTTGAGTGTAGAAAAAGACATTGGCAGCGTGCATAGTGGCACAGCATACATGGAGATATTTATCACATGACGTTGACTAGCTATAGGCCTCAAGAAGGCAGCAGCTGTTGCGAACCGCTTTCGTAACAGTGCATTGCACAGTCGATAATGGTTGGTATGACATGTACAGCAAGCTATCTGTGCTTGTATCTCAGGTTTGTGAGGTGTACATCTACATGGCTGCCCACACAGACCTGGTGCACAAACAGCGCTTGATGTTGTTGATTGATGCGTCTTTGCTTAATCTGCATGTGATGGGCTCGAGCTTTGAGTATGCGTGTATGCAAGCATGCGTGACATCTGCCTGAGACAGGACAAAATAATGCCACGACACTATAGTAGCTACAGTCTCATCCTAACCAGAGATCAAGGCTATCAACTGTGCAACTGTAGTCTGCCACTATATGATCTGCATACAACTCAGCAGTGGCGAAGCAAAGCCAGAGCCACACAAATATCTATACTGACAGTCTTCACTTCTGGAGAAATTGCCAAAAAGTCTACTTCAATCATCATCAAAGCAGGCTGTTGCGGGAACACCGGTGGCACCAGGTCTAAAATCAAGCTATTTACTATTCAGTTCATGTGTCATCAAATCACAAAATCGCAAGACAAGGTCATCAAGGCATAAATCAAAGTCTGCTCACAGCATGAAAAGCACCATCTCTACTTTTGGGAGTACAACTCTAACTTCTTGATGCAACTATATGATAATACTATGAATTCAATCAATGGCTCGTTTGGGAGGCATGTTGCAACATCAGGCTGCAACTTCTGGCAAGCTATCACTTGCCAACTTTAAAGCAGGTGGCATCTGAGCTGTCAAAGCAGTCTGTAGTTCCTGAAGCCCCCACATTGTCCGTTGTTTGTCCTGCCTGAGTTGTTGTAGCTTGGACTGCATGAGGCTGCAGCAACACAGAGCCTCAAAAGCAGCTCCTCCAAAGCTTATGTACTTAGAAATGTCCATGCAATAGTTGATTAGGTTGATGCTGCTATGCCATGATGTTTCATGCCAAGACTGCTCAAGCTAAACAACAAATTATTGCTATGCCCAAACACATGAGTTTGCTTCAAGGACAAGGCACACCAATGCTTGCAACATATATTGATGCATTGATAAGCGGGTCATCAAGAATCAGAATGATGATGCTTGCTGCAATGCATTCAGATTTGACAGAAAACCTCATGGCAAGACCCTTGATCAAGTGCAGTACCGCAAAGTGAGGATAGCCTGCTGCGTTTGATCCAGCCCCACTCTCTGTCTCATCGACAGTCCCGGCAGGATCAGTGGTGGTAGATGCGCCATCTAGGTGTAAGTCCTCTGGCTGCAAAGGTCCCACCTACAGCATTGCATTGCACCATGACATCCTGCTCGTCCAATGTGCACTGCATCATGGTCAAAAGGTAGGCCACACAAGCTATGCATATGTTGCCTTGAATTACACATAGCTAGACCAAGCCTAGCAAGGTCTGTGGCAAGTCCCACAGGCACGGTCATTCACACCAATCTAAAGCTTTGAAGGTATTGCAAAACTGCTTGGCATGCAATCAAGCTCATCCAGGTATCTTGTAGCGCACTTTGAAGCTTTGCCTGCAAGTCTTGACCTGCTTGAGTTGCATTGTCGCTCAACTAGCATGCAAGGCTTCGAAACCATGCCCGCAACCGCAACAAGCTAAAACGCAACAGCAGGCAGCTACCTGATGCAAGCGGCGAGTCTGAGGTGTTGCCACGGTAACGCCGTCCACGGTTGCTCCGCCCGAAGCGCTGTCTTCCGTCAATGGCTGGTTGGTCGAGACCTGTGGCGAGTCACACGGTCGCAAGAAGCCTTGAGATAGTGCAAGCTTTCTGTCAGTTCAGGCTTCTTTGGGTAGTGCTGTAAGTACGGAATTAAGCTGTAGGCTGACAATGCATGCAACATGTGAATTGCGCGCAGACGCACATGCCATGGCACGAAACGTCACTGCATGCGCATATACCCATAGCACAGTCAAGTCATGCTTACGTCGTTCTGCTCTTGCACTGCTGCGTCGATATAGTCTCCACTTGCGCTAAATGAGTGTCTCCCATCGTTGCCTGTTGACTGCTCGCTTGGAAGATCAACAGACCCAGTTTGCACGGTGGGTATCTCATCGACGCCCACTACTGGACCCTTGGGAAGACCGTTGATGGTGTTTAGCAGACCTGCAGAGGGTACAAATGTCGAGTAACAGCGTGTGCCGAGACCTGAAATGTGCACCAGCCAGCGCGAGCGAGTCCTACCCCTTGACGAGGCGTGAGCAGTCGAAGTGACAGCGAGCAATTGCACCAGGACAAGGACGCGCTGACTGCTGAAAAAAGCCATTTGTACGAATGAAATTGCCGCGACGTCAACAAGAGTTGTCGAATTGGAGAGCAAGCTTGCTATGCCGACAAGTGTGTGCGGGCTCCTTTCAAATCATCTCATTTTGGTGCGCGTTTTTTTGCCCGTGGCCTCCACGTGCGTCGTCAAGATCCAATGTTCGAGCTGCTTCACGTCATGCTGATTGATCTGAAGTGTCATGAATGGCCCAATTAATCCTTTAATGAACGCTATTCTCCCCCTTCTGGCGGATCTGATCGGGTGGCTTCTGCTTCAGCCTCCCCTCAGCAGGGGGTTGCCAGCCAACAACAACGGAGGCGACAGCTGCAGATGATGACAATTGTGTCATTTGCTATGTACCTCCTGAATCTCATCACTCAGCGCAGCTGCAGCGCAGGTCTGCCCAGGCTAGGTTTGTCAGCTTGACAGATCAGCTTAGGGCAGCCCAGACTCAGGGGCATGTTGTGCTTGCTGGGGATTCCAATGCCAGGGTGGGGACAACACAGTGAACGCTCATGGTCGCAAGCACCTCCAGCTATGCTCAGACACCAGCATGGTGCTTGGCACTGGCAGGGCCTTGGGGGATGTTCCAGCACAGGCATCTTTCGAGGCCAGGGTCAACATGTCTCCCTCTCGGCTGGATCACTTCTTGGTGGACCCTGACCTGTTTCCCTATGTCAGAAGCTGTCGTGTTGGGCCCTGCCGGTCTGATTCTGACCACATGCCTTTGGAGATGCATGTCTTGTTGGACAGTGCGGCTCAGTCACCAGCGCCTGCCTTGCCAGGGCGGGCTGTCCCCACATGGGTATGGGATGGAGCCAAGCGTGAGCCATATGCTGCCGCCCTCCAAGGCGACTCCTGTCAGTCTGCCCTGCAACAGAGTTGCGCTGCTGCTGCCCAGGGCGACTTTGGCCGGGCTGATGCTCGCTTTCATGAGGCCCTCAATACGGCGGCCCACTCCGCAGGATTCGGACGCACTCAGCCTGGCACAGTCAGACCTGCCAAGCCATTTCGTTATTCTTGGTTTGGCTCACAGTGCGCCAACCTGAAAGCTCAGATCAAGCGGCAGAAGCGCTTGGGCACATCTTATGCCCAGCTCAGGCCATTGCAGCGGCAATATCAAACACAGCTGAGGCACATTAGGCAGGCCTACAACCGCAGTAGGGTCTAGTCCTTGTCACAGCTCCTGAAGACCAGTTCACGCCAGATTTGGCGAGAGACTCGCTTGCCATGCAACCTGTTGCCACAAGAGTTGCAGTCACCGGCAGCTTGGGACGGCTACCTGGCTTCTCTCACCGCATCACCAGCACATCTCGCTCAGCAGCTACCACAGCCACACACACCTCAGCCACTTGCGCCAGCTGATTCCCTAAATCACCCTCTGACTCAGGCTGAGATTGAGATGGCATTGCAGCGCCTGCACAATGGCAGGTCTGGTGCACTGCTTGGTTACAGCTCAGAGCTTTTGCGCTATGCCAAGCTTTGCCCCTCAGAAAAATTAACCAGCTCCAGCACACTTGTTGCTGCCTTGCTTGCAGCTACTGCTCAATACAGCCTTTAGCTCAGGTACAGCTCCTCAGTCTTGGAAGACATCCCTTGCCACACCAATCTTCAAGATAGGGGATGAACAAACCAAATAGGGTTGCGTTGAGAGGGCAACCCTGGCGCAGCCCCATGGCTGGGAGCTGTAAACTGCTCTCCACACGTCCCGGCAATCCTCATGGACAACAAGCAGTCTGAGTATAGGGACTGGATGGCGCCTGACATCTGGGCGTGGATGCCCAACTGATGCAGAGTGCTCCACAGCAACTGCCATTGCACCTTGTCATAAGCAGCCTTGAGATCCACAAAGCACAGGTGCAATGGGGCCCGGCGGTGCCTGTGCTTGTCAATGATGTGCTGAAGCACAAAGGTCTGATGAATCGTGCTGTGTTCTGGCTTACTCAGCTTGCTTGCCTTTAAGTTGACAATCAATGTGTGAACAGGTATCACTACACTCAGCTGAGACCGTTTGATCACAGCAGCATCTGGGGTCTTGATCCGGGGCAGAGGGACCTCTTCCATGCTGTTGATGAAGAGGGTCATCATTTGCTCTGGGCAATAAGTACATGATGTGTTTCCAAAATTGTTTGTAAACTTGAGTAACGCATGTTTGATCGCCCAGTTTGCCACAACAGGCTGTTGACGCCCTTGAAATTCGTCTGCAAAACTGATGCCTTTGTCAGAACAATTGTGTCTTGGTCAAATGCACATGTTGCTGCTGATCCAATTTGGTCAAATTGGAGCTCCCGAAAGAAACTCTGCTGGCCACTGGTTATTGGCCGTTCTCAAGGGCTTGACGGGTATCTGTTTTTTCAACAGAAAGCAGAAGTAGTGTTCTCAGGCATGTTTTTGACTCATCTGCATTTTGGCCTGTAGCCTGCCTGAGTGGGAGACCTGAGCCCATGCTCCTCAGTGAAGTCAACCAAGCGCTCAGCCAGAATGCTAGCATACAATCGGCTGAGCGGCTCACCCACAGCAATTGGACGATAGTTGGCAGGATCTGTGGCATTGATGGCCTGCATCATCAACTGGAGTCTTGTGTGCCTTCTGCTGGAATTGAGCTTCGCGGCATGCGCCTCAGGGAGCTGATCTATGCTGATGACATTTGCTTGCTGGCAGCCAGTGCCGAGGATCTGCAAGCTTTGGTTGATGCTTTGGCTGCTTACTTTGGCACATTGCACATGGAGGTCAGCGCCCCAAAGACCAAGGTCATGTCACTTTTCACTAAGGAGGTCGCAGACACCTCAATCACATTTGGGGGCCTGCTTATCGAGGAGGTTGACACTTTCAAGTACTTGGGCTTGCACTTTCATGCTTCTAGAGACATTGCACACCTGATCTAGCCTATCAAACACAAAGCAGCTGGCTGTTGGGCGGCTGTACAGCCGCTGTACAGCTGAGCGCCGTCACTCTCTCTTGGAATGTGGCAACACTGTCAACATCCATTTGCAACTGTTGCAATCTATATTGGTACCCGCCTTGCACTAT
>BDIU01000261.1:18551-216822 GCA_002118135.1 Trebouxia sp. TZW2008 | reverse complement strand
GCACCCAGTTGTCTTGTTGTAAAAATTTGAACGCCTCTCTCCATTAGGGGAGAACACGAGATGCTGTCTCTGCTAGGACAGACTACCTCATGCATTGACACCAACAGCCTCTACACAACACAGGACTCTGGCAGGATGACATAAGCTAAAGGGCATCACGAGTTTAAAGCTGCATGTGTATCTCGAAGGTGATGCTTGAAGCTGACAATGTCTCCTTCCCAGCGCTGTACACCGCCTTTGGCAACAACCCAGATCTCCTTGGCAACTTGGTCAATGAGCCGGAAGTCATGACTCACCAGCACAAGACCGCCATCCCATTCTGCAAGCAATGAAAGCCGTTGAGTCTGCAATGCAATAGGAGAATAGCACAGAACAAAGCAGGCTGCAATGCTACATGGTCAAGATGCAGCTGAAGTGATCAAGATATCGGCTGGCTTGCAACAGAGATTTTGCTTGAAGAGATGCTATTGACAGTATCAGCTGGAGACAGCAAGCCGTTAGCGTCCTCTGATCAGTGAGAACCAATTTCAACATCCGAAATCATTGTTGCATCACAGCTGCAACAGCTCTTACCATTGATGGCTTTGGCCAAGGAGTCTATTGTCTCTATGTCAAGATGGTTGGTAGGCTCATCTAGCAGAAGCATGTGTGGCGTCTGCATGGCCAGCCAGGAGAACACCACCCTACTCCTAAGGCCATCAGATAGCTGAGCCATCTTGGAGGTCTGTGCCTTGCCTGTGATACCAAAGCGACCCACTTGCGACCTCATCTTCTCAACACCCCCTGCTTCAGGAAACTCCTTCATCTGCAGCAGCGGAGCAGTTAGCACAGCACAGCTAATGACTGAGTGGAAGGGTCCATAAAACAGCACACACTGATTGATTGATTGATTGTTGCAATTTGAGACGGCCTCAGAGCTTCTCAACACAGCGGCTGACATGCGCATCAACATTTTTGTTTGCCGTAGGAAAACAGCTGCACCACTCGCTTCACTGCTTGCATGGATGCCACTTTCAGCAACAGCAGCACTATTGCAGGTGACCTTGACGCAAGGCTGCACACAACCCAAGCGTGTGAAGTGTGGACACGATGTGCACAGCATGCAAACAGCACAATATGCACGTATATGCAATGTCAGCCTCAAACAGGTGTTTCATGAGACATAATTAAGTCTCAGCAGGCACTGAAACAGCACAGCTGCAGCAAATAGCTTGCGTGCTATGCACAGCTGAAGCGATGAGCTCGCAATGTACTTCAGGAATGCCAAATCAGGGTCCAGCAGCTCTGGTCAGCGCTGGTGGTTTTGGCGTATTGTGAGGTGGTGATGCCGTTTGACCATGCCATCTTGTATGCTATGCAGAGCTCAAGAGATGGGCTCACCATGTATTCAAGGGGCGTCAGTTCAGGATCTAGCAGCTCTGTAAGATGCTGATGGTATTGACCTATCTTGAGGTGGTTATGCCGCTTGACCATGCCATCAAGCGGCTCTAGGGTCCCCACCATGAGCTTGAGCAATGTTGATTTGCCTGCGCCATTGGGACCCACCAAGGCCACTCTTGAATCTAGGTCAACACCAAAGTCAACCTGCAACACTAGGCTGCCTCAGCTTGCAGCATGACAGCATTGAAGGACAACCTGATACAGTGTCAGGACTGCACAGAGCTGAACTCTAGGGGCAAGCTGGATTCAGCAAACCTCAGTTTAGAAAATGGAAGTCGATTGAGACCTGGCAATAAGCACAAGATTGATATGCTGAAACCCTAGCCAAAAAGCAGCTCCTGCGTTTACAGGCAGAACACAGATGACTTAACACAGCTTGTTCAATAAGCATTGACAAGCAGTTGATTGCTGCTCCATGCAGCTTGTGCAATGAGCCAAGGCTTCAGACAAAATCATGCTGTGAAGAGCGGAAGCGCCGCTCTGCAATTACGTTGTCACAATTAGCCATGCAGTGTTGAATGAAAACAAACAGCCATGAAGGCAGTCAAAAAGCTCAGACTGCCAAGACAGCCAACCCTGTTGCAACTTAACTGGGTTGCCAATCCTGCGCAAGGTCAGAGCTGCAGCTTATTTCTGTAGACCATTGAATAGCCAAATGTAATGCAAACTGCAGGACTGGAGATGGCAGTTGGCCAACATCTGTAGATCTGAGCTGCATGTAGTGCTGAAAATGCGAGCCTAGAAATCTCTGTCACAAACCAGCCATATACTAGGTCAGAGAGCTACATTGTGTAGAGAAACCTCTCTGGTGAGTAGCCAAGTTGACAACTGCAAACTGCAGCACTGGCGGTGGGAGTTTGCCAACATCTCTTGATCTGAGCCGCATGTAGTGCTCAAAACACAAGCCTAGGAGACCCGTGACAAGCCTTATGCTAGGTCAGAAGTGAGACTTACATTTGTGTAGAGAATTCTCTCTGGTGAGTAGCCGAATGTGACGTCTGCAAATTGGAGGACTGGCGGTGGGAGTTTGCCAACATCTGTGAATCTGAGCCGCACAACATGATCGCTCTGAACCTTCTCTGTGAGCCCTCCTCTGACCATTTTGTCCAAAGTTTTCTCTTTGCTTTGTGCTTGTCTGGCCAGCTTGGCACTGCCATGACCAAATCTGGCAATATATTCCTTCATGTTGGATATCTGGTCCTGCTCCCATCTGAACTTCTTCATCTGTGCATCTTCAAGCTCTGCTCGTGTCCTCACATATGCATCATAGTTACCTGTAGTCAGGTCAGCAGCATCAGGAAATGATCTTGATCTGCTGTTTCCTTGCATTTGCTGTGAGCAACATTGCCAAATCCTTGCATTTACTGTGACCAGCAATGCATACAGGAGGTAGGCCTTGCCAGGCTGCTCTGCAAATGCTGCTGATGACTTGGAATAGACACTTGATTGCTGTCAAGCAAATGCATGAGTCGCTCCAAAGTACAACTGCTGCTGCTGCTGCTGCTATTCTCAATTTGAACAATCTGTACTGTTTCTACTGTGTACTATTAAAATCATAGTCAGAACTGTGCTCAGCGTTACACGACGACGGCAAGCTTGTACCTCCGTAGTACTTCAGCTTCTTCTGGTGCATGTGGATGATGTTGGTACATATGCCGTTCATGAAGTCTTGGGAGTGTGAGACCATGAGCAAAATGCGTTTGAAGCCTTTCAAGGTTTCCTCCAGCCAGACACACGCCTCCAAGTCAAGGTGGTTGGTTGGCTCATCAAGGATGAGGAAGGTTGGATCAACAAACAGCGCCCTGGCCAAAGCTATCCGCATTCGCCAGCCTCCTGAAAAGTCCCTGGTCTTCTGATGTTGCATCCTTGTGTCAAAGCCTAGACCGTGGAGTAGCTTTGCTGCTCTGGCCTCTGTGGTGGCTGCATCAAGATTGTCCAACCTGAAAAAGATGCAGACGCTCAATAAAACACTTTCCCAGATGCATGAGGATTGTCCAGCCTGAATGATACAGGCTGTCAATAAAAGTCTATCCAGGACAAATGCAACTGCACACTACTGTACAGTTGCCCTTCGTCAGCCAACCAGGTGAAGCTCCATATCAATCACAAGGCGTGGACCAACCACCCAAGTAGCAAGCAGCAAAGAAAGCTGAGGCCTGTCATGCACAGTTGTACCTTTCATATACATCCTCTAATCGCAGCTGTGCCTCTGGATCATCCTGAGATATCTGCAGCAATTGCTCTGCCTCCTTTTCAAGCCTAATTTTCTCATCATCGACTTTCATCACAGCTTCTAAAGCTGTCAAGTCTGAAGCCTCGATTTCTCTGTCTAGCAGATATGTGTCAATGTGCTCTGGAATCTCGATTTCTCGATTGCCCAGAGCTTTGAGCAGACTGGACTTGCCACAGCCATTAGGACCCAGCAGCCCATACCGCCTGCATCCCAGGCACTGTTGATCACTACAAGTGGTTGGTCACTACCTCTGTCAGGAGTCGCGCGAACCAGGGCTGACCTGCCGTAATTCAGCTCCAGATTGGTGTCGCTGATGAGCTCGTGGCCGTGAAAAAGCAAGCTGAAATTCTCGAACTGAATGTCCCGAGACTGTGGGTGCGAAGTCAGTATGCCCGTGCAAGTACGTTCCGACAAAACCATCTCCTCAAGCTGTCGTTCAAGTGGCGCTCCATTTTCAGTGTCAGTCTGTCCATTTGAGTTGATGTTCTCGGCTTCTTCGGCGACCTTGTTGGCAGCTGTCTCGTTCTTGACTATGTTTTTCAGTACATTCACTTTCTTGGCGGCAGCTTTCTTTTTCTTAGCATCAGACACCATGCCGGCGACGTCACCCTGGGTGTTTGCTGAGCCAGCGAAGACTAGTCTGTTGCTTCTGCCTGAACAGGTGCCTCTGACGGCCTTGCGTGCATAGACCGACTCGAGAAACCTCCGCATAGGGACTTAGTCACCAATTACGACATCGAGTAATGCGCATGCTGCCTGGCTGGTGCCAACGTAGCGCGTTTGCAGTAAGCAAGCCTCGCGGTCTGCCTCAGGCGGTCATCCAAATGTTGCGCAGATGTCTACTGCATGTTGCGAGCCGCTCTTCAGGTCTCGGCACAAGCTGTGATCTGACGAGGTTTGCTGCTGTGGGACGCACACGCCTGCAGCACACGACTGCCAGCTCAAGCGATCCTGCTCAGAGCCAGCAGCAGCAGCATAGTGTCGACCCCTTCACTTCTGCAATGCAAAACAAGACGGAGAAGGAGTTGATGGAGCAGATGCTGAGACAAGCAGAGGAGCAAGAGCAAGCGGAAGATGCTGCTGAGCAGGTGTTACACTCTCTTCTACTTGGATTTTGCTCAGGCTACGCTGCTCATGGCTTGGCTCCACTCTTTACAGTTTCGAGTTGCTTTTTGCAAGTGTGTCTCTGCTGAAGACATATGACACTCAGGTGCGGATACAACAGCGTGGAGAGCATGGAGGACCAAAGGGTCAAGAGCCCACACGCTTTGGTATGTGGCACTCTTTCCCCTTCGTGTTGTGACCTTATCATTTTAGACTGTGCTCACTTCCCCTTATAGCACTCGTTGCTGCATCCCTTTCGGTTGCACTTGAATCTGCATAAAATTTTGCTGCATGAAATGCTTGGCCACTGAGGCAGCTAGCTCACTATCCTGCGATGCTGCAGGTGATTGGGAGAAGGGTGGAAGGTGTTATGACTTTTGATATTTGGTCTGAGCAAAGTTGCTGTTACCTTCCTGTCCAAAGATGTTACGGTATAGAATGCTTGCGCTCTGCTCACCTGCAAGCTGCCCACCCGCCCCTTTGTGGTGCTGCACCAGCAAGGCCTTGCCCTTCTTATCTGAAGAGTGTCAGATCGAAGCTTGTACTGACTTGTGGTTTGTTTGGGTGACAATTGTGTTGACACTGCAATTCTTGATTTCTGTTCCATGTTTTGTTTCACGACCTAAGTCGGCTAATTTAGCACTCGCCGGTGTAGTGCTACTGGAGAAATCATGGATAGTAGCGTTTCATTGATTTAGCTAGGTTGAATGTGTACGTGCTGCTGCTGCTAAGAGTGTACTGTAGCTTGTCTAGCTCTGTCAGTCTTTTTCGTTGTGTTGATTGACTTTCACTGCCTCAATTGCAATCTGAATTCAGCAAGTACTCAAGTGCTAAAACTTGCCTGCAAGTTGCTGAAGTTCAAATTTTGGCTGCCAAGCTCGACTTGCACATTAGGAGCATCTTGTGCCTGCCAGGCGAGTCTGGACTCGCCCATACGTAAGGGTCAATCAGTTTGTGGATTTGTATTTACTCTCATCGTTGACTGCTCAATTGTGACATTGCAGATGCTGAATAAACGAAGCCGACATTTTGCACACCGCTCAGCCGCTTGAAGCACAGCATGATGCATTCATGTACACGAGCAACAGATCACGGCTGTAATCCAGCACGTGGCATAATTCAGTCGTGCCTTCACGGGTGTCTCACATGCCAGCTTCATCACATTGCTTGTTTGCTTATCCAATGGTATGCACTCTCAAAGCAGGCTGGCAAAACTGATATCTGTATGTCACTGTGCATCATACACAAAGTTCGGCGCAAAAGTATTGCAGACCACTTCAACATCTCTCACATACGACTGTGGCCTGACAGTGCTGTTGAGGGACGCACATCGTGTCACTACATGTAGGCCCTGCAGTGCAGCAGCCCTGCATCTTACAGACCACGCTATGGTCAAGGCATACGCAGCAACAGTTGCATTACAAGCAGTCAGACTCAGCCATAGTACCCAGCATACTGATAGGCAGAAGCCCCTCCTGCTGCTGAGGCAGCAGGGTAGGCGTAAGGTTGTTGAGCTGTGGGATAGGCCTGAGGATACTGATAGTAGGGCGCAGCAGATGAGTAGTAAGCCTGAGACATGGCAACAGATGCCTGAGCAGCGCCTGCAGCTGGCGGCCCAGGCAACGCCCCAGCAGCTGCATATGAAGCCGACGCTGCAGGGGTCGCAGTGGCTGCCGTCTTTGCCGCTTTGCTTGCTGTGCTGTCTACAGCTTCAACACCCCTCTTGCGTGAGATGGAGGTGGTCGCTATCTTGCCTGGCAGCTTGAAATTATGCGCATGCTGCTGCTCAGTCTTGCTCAGCAAGTTGGCATCCCCATGCATGTCAACAAAATCAATTGCTCTGTTGCTGAGCAGTTCCCGTTCTGAGGTAGTCAGGCCTTGTGGGGCAGCAGTTGCAGTAGGAGCAGCTGTGGCTGAGCTCTCTTCGCCCAGCCCATTGGTTGCTGCATCACTGACCGCAGTTGATGTGCCGGCCGCTGTGTCGCTTTTGGCTGCAGTTGTTGAGGGTGGCACAACTGCTCTGCTGTAGACATCCAGGACACGAGTCATCCTGTCTGCACCAGGGACATGTTCCTCAAAGTGTATGATGCCCTCCCAGAGGGTCAGACTGCTTGGAGCTTTCTTCAAAGCAGAGTTGTAAACTTCTCTGGCTTTCTCTGTATCTTGAAAGCCCCACTGCAGTGCGTTGACGTACTGGATGACAACAAAGACATACGTGGCAGATTGCTGGCTGGTCTCTCGCTCCAAGAACTTGTCATACACTGTGCAGGCTGCTGCTTTGCTGCCCTGTCGCCGCTCAAAGTTGGCATGTTGAACAGCTCCTGAGATGAGTGTGGGTGACAAACGCTGTGTGACAAGCCTGAAAAGGGCGCGAGCTGTGTCAATGTTGCCGTGCGTCTCATGAAAGTGGGCAGCAAACAGCTGGATGTCAGGTCTGCGCTTGCAGTGCACTGAAGTGGCCCTTTCCAAAGCAACTTGAGCTGCTGCTTTGCTGCTGACTTCCTGCCACCTCACATACCGCATCCAGAAGTCTGCAAAACATATGAAATAAAGTCTTGCTTGAGCTACATGCAATGACCTGACGGTGAAGCAGCATGTGGGGCTTGTACTTGCCAATGACTGGTAGCATGGAAGGTATGCATGTTCACTTCTTTGTTCATACAGCTTTCCTGCAGAAACGCTGCAGCTTAGGCAAGAAAGGACAGCGCAGAACAGTGTGCAGGTGTGCAAGCATGTCCTGCGCAGGTGCTGTGAAGTCAGAGAATTGACAAAGCACTGGCCAACAAGGCGTTATTGACTGCAAGCAATGGCCAGCTTGATCAATCAAAATAAGAAGGCAGAATTTGCGCGCACCAGGCTCATGGTCATGACTGCTGTAGTGCTGCATCAGCAGGTTGCAGTGCACAAGGTGACAGCAGTACCTGGATAGCTGGCACAGGCGACAAGACACCGCTCATACAGTCTGATGATCATGCCAATATCCTTCTTTTCCTCAATGTAGTCCAGGTAACTGCACATAGCCAGTGTGTAGTGTGAGCAATCTGTGTTGCTGTTGTGTCACGCATGATGCATCTGACTGAGACTACCATTTGCAAACACAAGGCATCTGGACAATTGTGCAGGCTCTGAATTGCTCCAATTGTGCAGCTCAGCATAAGAAACACACTTCTGCATGCATACAAGCATTTGCTCAGTTGTGCAGGCTCTTAGTGGTTAGTGATTTGCAACTGAGCATCTGAAACACACACTTGCATGCAAACAAGCATCTATACACTAGCGCCGGCCCTTACTTGCTCCAATTCTGCAGCTGAGCAAGATCCAAGGGCTTGACATGGAAATAGGGCCGCTTGATGGCGTCCTCAAACGGCTTTCGCCTTGACCACTCTTCCTTTGTCACAGTGTACACCTCATCCACAGAGCTCAGCCAAGCAGCCTTGATCTGCTCATCGCTGATCTCTGGCTCTGCTGCCACGGGAGCAGCTTCTTGGGGCGCTTCTGGCACTACTGATGCTGAAGGTGGCACTGCAGCTTGCCCTGCTAGGTCTGTTGTCAAGGCCGAGTCTACTGCAACTGCTGAGTCTGTTGCCACTGCTAGGTCTGTTGCCACAGCAGTGGGATCTGGAGATAACATGCTTGTATCAAGCGTGCTAACAGCTGGAGTGCTAGGCAATGCAGCAGTTGGTTCTGCTGCCACTGGTGTTGAGTCTTGCAGTCCTGCTATTGGCACAGTGCTGACAGCGTCAACAGCAGAAGCTGCTTGGACAACCTCCATAGGATCATCGCCGGGGCCATCTGACTGTGGGATGGTGGCCTGAGGCATGTCTGTGTCTGCTGATGGCGCTGACAGCTGAGCCGCTGATATGTCTTGTGGTGGGACCAGAGCAGCGCCAACAGCAGGCACAGATGCTGGCAAGGAGGTTTCAACAGCAGGAGGAGCTGTTGTAGGTGCAGTGCCAGTCGGCACACTGGCTGCCACAGTTGCAGGCTCAGACGCACCAGCAAGCACACTGGCAGCAATGTCATCTGGTGTAGGTACTGACAGCACTGTGGGGGCTTGTGTAGCTGCAGCATCAGGGCCAGCAGGTGCTGCTGGGGCATCATCAGGAGCTGTGCTGTCTGCAACTGTAGCAGCAGCAGGAGCAGCGGGTGCATCTGCCATGTTGCTGGCAGCAGCAACAGTCTCCTGGGCTACTGCATCAAAGGCATCATCGCCGCTGGCTGTTGTGTCCATGGCTTGAGCAGTGTCTGTGTTGGCAGCCACTTGAGCAGCTGTGGCAGCGCTGGCCTCTGCAGCTGCTTGTGCTGCTGCTGCAGCAGCTGCGGCCTGAGCTGCGGCTGCTTCCTGAGCAGCTTGCTCATCCCTGAGCTGCTGAGCTAGGCGACCAGCAATGGCTGCCCTTTCTTGCTCAGGCACCAGTTCTGCTGCTGTGTGCGCAGCAGCATACTCATGAAACCTGCATTGGGGTGGTGAAACAGGGTCGACCAAGTATACAAGGTTGCTGCGGATGCAATCGCTGATAGGATGCAAAGCACGGAGACAGACACACAAACGCCAAGCATTTTATGTCCCAGCATCCTCTGGATTTGCCCTCATGTGACCTGTCAAAGCTTGTACCCTCAGTAAAGGTTGATGCTACAATCACAGAATGCTGTATATGCTGATGGCTCTCAACAGGCTCAGAGCTGCCAGAAGCTGCAGATGCGAGATTGCTGACCAGCTGGCCATGGTCACATGCCATGAACACTGTCTGCCTTTGCAGAGTAGACAGGCTTGCCTACAGGTGGTTGGTAGCATGACAGTCTAACTAGCAGAGGTGATACAGATATGGCATGTATGCAATGCAGCAGTCACCTTGTGCGATACTCATCTAGCCTTTGAATAGGCATTCTGAGCAGACGTGAGTAAAGCTGGGCAATGTGTGCATGAGCACCCAGGCTGAGCTCATATGCTAAGTACTTGTCCCACAAACCATGAGACAAGTAGTCCATGCCCACATACGCCAGGCCTCGCTCAAACAGCCTGCATGTCATCGCAGCAGTCAGACTGCTTGTCGAATGCAAAGGCATGCTGATGCCAAAGTCTCCTGTCGCATGTATTGTAGCTGTCGTGAAGCAGCTTGCCAAGCTTGATGTGTGAGCTTGCAGGCATGCTTAAGACATCTTGCACTTGCATGTAACAAAAGACAGTACAGGAACTTCCCTTTGCAAGGACAATCGTTGCAAGGACATTCTTGATGTAAGGACAATGCAGTCGGAAAGCATTCACTGCATTCTGACTACAATGGTACGCCTGAGTAAGGACATGCAATGTAAGGACAAGTTTCTTTGGAACTAAAGCAGTCATTTAGAGAGAAGTCACTGTATCTGACTTGTCATATCCAGTGACGCAGCTGGCTCGCTGACCTTTCAACCTCCTCCACAGGCGCTCCTGCTTTCTGCTTATGCATTGCATAGTGACCCCAAAGGTCCACGCTGTAAGGGACTGCTGCTACGCCTCTGTCATACACATTACTGGCCTCCTCAAGAGACACATACTTTGCTTCTGCATCTGCATATTTCTTCCAGTAGCCATAACACAGGGGGTACTCAGCAAGAAAGGCATCATACACCTGACGGAGTCTTCCTATATCTGCCTGCAACCAGCGAAGGGAGTGCACAAATCAGCAAATGGAGGGCACAAATCAGCAGGCTGGCAGAACAGCAGCAGGCCGGCCATGCAGCATGATGCAGAAGAGAAGCAAGTTGACATAGCTAGCAGCAGCCAAGATGATCTGAGACCATCACCATACCAGATCCCGGCAGGGTCATCAACACAGGCACCTGTGCAGAGTTTGCTTGTGTGGTTCACAGCCTGAAAGGCTTACGCAGACACCTGTGATGTTTTGGGCAAAGTGTCAGCCTAGCAGCAAGGCAAACGTGCATAAACCTAGGCTGGCAGAAATTGACTTGCAGAGTTGCAGTGGTCTGTAATGTTTCAGTAGAAACAGACAAGCTCATCGCACCAGCTTCTCTGCTGCACTGATCAGGCTTGTCCAGGTAGTAAACTCTGTGGGATTCTCTTTGGCTTGCTTGAACAGTGAAGTGTATGGTTCTGGCAAAGGCTCAGGAGCAGCTGCTTCAGCTTGAGCTGCGACTGGTTCAACTGTAATCAAACAAATGTTGATGTGTGCTGTACCGCACGGCTGGCACAAGAAAGGTGCGTGAGCTTGTACGTGTCTGGATCACCCAGTTGCATGCTGAGAGCAGGATGCCATTGCCTTACAGCAAGCGATCCCTTTACCTGCTGCATCTTGGACAGCAATCAGTTGCTCAGCAGACGCTTCTGTCCCAGCGCTTATGCCTGCTGTCTGACCTTCTGCTCCCTGTTCTGCAGCCACAGTTTGCACAAGCCCTGCAGAGACTACACTTGCAGGGTCTGCAGGTCCATTTGCCGCAGGAGCGGCAGCAGTCGCCACAGCGTCCATGACACCCAGTGTCCTGATCGCTGGGGCGTGATCGGAATCGGGACCCGCGCCTATATGATCTTGTCGATGTCAGCCTCGTAGCTCGGACTGCCGGCTTGGCATGTGAGTTCAGGAAATTTAGAATACAGCAGCCCCTTCGTGCATTGCACAGTTAATTCAGTTCGATGCGGAGCAGAAGCCTCGATCACTACGCCGTTCAAAGCCTCGAGCCGGCCCGCTGGCACGAAAAGGCTGCCACTACTCGCCGCTGTTCCGCGAGGTCGTTTGTTCCCGTGTGCGTGCATTTCAGCTTGCGCTGATTGGCAGATCTTTCGCAGCTAACAAGTTCAAACTCAAGTCAGCCGCTGACGTCTATAGCAGCGAGTCATGGCCGTGTCCGACGAGAAGGACATTGAGGAAGGCCCATTACTGAAATCCAATGACAGAGAGGAAAAGCCGGTGGTCGCGGCTGACACCCGTCGGATTGCTGGCTTGCCTGTACATATTGTCTCGGGAGCAGCGTACTGTGTGGCCTCCGCGAGCATGGTTCTGCTGAACAAGGCGGCCCTCAGCTCCTTCGACTTCGAGTCCACCAATAGTCTGCTATTCTTCCAGTGCCTGGTATGTGTGATCTTAGTGAAGACTTTTGACCTATTCAAGCTGGTGACCATAGAGCCATGGAACTGGAAAATCATTCAGGTACGCAATCATGATGCTCAAACTGGCTCTGAGCTTGTGCAACCATGCGTGCATGCAAACAGACATAAAAACTTTAAGTCATGTTGTTACCACTGCAGACATGGTTTCCTGTAAACCTCATCTTCGTGGGCATGATATGGAGCAGCTTCTTTGCCCTTAAGAACCTCGGTGTACCTATGTCCACTGTGCTGAAAAACTTGACAAACTTGTTTGTCATCACTGGAGACTACTTTTTCTACAACAAGACCTATGGAAGTGCAGTATGGCTCACGCTCGGTTTGATGATGGCCTCAGCAGTCTGTGGTGCAGCTACAGACCTGGCATTCAACCTGTACGGATATGTGTGGCAGCTTGTGAATTGTGTGTTCACAGCCTCATACTCCCTATACTTGCGTGGGGTGATGGACAGACTAGTCACCCTGACCATCAACAAAACGCGCCTGGATGAGTTCTCAATGGTCTACTACAACAATTTGCTCTCGCTGCCTCTACTTCTGTTCATCATTTGGCAAGCTGGCGAGTTTGACATGCTGCCAAATGAGCCAGCACTGCATAATTCCTACTTCCTGGCTGCTGCTATAGCAAGTTCCCTATTGGCGTTTTGTATCAGTTTTGCGTCTTTGTGGTTCCTTTCATCTACCACAGCCACAACATATAGTTTGGTGGGCTCGTTGAACAAGATACCCGTGGCAATCCTTGGTCTAGTGCTTTTCAATGTTCCATGGAGCCCGCAGAACCTTCTTAGCATTCTTGTTGGCTTGGGCGCTGGAGTCATATTTGTCCGAGCTAAGCAGGCCCCTGCCAAGTAGAGCACTTCTTGCAAGAACAGCACAAGTGTTTGGCGTTGAACTGTCTGTGACCTTAGATTCAACAACACTCACTTGTTGTGCTGTACACAATCTGACAGCCAGCAGCATGCTATGCTTGTTTTGCAATTGACCCCTGTCCAAGAAGCAGTGTGCTCGTGACAGATTCAGTTGCTATTAGAATTTGCCTGACGTTTGATGTGTCCCAGTGGAACGCCATGATCCCACAATCCGATTCTGAAGATGTTTGAATACAGTGGAGCAAGTCCTGTGATGGCCGTGCCATTGTAACACTACTTGTACATGGTGTACACATGATCTCCTGCTCTAACTTGGGCCAGGGCTGCGGGTGGGAATGCATGCACTCCGAGTCCCAGTAGCACTGAGTTCGACTCAACAGGCAAAGAGCAACACTTCATGTTATCATAAGAGGCACAAACCTCTGACAATGGGTCAGGCGCCAATGCTGCAAACGCTTTTGAGCATGTGAAACAAGAACTTAACGTCAACCTGTATACGTTCACAAGCATACATATACTTCAGACTTCATATCTTGACCTTGATACGTTGACTCGTCTTCTGTTAGAAAGCAGTTTGGACAATGTTGACCTGCGCCATGCACATGCCAGAACGCAGCCCACAATCAAGACTAGGGGGTATACATAGGTGCTTCGCTGATTTGTAGCGGGCTCTGTAATCTGTGCAACGTCTTCTTGAGGATGCTGCTGTAGCTTGTCCAGCATCATTGTGGCAGAATCTGCACCTTCATCACCTATTGCAGGCACATGCAAGTACATCAGCAGCCACAACAGCAGCTGCACCCTGCTGCACTGTGACATTAAGCACATAGCAGCGAGTGCGCAGCAGCAAACATTCTGCGCTGCTTGCCTGTTTTACCTGAAGTGATGTTCAAGTCATCTTTTGCAGTTCTTAGCAACTGCTGCTCCTCATCACTACCGATTCTCCTGTCAGAAGCCAAACAGTATTCAGTAACATTTCAGATAAATGCTGGAAAATGTGCTAAACATTCTATGGTCCAGCTATGCAGAGCAGTCTGATCAGAATGTTGCCAACACGTTTGTCAACTGGGCACAATGGCATGAAAGCTTACTGAGCAAGGTCCATCTTGTGAGTGGCTCCTTTTGGCAATGGTTGCTGGTGTTGCTCAGCATCCATGGCTGCATGGGAAGCGATTGGATGAGCAGCTACATGATCCGCCAGGGTCAGTAAGGTGGCCACCCATGTCACTACCACCTGCATGCAGCATTGTGTGAGTCGACAAATTCCGTTCCTGCTTCAGACACTGCAAGATGCTGTGCAGCCCGCTTGGAGGCTGCAGTATCAAACACACATTGACTCCACACACATGCATCACTGCACACCAAACTTTGTGGGCCATTTGTGGAACAACTCAACATCTACACACTGCATGACATGAGCACTGTTTCACAGCAGAAAAAACCCTTTTGGCACTGTATGACTTGAGCAGTCTTTCAGAGCAGAGCACACCTCCTGATACTCCTTCACAGTGGGAGGGTTGAACGATGCAAAGCAGTCTGCCTTCTCAGCTGACTCAGCTTGCGCCTGACCAGCCCCAACGCTGCCCTGTGCCCCTTCTGAGAGTTGCTCCTTCACTTGCTGCTGCGTATGCTGCTCCTGACTACGCTGAGCCTGCCTGAGCTGCTCTTGGCCTGCACCACCCTGTTGTTTGTTTTGTACCAAACCTGCTGGATGCTGTTGCTGATCCAGACCACCCTGCTGCTTGTTCTGTGCCAAGTTTGCAGAATGCTGTTGCTGGTCCAAAGCGCCCTGCTGCTGGCTCTGTGCCAAGTCTGCTGGGTGCTGTTGACCTGCTGCCTGTTGCCCACCCTGCATGTTTCGGGCTGGGTCAACTGGAAGCTGATCTAAGATTGGGGCATCATTGACCCCAGTCTGGACTTTGGGCTGGACTAGGTCAGCCTGCAATAGGTGGCGAGGGTGGCCGCCTGCTGACAGCTTGCCCAAACCTTCAGGACCATACACCTGCCGAACAACATGTACACTTCTGTTTCGGTTCTCAAACGGCTGGACTGGCTTGAGCCACATCATAGATTACAGCTCTGTACAACAAGCTTGCTTGGCCATGTCTGGCTCAAAATATGGACGGCATGGCAAGCAAGTGTCTGGGAGTCACCCTGCTTGCACAGTACAAATCTGCTCTTTTGCATGTTCAGCTGTGAGACACCTGCAGATGCATGGAGCTGCATAGGGTGTTCATGATCTGACGCATGACAGTCCGACTCTACTCGCCAGCATGCAGTTGTGGTTGATTGTGACACACATTGTCAGATAGCACTCATCTGCTCACCTCAATTGTAAGCGGGTACGGTATATGCAGCTTGTCATACATGTAGTCCATGCTGGTACCAAATGCCAGGTACCTACAGACCCACAAGCATAGCTGTCAATTCTCCAAATGTACCAAAGCGCAGTTTCAGGCCAATGCTTTGACATTTTGACAGGCTGCTGAACTGTGCAATAAGGTACAAATGTTTAGCCCTGCAATTGAGATTTTGTGAAAGCAGAGCAAGCTGATTTAAGCTGTGCTGAGGCTTGGCGCTCAGGACATTCTGTAAAGCTGGCCATGTGGGACGACAAAACATGCTTGCATGTATCACATCTGAACAAACATGAGCGTGAGGCTTGGGAACATACCCAGCTGTGCTCCCTGCTGCGCCATGCATGCACTGTGCCCACACGTTCAACTGCTCCAGCACCACCTGGGTGTCAGCCTGCATAGATACCCAGTCTCATTGTCTTGATAAACTTGATGATGAATTTTGTGCATGCTTGAACACGCATGCACATTTGAGTCTAGCATGTCCAGAGAAGCAGCAAAGTCGTTTACACCATTTACCTTAGCAGTTTAGCTGATGCAGCACATGTACGAGATTGTGAATCAGTGAAAAATTCATCATGTATATCATGACTTGGCTTAGCTTAGATGATCACTGCTAAGTTGCCACAAATTGTTGGTGCAGCCAGCAGGCAGCATCTGTTCTATCGAAACATCACTGCAGACAGGCCATGGTTGGCAAAGTCTCAGCATGCAAGGGCATCAGGTTTTGTGTCGGCATGAAGACCATGAGCCATGGAATGCATTAGGTCATGTTGCCCCTGGTGAGCCTCTTTGTTGGTGCATCAGGTTCAACAAGCATGTAGCACTGACCGGAAGGTCTGGTCCGTAGTCTGGGCGGCTGTCCCAGGGCACATACAGTGCGTACTCTCCAGAGTGTATGTTCACAGACGCGCGCACTGGAGCGTTCTCAGCAATGAGCTTGACGATGCGTGACTCAGGCTCACTGAAGGGATGAGGCCCGCCGTAGCTCTCATCATCTGCAGCCTGCGTGTATGAGAAACTGTAATTGTGATGATCAATGTGACGGGTGCTTGCACAAACATTAGGTGTGTGTGCCTGGGTGCGGCTAGGATCTTGTGAGCTGTATCCTTCAGAAATTGCGAGCCACACGCTGAGTAGTGTGGCTGACCCTACAACAACCGTCACTAGCCACAACAGTCTGTAGCTTGCACTGCACATGGAGCATGACACATAAGGTTGCAAAGAAATGTTGCTTGAGGCCGGGACACGTGTACATCAATGCTGCTGTGCTAGTAGTTGTTGCATGCTGGCAGCAAAATCTCAGCAGGCTTAATCAAAATTCTGGTAATAGCCCATGTTATAACAGTTGAACTTTGGCATCCAGGCATTGTGGCAAGGTACTGCAGCAAGGCAGCAGCAGAGCAACCAGGATTTCCGCTGTGCTGTCATCACATGTGGAGCAACTGCTCACCACATTCCTCCATTCAGTGGCCCAGTTGCGGTTGAGGTCCACCCCTGAGAAAGTCTTGCGCAGGCAGCTGTTCCCTTTCTCCACAGCTTTGCGACCCTCAATATTCTCAATTGGTAAGATCTGCATCAAACAAGCACTCTTTTGATCATGCAATAATGGCATGCCACGAACATGTGGACTGCATGGATGGAATGCAGTCCTTTTTGCAGAACATACCTGACTCTCTTTACAGTTGTCCTTTTCATACAAGCCAAAGGATGATGTTTAGATGCATGCCCAAATGTTGACGTTGGGAGAACATTCAGCATGCGCCTAGATGAGCATGTGCTTTACCTTGAAGACAACCTTTTTCAGCAAATCCTGCACCCATTCCTGAAGGTTGCTTGCGCCAAGGCCCATCTTCTTCCTTTGAGACGCAAAAGATGCAGCAGCTGGCCAGGACAAAAACTCAGCATCCTTGCCAGCCAGCACTTGGTACAGCCAGTACACTATCTCAGATGTAATCAGCTCCCTGAACAGACAAATCAAGCATTGTCAATTCTGACCATGTAAATTTTGCAATGAACGCGTCTGAGATGCTCTTACAACAGTTTGTCGTGACCCAATTGTCACTGCATTCAGGATGCAGTCGTTGGCTTTCAACTATATCATCCTTGTAATGCAAATGATCTCAGAAGCAAGTGTACTGTATAGGTTTGACATGCAGCGTTGTGTTGAAGCAGCAGAATGCCTGAAGGCATTGGCATTTGTGGCAAAGGGTGCTTGCCTTGCATGTTCACCAGCTATCAACAATATGGTTTCCTTGCCAGCTTCACCGGTCTTGAAGTCAGTGACTGTCACAAGCGGCAGAGACAGTTCTGAGTTGTGATCGGGGTCTGGGATGTCTTGATACCTGGGCAAACACCACATTCTTGCCCTGACATGCTTGTGGTCAGACATGGGGCGCTCTCAGCAGTCAGGCTATACCTAGCGAGATTTGCAGTCAGTGACGTTGCTGCCTTGAATGAGTCCAAGATATGACTGGTGTTGTGGTACGCCTGCATCGACAATGAGCTTGATGAAAAGCCCAAGTAGCGACATGTGAAGTCAAAGTGCGAGTCACAAGCCCACATACTCACCTGCCAAGGAATGTCGGGCGCCGCAACACAGAGTTGGCTGATGAGCAGCAATAAGAGTCCCTGCTGGACGAGTGGGACCGTCACCATGGACCGGCGGAACGGCCGGTGAACAACAACCTGCTTCTGATAGCGATCTCCCGTTCAACCCTTTAAGTGGCCAGACCCACGACACAGCCGCGCAGCGAAATTTCCAGAGACAAGAACAAGAATGCGCAAGTCCAGGTACGCACGCAATTCGACTCGCGACAGGTTCTGCAAATTTCGTATTGCAGTCAACGCAGGTCGGTGAGGTCAGCGGAGCATGAAGTGCATGCTGCATGTGCACTGTATGCATATGCAAACAGCCCTGAATGCAATGCATGTTGCATTCTGTCACAGTGCATGATAGTGCATACAAGCAACATGCACTGTCATACACTGCAAAGCCCTTTCTTTGCTTCTGGCCTTTGTACATGCACAAGCCTAATGACAAACTGCTGATGCGGCTACAACTCTTGACAGACGCATGATGAATGGCCTGATATCATCCTGAGCTGGTTGCATTCATTTAGGACATTGTGTTGTTACATGTTATCTATGACAGATCATGACCGATCAGGACCACAATCAAATAGTCAGTCTGCAAACGGAAATTCAATGCTAAACATTGCAACTGCTGTTGCAGAGGTCAAAGGCTTATGTGGTTCTATTGGCAGCACTACAGCGCTTTAGCTAGCCTCCTGCAATTGAAGACTTGCATTCACAGGCCCTACATCATAATCTTCACAAACATTCAAAGCCACATCTTCACATTTATTGCATAATAAACACAGTTACAAGGCATCTCCTGCACGCTCTGACACGACCACGGCTTCAAAACCAGGACACGAAAATGAAATGACAGCACGCTTTTGGACTATGGACCAGTAATATATCTGAGCAGAAAACACACATCTGAATTTTTGTATATCTGCTGCCCTGCAGAATCTCCTAATGCAGAGCTTGAGTTGGGGCATCACTGGCAAGTCCAGCCTCAACAACCATGGCTCTGAAGGTGCCATTAGGAATTTGCATGAGATTGGCTGGGGAGTCATACTCCTTGACCCTGCCATCTTCCATCACCAACACCTGCAGCAATAACAGAAAAGTGAGCATACCATTCAATTTCAGCTATTGACTGTGCCTCACAGACACACACTGGCTCTGCATTGCAAAAGTGATGAATGCTCTGTCAACTAAATTTGGGAACTAGTCTGATTGGACAATCTCAAGCCAGCTACACAAGATATGCTTGGGATTTCAAAGCAGCTACTGCAGGAGACTTCTTTGCAGCAACGGAATGTGAAGTGCACCATGACACCTGACCTTGGTAGAGTCCAGGATGGTGTTGAGCCTATGTGCAAGGACCAGCACAGTGCTGTCTGTGAACTTTGACAATCACAGCAAGACAGCGTCTGGAAGAACAGATGCGCAACAGATACGCGACTGACCTTGGTGGAATCCAGGATCGTGTTGAGCCTATGTGCAATGGTGAGCACAGTGCTGTCCTTGAAGTTGGCTCTAATGGTACGCTGAATGAGGGCATCTGTCTCGCCGTCAACTGAGGCGGTGGCTTCATCAGCCACTAGCACTCTGGGCTTACGCAGCAGCGCCCTTGCAACACACAGCAGCTGGCGCTGACCCATGCTGAAGTTGTCCCCGCCTTCTGCCACACGAGCTCCCAAACCGTCTGTCAGTTCACCAACCACTCCCTGCAATACAGGAAGTATCAGTACAGGCAGCATTCTGGGCTTATGCAGCAGGGCCCTTGCAACACACAGCAGCTGGCGCTGAACCATGCTGAAGTTGTCTCCGCCCTCTGCTACACGAGCTCCCAAACCATCTGTCAGCTCACCAACCACTCCCTGCAATGCAGCCAGGCTTCAGTACAGGGCATGTCATAACAATGAGCGCAACTTTAACCTCAAAGCTCAATCACCGTACAATCTGTAGTGCTGCAGTCATGCAGCAGTGTGAACCTGTGCGAAAGCTGATGGCATGGCATGCACACATGACCTGAGCTTGCTGCACAGACGGCTCACTTCTGCATGCTATACACAAGAGACAAGCAAGCCAGGGATTCAATTGCAGCCAGTGGGTGGTGCAAACACTTGGTCACATTGCCAGGTGCTGAAGCCCATGGACCAAGTCTGGCACACAGCAAGTCAGCTGTATTGGCAGGGCTCACCTTTAGGGCAACATGACCTAGGGCATCCCATAGCTCATGGTCCTCATGGCGGCCATAGGGATCCAAGTTGGACCTGACAGTGCCACTGAACAATACTGGGTCCTGAGGAATAGCAGCAATGCGACTCCTGACATCATTCAGACCCAGAGTGCCCAGATCAAGTCCGTCCAGAGTGATGCTGCCGCCGTCGCTTTCCACAATTCTGAACAGGGTGACAATGAGGGAGGACTTGCCGCTGCCTGTGCGTCCTACAATGCCCACCTTCTCACCAGCTGCCACCTCAAAGGATACACCCTGCAGCACATCATAAAAGCGTTGAGCAGCCACAAATCTTGCCACAGGAAATACAAGCAGCTGCACTGGCTGCTGCATACTGAGCTAACAGATCTTGCACAGTTGCACATATGCATTGAGACAACCAGCAGCTGCAAATTTTGCTGCAGCCTGACCTTCTGATGATGCACAAAATGCATGTGGACTGAATCATCATGCTGGGAGGAAGCAAGCTGCTTCAAAGCTTGCAGCATCCTATTCTGCATGAGCACATCTTGCCTATGAAGCAAACACAAAACAGCACCAACAGCATGCCACAGATTGATATGCTGTCACCTGAAATCGATGCAGGTCAGATATAGCATTCACAAGCAGTGCATGACATACCTTGAGAACAGGCTCTAGCTCTGGCCTGTACTTCATGACCACGTTCTGGTATGAGATGACGCCTGCCTGAGGCCACTCAGGGGGAGTCTGCTTGTCAATGATGTGGTGAGGAGCCTCTGGCTTTAGCTTGGCATAAGCCAAGATTCTCTCCACACTGTTGAATCGACTCTCGAACATGGCTGCACTCTGGACTGCGTATTTCATGAACTGCGTCACATCTAGCACCTGCAGTGCAAGATGACATGATGTGCGCTGCATGTCAGCTGTCGTGCTTGCTCTTGAAATACAGGGTACCTTCAACACAGCAATTGCCATGCTACTGCTTGCCCGCCGTGTCAGATTTGCACCTGAGACCCAACAGACTCACATGGAAGGCAAGTTTGCTTCTCGACCTTGTTCAGAAGGTCTTGACCAGTCATGCTAGATAAGAGATCACCAGGCGCTGCTGACTTTGACTCTACACTTCAACAGACAGCACAAAAGATGATCTCAAGCCCAATGTTTGAAATACAAAATAGGCCAAGACAGGCACATTGATGCAGCAAGAGACGGCACACCTGACTGAGGGACAAGGCAGCAATGGCAGGGGAGATGTGGTTGCGCTCTGCAATGGCCAGAATGGCTGTCAGCAGGATCAGCATGGACCCAATGAAGTCCAGCCGTAGACTCAGCCACTGATCAGCTGTCTTCAGTGTCCAGTATGCCCTGCAGACAACAGTGCATACAGTCAGGCTTGCTCGAATGCCACATGAAGCACGCTCCTTTACAGATAAGACAGGTACACAATGTGCATGGACCCAATGAAGTCCAACCGCAAGCTCAGCCACTGCTCAGCTGTCTTCAGTGTCCAGCATACCCTGCAGACCAAAATCACACACTGTTCACGCTTGCCCAGTTGCTGTGATCAGGCAGGCACAGCATGCTTTACTGCACGTAGGCTGAAGTCGCCCTGGTGATGAACAATGGTTGAGACACAGCTGTCACTTGTTTCAGTGCAGCACTTGATTGAACAACAGAATGACAAGCAGCAGATCTGAAAGACATGGAAGCAGTCAAGCATGATGCTCAGAAACAAGATAGCAAGCGCCTGCAATTGTAGTCAATTTGGCTGTCACTCTTGCCAACCATGCACATGAAAAAAGTTAAGCTACATATATACCAAACCACACAGCAAGCACCTGTGGTTGTGGTTGATCCGGCTGTCACTTTTTCTAGCCATGCACATGGCATGAGTGAGCATTGAACACCAAGTGGAGGGAAAGTGAGCATTGAGCACCAAGTTTGGGCATGGCAAGCACCTGTGGTTGTAGTCAATCTGGCTGTCACTCTTGCTGGCAAACTTCTCCTGATATCTGAAGGCTCGGATGGTCTCCACGCCTGTCAGACTCTCACTGAAATGAGCGTACACTGGGGAGCGTGACGTGGCATCACACCTCTGTAACTCCACGTATGACCTACGGTAATACTTCTGAAGGAAGAAGTAGACGATCATGAGCGGGACCATGCCTGCACAACAACATAGTTGTTACTCCCTGTGCCACTGGCTCGTTGGCTTGTTGGCTTGTTGATCACAGTCAGTTGAGTATAAGACATCTTCCTATCACTCCATTCATGCCAGCTTCAAATGTTCGCGCAGGCTGAAGCTGAATGATGAACATGCAGCATAATGATAATGGTATGATAATGGCATTAAATGTGACATAATGGTATGATAATGGCATTAAATGTGACATAATGGTATTATAATGGCATTAAATGTGGCATAATGATAATGGTATGATAATGGCATTAGATGTGACATAATGGTATGATAATGGCATTAAATGTGGCATAATGATAATGGTATGATAATGGCATTAAATGTGCCAGCATATACTGCTAGGTGTGTGTGGCACAAGTCCTGTCTCACCAGGCAGGCTTGTTGTGAGCGTAGCAATAAGCATGGGGCCAAACGTAGCAGCAAAACCAGGCTGCAGATATGCAGTGTCACAAGCATTGCCAGCGGATGCATGAACTGCGACAATGCAGTGATTTGCAAGAATAGCTCAAGTGACAGAGGACAACAGCAGCGTCATACATTGTACAAGCAAACGAGGTGTGCTTGCTACCCAGCAACAACACAGACCAGCGACAACAAGGGCCAACGAGAGGAACAGGCGAGGCATCATGTATTGTGCAGCCTGATGGATTGTATCGGCGCACCTGCTAGGAAGATGGGCTGCACAATGGAGACAAAGATGAGAGTGGCGGCTAGCTGCATGAGGCAGTTGCCCAGCTCAGTGATACTCTGAGGCAACAGGTAGTCCATGTCATCAGTATCCTGCACGACCACAAAATTGTTATGACTGCAATTTTGTTTGGGATTTTGTGGTGCCCAGTGCATTTTCATCAGGTGCAGCAGAAGCAGGTTGCTTTGCCACATGCAGTCTTTTTGACGATAACTCTCCTTGAGAAAAAAAAAATTGCGCAAGGGAGAAAAAGGAGAGAAAGGGGGGACGAAAGAGAACAATTCCCCTCTCTCTCATCCCTTTGAAAGAGGTTTCCTTGAGGAGAAACCTCTTTTCGGGAGAGAAAGAGGGGAAAAGGGGTTGAGGAAAAATATGAGCGATCCAGGCAAAACCATGGTGAGCATCAACAATGGCTCAAAAAAGCTTCTGCACGCAGTGTGCCATGACACTGGAGCCAGCTATGTAAGATCATCTGCCAAACCTCAGACAGGACCTGTGTTTGTCAGTTTGAATAACTGATCTTTGCGAATCTGTTGCGGATACGGCCAACGGGAATGGTATCAAAGAAGCTGATGAGCGCCAGGTACAAGATAACCATACTAGCATGGTGGTATATGCTTTGATAAGCTCATGTACATAACAAACCAAGCGGTGCATAAATCAACCAATTGGTGTCAATTTGACCTTTGCAAATCTGTTCAGAATGCGGCCGATGGGAGTGGTGTCGAAGAAACTGATGGGCGCCAGGCACAAGCTGGCCATACTAGCATGGTGGATGCGCCTGCTGGCTTGCCAGCCTGCCAACAAGTTGATGATAGACCTGATGGACACCAGTACCACGTAACCTAGCCCAAACCCAATGTATCCGCCCAAGTAGTGTCCCCTTGGGTCAGTCACATTTTGTCCTGTGTGAACAAGGACAATGCTCAGTCGCTGACTTGTAACAACAGGAAAAAACTATTTGCCAGATACCTTGCAGCACACAAGTGGAAAGCGCGTGATTGGGAGCATGCAAGGATGGCAGCACACACATGAAGACTTGCTTTCCCCGCTATGCAGCATGTTCCAACATGTTTCAGCAAATTAACGCAAAGCATACTGTGAAGTTCACAGACTGAAGAGGCAGAAACACTGTGCCTGAGTTGGGATCCATGTGAAGCATGCAAGACATGCTGCCGTGGATGACGATAGTCCAGGCAAAGCATGTAAGACATGTCATCAGCTTGTTTGGGCCATACATACCTAGAGCCCGCCTGATCTGGTACAGGATCTGAGCAGTGGTCCACTGTGAGAGCCACCAGCTGGTGAGGATGTTGGTAGACTGCTCACTGGCCCAGAAGAAACACAGGCTGAGCAGGGAGTACCAGCCATATGCCTTACCATACAGCTTGTAGATCTCAGTCTGCAGGGAATCAGAGGGGCTCATGTTAATGTGTATCATTTGACAGGCAATTGCACTGAACCCTCTGATACTGTAACAGCCCCAGCTGATGCTCTGTTGGCCCAGCAAATTGCTGTTGCTTGTACAGACTGAGAAAGGAGTACCAGCCATGTGCCTTGCCATGCAGCTTGTAGATCTCAGTCCAGCAGGACTCGCCAATGCAGACAGGACATTGAAGCACAAAACGATCATTCAGACTGATTGCAGGCCCAAAGCTGAAGCCTTGTTCCTGTGTCTCCTGTACAAGTGAAGGTGCTGAGAACTGATTTGTTGCATAATGACAAGACAGTGTCTCCTGTACAAGTGAAGGTGCTGTGAACACATTGGTTGCAGAATGACTAGACTGTGTCCTGGGAGCAGTGCATGGTCATGGAAGCAGAGCTGACATGGACATGCCTAAGAACGCAAATGACAGCCATAACACAATGTAGGCAGGGATGTGACTGGCACCCACATTTCAAGTGCAGACACTTCAGCACATACCGTGACATGGCCAGCAGCACGGTCTTCCTGTACAACCAGCTTGCCCTCAGCAGTCTTGACATATGTCACACCATCCTTGTTGACCACTTCTTCAGGCGCAGGTGGTACCGCTTCAAGCTGCTTCTTGGAAGGGTCCTTGGTCAGTGCGTTTGCCTCAATCTCTAGTGAGCGACGCGACACAGGCAGTGAGGAGTTGCTGGGACCTGTGAGTGACCTCCTGCGGGATCCTGAACTGGAGATGAAGTCCTTTGACCTGCACACCAAAATCCATCAGCATGCATAAAACAACCAGTTGGGCATAACTAAAACTTTTTTTGAAGGCAAGGCAGTCAAAATCAATTCAAACGCAGCGCAAGTCAGGTAGACATCACACCATACCTGAATTGGCCCCACAAATTACAGAAGCATACCAGGTGCATGCTTGTGTGACATTGATGCAATAAGGCATATTTATCAACTCTTTGAGCTGCTGCCATGTGGCAGACGTCTCTTTGAACTGCTGCCACGTTAATTGCAAAAGGTGTTGACTGATGGTCCACTGACATATAAAGACCCTAAAAACATATGCAAAATAATGCAACATAATGGATGTCCACTGCTTACCTTCTTCTAAAGCTGCCACCCCATGTCCTAGATCCTGCAGTCTCATCAGGATCCCGCCCACTTGTTCCCTCCAATTGCAGCCTACGCTGAGAGTCCGTAGTGGCCGTGCGTCTGTGCCTCAACCCTGTACCCTGAGAGGGGTCCCCCCCGACCAGGTCGGGGTCAGTGAAATCCCTGTAGTTGGTGTCGTAGGCGCCACCTGCTCTGCCTGCTGCGGGGTCTATAGTGTAGCGCCTTAGCTCCCCTGATGCTTGCCGTGTGACTGCATCATCCAAGTCCAGACCAGCTTCATCTTCTGCCAGGTCACGTCTACCCAGCTCTGTGTCATGTCGCAACGGCTCCACTGCGTCTGTGTCACCAGACAGCATCTGCCGCTGTACTGTCGCTCCAGGGTTAGCAAAATCAGCAAAAGCTTCACCCACAGTGGCTTCAACAACAGGAGCGCCTAAGGCGTGGGTGTTGACTGTGTGTTGAGGTGCAATGCTGGAGGTTGTTGCTGCATGCGGGTGACCTTCTGCAGCATTCAGCTCCCCAAACATCTGGTCTTGCTGGATGTGCTCCATGGCAATCTCCTCTTCTGGGTTCTGCTGCTCAGTCTTGGAGTTGAACTCGTTCAGCAGGCTGACAAAGCCTGGGATGAGGCTGACCTTCTCGAAACTGCCCTGCCCTACCACGCGTCCTGACTCGATGTAGATGACCTTGTCTGCCTGTGGCAGATACTGCAGCTGGTTGGTCACTAGCAATCTTGCCTTCTTGGCCAACACACCTGCAAAGTCAAACAGGTCATTGGCACTGGTACCACTGTTTAACGTGTTCTGACAGGAAAGTGCCATGCCTGGAATGCAATTTGATGTGTGACAGGCACATTGAACAAACTGCATTGTCTGATCAAGTTGAGAGGGCCGGGGACAAAGCAAAAAAGCTGTCAAAGCAACCCGCAACCTAATGTAACTGACTTTTGGACCCCAACTATCATGGTTTGATCAAGCAACTGATTGAACCAAAGCAGGTAGTGCTGTCTAAAGCAGCCCAGAGCTTGGTGATTGAGATCAACAATGATAGCCCACCTGATATGCAGTTGTCAAAGATGTGGCGGCCAACATGTACGTCAACAGCGCTGAGGGGGTCATCCATGATATAGAAATCAGCATCACTGTAGACAGCCCTGGCCAAGGAGATACGCTGCTTCTGGCCACCACTGAGGTTGATGCCCTTCTCACCAATCTCAGTGTCCACACCACCAGGTAACATCTGCAATTGCGTCAAGCACGACTGTTTGACAATCAGAACATTACTGCAGATAGCTTTGCTGTATGGGCATTGACTTTAAAAGTCAGTTGCTGAAGATATATCACCGAGAGCAAAGCAACTGTAGGAATGTAACTGACCACACACTTAAGATAGCTGCAAGCAAATGGATGCGAGCGCTGAGAGAAATGACTGGCATGACACTGTTCATCAGTTGCAACCAGGCAGGCAGTGACTGTGGCACAGCACAGGCAACACTGCTCAAGACAAACAGTGCCAAGCAGCTACACAGTACCAAAGCTCGAGGCTGTGACAACATCACCTCATGAAAATTGTTGTGGCGTGTAATTCATGCACCCCAGCAATTAAAAAACAAGAGATCCAAAGCAAGCAGCAATTGGAGATGGAAACAGAAGAGAAACAAACGGAGCTGCAGCATTACCTCCAGGTCCTGTTGCAGGCTGCAGGCATGGACACATGACTCCCAGCGCTGTGCATCCAGCTCATGCCCAAACAGCACGTTGGACTGCAGGGAGTCATTCACAATCCAAGCCTGCTGGGCGACATATGCCAGATTGCCCCCCATCCTCACATTCCCAGCATGCCTCTCCATGTCCCCTGCAGGAAATTGTCCTTTTGCTGCTGAAAGTAAGGTGAGGGCTTCTTTTGGCTGTGTGCAGCTCAAATTGCCAAGCTTATCTAGCCTTCCATGTCTAAGCTCCTGACTGCGACTGCAGTGGCCAAGCAACAATGCAGAAGTTGCCAAAAAACACACTCTACATTGCACACATGCCCAGATGACATTGCCTTTGCATCTGCTTGGCAACAAGCAAAAGCTGATGCAACAGCGCAGGGATACAAGACAAGTTCCTGTGCAAGACAGTTTCTTTCGAACCAGACAGTTTCTTTTAGACGATTCTCCTTTCCTATGGATGTGATTGATATGGCAAACCCACCTAAAAGTGCTCCAATGAGGGAGGATTTGCCAGAGCCCACTCGGCCCACCACGCACACCAGCTCACCCGGGTTCACAGTGATGTTCACATCTCTGAGCCACCAAGTGGCGTCAGGGGCGCCCTCAGGGTTGTTGTTACTGCCCTTCTTGACCTGCCCTGACGAGGCATCATTGGCAGCTGTCACGACTTCAAGACCATCCTTGGAGTTGGCTGAATCAGCCAGCGCTGGTTTATCTGCAGCACCATTCATTCACTACACATACATTGCGCTTTGGGGTTGTTCAACATCTCTGAGCCATCAAGTGGCGTCAGGGGCGCCCTCAGGGGTGTGGTTGTTGCCCTTCTTGACCTGCCCTGATGTGGCATCATTAGCTGCTGTCACCACTTCCAAACCGTCCTTAGAGTTGGCTGAGTCAGCTAGCACTGGCTTGTCTGCAATGATACACCTCAATTTGGCAATTGCAAATCAAGGCGGCCAATGCTAGTGGGCATTGCAGACAGAACGCATTGATTTGTGACACGAAATCGGGGACCCTGACTATCCTCAAGGTACAAGGCTAGCAAGAAAGCTCGCAAACACAGGATGAGACATAGAGCTGTGGACAGGACAACAACAAGATTTGAAAAAGCAGCACCATGCATCAAGCTACCAAGGTCAAGACACTGGGGCAGTCCCTCTCCACAGCACAGTTTACCATCAAATCACGTGTGATGCCAAGCCTCCAAGCGGACAACAGGGTCAAGGAGACCACAACACAGCAACAGACATGGAGCGGGAAGCCAAGCAAACAACTGAGAGTAGTACAACAATGTCAATGGTGTCAAAAGGCAACAATGAAGCAGAGCTGCTTACCAGAGTAGAGGGGGTCAGCCTGGCCGTCAGAAGAAGAGGAAGAGCTGGAGCTTGAGGTCTCTCCTGGGGCCACCTGGCGCCCCAGCTTGGAGGCATCCTGAGTGCTGCCCACATCCACGGCCACATCATCAGGGCTTGCGTCTGAATCCTTATCAGCCTTTGCCTTGCCTGCAAATTGCACAGCCACATCATCAAGGCTTGTTTGTAAGGGCCTTGTCAACCATCACAGCAAGAAGCACAACGCACAGGTGCCCCAGCTTGGAGGCTAGGAGTGCTGCCCTCATCCACAGCCACGTCATCAGCGCTTGTGTCTGAATCCTTATCAGTCTTTGCCTTGCTTGTAAATTGCACAGCCACATCATCAAGGCTTGTTTGTAAGGGCCTTGTCAATCATCACAGCAAGAAGCACAAAACACAGGCGTGCGGGCTTGGAGGCATCCTGCATGCTGCCCACATCCACAGCCACATCATCAGGACTTGCGTCTGAATCCTTATCAGTCTTTGCCATTGCACAGCCACATCATCAAGGCTTATTCGTAAGGGCCTTGTCAATCATCACAGCAAGAAGCACAAAACACAGGCGCCCCGGCTTGGAGGAATCCTGAGTGTTGCCCACATCCACAGCCACATCATCAGCCAGATCATTTGTGTTTAAATCCTTGTCAGCCTTTGCCTTGTCTGCAGATCAGGTGCAGATAGATGCTATCAAAACTGGTCTGCGTGCTTCGCTGTCTTTGCCTTGTCCGTATGTCAGCCGCAAGCAAACGCCATCCCTAAGCAGTCCAACTGCAAGCTATGCAGTCCACAAGAAGCATCAAACAGTTCATACTAGTTCCAAGCCAGTCCATGATGCTCAGCATGCATAGCCCATGCATGACCCCACTGATGATATGCATGACTCTGTCGCCCCTGACTGGAAGCACTCACTGCATGGCAGTGGTTGAGCAAATATAAGGAGATGACAACAGGTGACACACAGTTTGTTGATACTGGCAGCAATGCAGACATGAGACCTTGACCAGGCCAGTGCCAACTGCAGGTGCCTTCCTGAGCTTCAGCCCACCAAATACACTGACAAGACAAAAATGAAGCTGTTGAAATCAGAGTGATGCAGACCTGAGTCTTTAGCTGGACCAGTGCCGACTGCAGGTCCCTTCCTAAGCTTCAGCCCGCCAAATACACTCAGCAGGCTACGCTTCTTGCCCTTGCCAGGTGCACCCTTCACAGAGTCAAGCTTCTTCGTAGCTGGTGGCTCACACCAGTAAAATTGGCCACCCTCAATCTCAAGCCCCACTCTGTTCATGGGCTCCACTGTGTCTCGCCTCTCCTCCATGACTAGATACTGACTCAAACGCCTCAGGGACACCATAGCATTACCCATCTGCAGAAACAGGGTGAAAGCAATCTTACTTGCAGTCCAGGAGCGCCTTGTCAGGTGCCCGCAGGAAAAGGCGGAGCGCATGCATGGCAATGGCATGTACGATTTGCAAAGACCTCTATGTTTATGAATAGATGGTGCAAAGTAACGCATGCAAAGGATTGACACTGCCAACTGTGACTGCAATCGTGCTCCATGAGACAAAACACCCACTGGTGCCACAATTTGCAGCTTGGAAAGATGCATGAGTCATCACTTATTCACCCAAACTTGTGATGCGCCAAGGTCAACACCATTCTTGGTATCATGTTGTACTCAATCGATAGTCCAGGGTAGAGAGCCGGATGTGAGTTCTGTTTCTGGCTTGAAAGCACAGGTGAATATGTCTGGCAACCAAAGGCAGCTCAAAGAAAAGGTACATGTCGTACAAAAAAGGCTGTACTAGATTATGGGCTCATCAGAATTCCAGCATGTCTCACCTCGACTAGGGCAAAGGGAAGGAAGATGAGGGGAAACCTCATGATGGCGAACAGGGATATAGCAGCAAAGATGCGTGGCGCTGTGAAGCCGTTAGGGTCCACAGACCCATAGACAGCAAAGGAAGCCACAGCCGCCAGCACTGGCGCCGCAAACAGCAGGGTCTGCATCCCAACCCTAGCAGGAATGGCCTGTTTCAGCCGCCGCAGTTCCCGCTCACGTGCTTCTTGTATGGCAGCTTCCTGAGCAGCTTCCCAGGCATAGATCTTGAGTACACGGATGCCTGACAGCAGCTGGTTTGTCAGCTTCACCCTGGTGTCTGTCTCCTTCAACATTTTGCGTCTGTACATGATGATCTTCTTCACAAAGATGGCTGAGGAGGGTGTGCTGGCAAGCAATATGGCCATGCCAATGAATGTGGCCCATCTGCAAAGATAAGGCAAAATTAGGGACACACAACTCGAGCATTGCAGGCAGCATGCGTCTGCTGATCTTGCACAATCTCACATGAACTACAGAGATGCATGATGCTGGCAATATGGCCATGCCAACAAATGTAGCCCATCTGCAAACACCAAGGGACACGCAAGATTCTCAATAGTCTCTCAGGTAGACTTTGTTGAAGCACTGCCATCTGCTGACTTTGGACAGCATTGTGACGAAATTGTCAGATGCAAGATGCTAGCAAGATGACCATACCAATGAATATACCCCATCTGCACATGTAAGGTGGATGCAAGGGACACTCCAGTCAAGCCTTGCAGGCTGCATGCTTCTGCTGAGTTCTGATCTATACACTACGGCTGCGTCATGTGTACAACATGTTAGAGTCATGATACAGTGCAACTCGGTACTGGCACAGCTGACCAGAAAGCAATGACAGGACTCTGAGCAGTCTGCAAGCTGCTTTCACAGAGGCCCCTATTGATGCGTGATTGCATCAACGTTCCTAGTTCTTGCTCATGCCGTCAAGGCAGGAGCTGACACACACACACACAACTGACTGCAGACATTCGAGCATGTAAGACAGCAACAAGCAATCAGAAGTAAAGGCGTCTACCTGATCTGAAAGTACAGCAGGATCAGAGATGTGATGAGCAGAGCTGGCGCAGAAAAGAGCTGGTTGAAGAAGGGATAGAAAAACTGCATGACGTGGTTGACATCAGCTGACATGAGATTGACAATCTTGCCCAGTTCTGTCTGCTGTCGCGACCTGCAAGCACCAGATCACATTCTGCAAAACTACGTTCATGAGAGCATTTGGTCTGCATCAATGATCCTGAGCCCATCAAAGTGCATGATCATTGCAACTTCACAGAGGTACATGCTTGACACTCTGCGCAGTCCAAGTGCAATATGCAACCAGGAGTATGAAGTTTGTACCCAGTGATTGTAATGTGGTGCAATAATGCCAAGTCAAGCTGTGGACAGTATCAATTTGCTGGTGCAGCACAGCAATGCCAACTCAAGCTGTGAAAAGCGCTCAATTGCTGATGCAGCACGCCTCTGTCGCAAACAGCGCTAGTACCTTGAACTGAGAGCCAGAGCTTTCCGGTAAACAGCAGCTGTGAGCTCTGCGCGCATCTTGATCTGAACAATGATTGACAGGCGGGAGCTGTGGACATACGCCACCGCACCAATCATTGGGAACACAAACATGAGCGCTGCCCATAGGTAGTTGATGTTCACATTGACATTCTGCAAAAAGCGTGGAAGCATCAGTACAAACACAAGTGCTGCCCACAGATACTTCATGACCAGATTAAGACTCTGCAAAGTGATGAAATCATGAGCGCAACAATTGCATCAGATTAACATGCAAGACGCTGAAAGTGATGCACAATCAAAGCAAACGCAACAGATGAGAGCAGATGCATGGTTCATACGTGTTGCAAACAGAATGAACAAATGCATGCGTATGCTAGACCAAGGGTACATGCATACAGGGTTGCACAAGGACATCACTTGAAACGCATGTTGAGTGCAGGAATTGCAGAACAGGACAGAACGCTTACCGACAGCCCATACACAGAGTTATCCAAAAATGTTGTTATCTTCTTCAAAATCAAAGGACCAGAGAACTGCTGTGCATTATACACAATCTGCAATGCCAGAGCCCATGCCAGAGGGATGGCATGAATGCCATATAGTGTCTTAAACAGTGGACCAGCTGTCTGACCGTCTTCAGTCCGTTTCAACAGGGCACGACCCTGCGCAAACAATTTTCTGTTTGGATATTGGGTGCATGATTGTCTAGCACGGGCTTTGTCTGAATGCTGCTGTGGCACTCACGAATGGCATGATGTGTGATGCACACAGCGAAGAGCAGCAATACAGGCTATTCATGCTGCTGCTGGCACAGACACTCCAGTGATAGTGCCTGCTGACCTTTTCTGTCTTTTGAGACCGTGTCAGGAAGCTGTTCCAGCGATTTCTAAATTCAGGATAGCAATTTGCTGTTTTGACCTGATCTGGTAATGTGGGCAGGTCTGCATGCTGAATGGGCCTTTTGAACCCCTGCATTACAAATGCTAATCATGGGTGTTTGCTATTTTGGCAACAAGTGCTGCAGTGCAGCACAGCTGATATAACCCACCAGCCGCAATATGGGTCCAAACCATGTGAAAAATACGAAGTCAAACGGGTGGGAAGTTATGGACGGCGATACGATAGGCGTTTTGAGCTGTGCCTCCCTGTTTGCTTTTGCTCTTCTTTCCTTCCGGGTGAGCGAAAGGTTGTCTGCCTCCATGCAGCTGCGAGATCAGCGCAGTGGCCCGGGTTGCCTACACGCCCAATGTGTCTACGACTACGCGACCTTCTTGTAGCTAATGCGACTATATATGGAGCAGTTGTAAAGCTCACGAGTCAAGCTATATCAGTTCTTCGCAGCATGAAGAGGGTTGACGTATAGGATGCACGACCAAAAATTGCCGTTCTCGGCAAATTGGCAGCAGGTCAAGCCAGCAAACGATTCGAGCAGGGCCACACAGCTAGACTCCCCACGCAAGAGCGTATGCGCGCGTCTAAGCTATCCTGCTTCCTGCCTCACAATAACCCCACGTCATTGGAGGCCCGCAGGGTCACGAGGGCCCCCGTGCCAAAATGATCGCTTGAGAGCCCCAGAACCTTCGATCATGGCATGCACGCCTGTTCAGAGACAGCTGCGCGCCACCACAACAGTACCTTGGCCCCATATGTACACATGAACAGCAGCGTACCGAACACAGCATGCTGGATACAGCTTTACACACAAACCAGAAGCCATGCATGCGCATGGTGTACGACTTCTTGATCAAGAAGGGCATGCTCTGATAACGTGCACCAAGAAGCAACTTGCTGTAAATGCAGTCATTAGCTCTTGCAAGTACCACGCAAACGATGTTAGGCAACTGTAGGGCCATTCCAGCTTTGCATGTCTTGGAGCTGTGTGACAGCTGTAACAACAAATATTACTGTAACAGCATTCTTGGGACAGTCAGGGATATCTTATCAGGCACACAGGCTTCTCCAACACCGTACAGGGTAGAATGATCTTTTCGTTACAGTCAGAAATGCAGCTGCTTCACTCAAACATACAACAAATAGGGGTTTAGGTCAATGCGCAAATTTTGCGCAAGCTTCTGTGCCAATTCATCTTTGATGTTGCACTGGTACTTGCCATCATCAAGCATGTCTCCTGTCACCTGCATGCCGTCAAGTCTTGCAGAACCAGAAAGTGAGAAAAATTGCACTTGTATCATGATCATCCAAAATACATACAGCTGCATCATTGGACCAACAGTTTGTTCACGGCACGCATGCTTGCATGTTGCTTTGATGTGTGCTCTCAGCAACTTATCAAATTTTCCTCGTTAGTGCAGTTTTGGCAATTTGAGGCTTCAGATCACCAACCAATCAATTAGGAAGCAGGCTGTACTTTCAGATATGATGCATCATTGCAAAAGTCAGTCCTACGTCCAGATCACATGGCATGTGATGTCTGGAGAACACCTTGGACACCGAACGGGAACAAACACAGAACAGGTGCTGTCTGCTTGACCTGAAACGCATTAATATCAATCAACTACAGCGTATTGTTAGGTGTGTGTTGCACAAGTCCTGACTGGCCAGGCGGGACTGTTTTGAGCGTCACTGTCAGGACTGCTTGACTTCTGATGCAGGCACGTGTGAACTCACCTGTGACAGCAGCCTCAGAGACACCAGTGACCGCAGCAGCATGAAAACTTCTGCTGACTGCTGTTGCTGAGCTGCCCTCTCATGCCAAGGAGCCGCTTCCCTATCAGCAGCTTCTGCTTTCAAGAGGTTCCAAAAGTAGGATAGCAACCGCTCCTGTGGAAAAGTGATGGGCCCTCTCAATTGAGCTTCTCTAGCAAATTCAGCCTGCACCCAGGCAACAAGTCAACATTTGAATGACAGCGTCGTCTCTTCTTTGGCTTGGAAGCTGCTGATTCAGGAGTGGCAACTTAGCAGAGCCTAGGCGCACTTTGCTTTGGATCATGTTTATTCAGTCCTGTGACGCAACTGACAAATGCATGCCTTAGCTGGTGAATTGAGTGAGTGTGAGGCTGTGTGCAAGTGAAGTTGTGCTGGCGTATCCTGAGCTGTCTGCTGTACCGCTGCTGGCAGTCATGAGCGATGATGCACAGGCAATAACCTTCAAGAACTTTTGTGAATGTCTACCGGCACTCATGAGCTGGTTTGGAATCATGTTTGCTGTTGGACTGCATACCTGCCTGTCAGAGGCTAGCGCATTCTTACGTCTGCGTTTGCCTGGCCCAGTGTCAAACAGCCTTCTATCTAGGTTTGGTCTGTTGCGAGATGCTATGTATGCAGCCAGAAGCAACAGTTTGCTGTTGTATGGCAGCTCAAAATCCAGCCCACCAGGAGGCCTGGCATCTGCCCTGTAGAACCAGATATGTGACTGTTCAAAGCACAAAGCATTGTTTGCAACATGGACGGCAGATCATTTGAGTCTGGGCAAAGCAGAGCAAATGCATATTGAATTTGCAAAGGGGTCTGCTGCTGCTGTTTCAGACAGCTAGCAAGTATTGATGAGCGATATACAGTGCGTTTTTCTTGTGAGGACACTACCAAAGCAGTCAAAACCAAACACTGCACTCTGACTGCAGTATTGCCTATCATGCAAGGACAGTTTCTGGGTCGTCGAAGCAGCTCATAGAGGAAGAGGAGAAAGAGGACATTCTGTACCTTGCTTTTTGCTGCTTGGCAACGAAGCTGGAAGCAGCTGCTCCAGAGCTGAAATTTGCGACAGCTGCCTTGAAGTGCGGTGTGAACGCTGCAAACAATGCTCTTGAATTGTCTGCTTTGACTTGCCCACTTCTGACAGGCTGCATATATATTGGATACAGCAATTGCATGGCTTTCTGCAAATCCTCAAGCCCACGTGTGATCCTTACAAACTCGTACATGTATGAAGTGATGAAGTTGACATAAGACTGTACATCCTCTCCAGCTGGACAGCCCAGAGCCAAAATCTGCAGCCCACCTTCTGTTTTCAGAAAAAGTGGCGTTTCCTTTTTGGCAACATGATAGCAGAAATTGCCAGCTTGCTCAATCACAGCATATTTGGCTGGAGAGTTGAGGATGGTCAGCTGTGTGCCTTGGCTGGCCTTGCAACACACTGACTTGACCTTTGTCCAAGGGCACAATTTTCTGCTGAGCCCATGCAACATGCTGAAGAACACATGTCTGACCTTCTTCAATGTGTCCTCATCATAAGCAGGGAATGCAAGCTGCATTGGGCGTGACATCCTCAAGGTGTCAGAGTCAAACATGCATGAGCCCCAAGCCACACTGCTGATGAGGATCACACCAATGTTGGCACCTGCATGGACATATTGCTTGTGGTCAGCAGACGCCAGGCAGAGTGCACCCACAAAGCGTTATTGGCGAGTGTTACTGAACGGAGTCAGCAACCTGATAGTTCTCTGGCTTTGAGCAGAACAGCCAATAGATCACTGTCACCAATTCTCTCCACATGATCCACAACAATGTACTTGGCTGACTTGTGAGCGGGTGCAATGCCTGCAGCAAGAACAGTATGTTAGATAGGGCATCAACACCACTTTCAGTTGTCTGTCAGTCCAGCATGTGTACCAGGAAGCTGAACAAGAAACTCTGCTGTGTTTTCACATCTGCAGTCAATCGAGTAGCCCTCACTCGCCTTGCGCTTACGGCCCTGCACGTGCAGGCCACACAAGCCTGCAGCGTTCTGCTTGCAAAAGGCCTCAGACAGGCGGCATTGCTTCTGTGACTGACCTTGAGCTGGCTCAGGACTGACTGCAATAGTGGTCTGGGCTTGGTCCATTCAACACAGTTGACATATGCATGAGCAAGCTGGAGCTCCCGCAGTACATCCCTGCCGGTCAATTGGACGACTTTGGTGGCTGTCACGTAAGCACAGCCCTGCTATGATTGTTTAGACTACCTGACAAGGCTGGTTTTGCCTGTGGAGGACGGCCCGTATATAAACAAGGACGGCGAGCCTGCGGCGCCTGCGACTTTCAGCAGGCCCTGGACTTGCTCTGCTCTGCCTGGCCAGCGTTTCAGCAGACCAGCTACGTTCATGAGAGCAATACCGTCTGCCTTTGCCTACAGAGATGCTGCAATAGCGTCTGCCTTGACTACCGGAGCAAGCTGTGCAAATGAGTCTGTAGTGCACAACTCATAACGCAGACGCGTGTAGCCACCGCTAGGCGTCAATAGCGTAGCTTGGCTACACGCTGTCGGGTGCTTTCATCTTGTCGCTGCAACCGACAGCGCGGATTCGAAAATTAAAGCAGGACTGGACCTAACGAGCACGCAGCACGCACAGCACACACCTCACGTGCCTGCTTCGGGTCTCGTACCACGAATTTGCTCTCACAACTCTCAGCTTCAAGCTGAACTCAGTGCCGCAAATAACCTTCGCGTACTGCCCTCTTTGCATTCAAGCTTGCGAATTTTCTGTCGTTCATATCCAGTGCTTGCTTGCTGCCGGTCGTTGAGCCTGCAGGCCAGAACTCGTTGACGGATTCTCGACACTTCTGCAGCTGAACATTCGTTGGTCATGAGCGCTCCGGACAATTTGATAGATCTTACAAGTGCTGCTGATACCAGTTCAAGATACGAAGCGTTGTTTCCGCAACCGGTATCAATAGATCTCACAGGTCCTCCTGACAGTCAGCCTCAAGCTGTGGACCTTGCCAGGCCAGCTCGCACACGTCAAGCAGGTCAAAGGAACTCTGGACGCACCGCAGCCCTGCCTAGTGCGACCGCAAGCGCAGCAGAGCCACCTGTCAGGAGGTCAGTGAAAAGGAAGCGGCTTCATCCTGAAGAGCGTGCACAGCAAAAGCAGGAGAGGCTGGAGCATATAGCTAGGAAGACCGAGGCAAAAGCAGCAGCTAAAGCACAGAGGCAGGTGGAAGTACAGCAGGAACTGCTGGAGGCAAAGGCTAAGAAAGCAGAAGCCAAACGCCAAAAGACAGAGGAAAGAGCCAACAGAATTGCCAATGGACGGCCACCCCTGCCAAAGATCAAGCGCTTGGACCAGCAGGGCAACACAGTGCGCTTTTGCAGCTGTGCTCCTTGCAAAGTCAAGGACAGAATGAAGAGAGCCATGCCAGGTAGCCTCTAGCTGGCCTGAGATTGTAGACTTTATGTAGAGCTCGCTTGTTGCTTGTCTTGAAACAATTGCTGCTGATACCTTTCTTCATGTCATGAGTACAATGTGCCTCGTGCAGATTCTGGTCATCGGCTGTTCCTATTGGACCGGCATGAGGTTTCTCCAGTGTCAAGCAGTGATGGGCCTGTTGAAGACTTCAGCGTCCTTGGTGCAACAGCAAATGGTAAGCTTTGTTGGTGGCATTGCGCATACTATCTCATAATCTAGTAATCTCCAGATCTTTTCTGTGATGCTGGGACGCTGATTCGACTAGCAAAAAGCTGATGTCATGCACTATGTTGTGCAGGCAGGCGTGTTGATCATTGTGCATTGTCCATATGCATTCTGCAAACTCAAAGTGTGTTCCTGCCATGACTGCATAATGGTGCGGGTCAAGAGTTTCATGTCGTGCAATCTGTTTCCTATCAAGGTGTAAACTCAAATTTGAGGCAGCACATAATACTGTCATGTTGCATTGGCATTAGCTCATGCCACTGCATGGTCTGTTGTGTGTTTGGTCAACTGTCTATAATTGACGGTCTTGGCCCCCTGCAATGTCTGTTTGACCCTGAAGAGAGCTTTCACTGAGGTGATCATGTAAACGTGATGCAGTTGTCATCTGACTGTTTGGCTGCAGTGTACACTGTGACTGTGGGCAAGCACCCTGGCTGCACCTGCCCAGACTTCCAGCAGAAGGGCAACATCTGCAAGCACTACCTTTTTGTTATGCTCAGAGTCCTCAGATTGGACCAGACTGACCCTCTGGTGTGGCAGAGGGCCTTGCTCAAGACAGAGGTAGCAGATCACTACCTCACTGTATTTTTGTTCATGTGCTTCCCAACCACACATTCAGAAGTTGGTTTTTGCACAGCATCTCCATACTGACTCAGTGTGAAGTGTGTAGTCATTGACTTTGCATTAGTGTCAACATTTCATTCATTCATTGTAAACGTGGGCTAGGCAGGCTCAGCAGGCCCATCTAGGTATGTACAGAAGCAATCAACTGTCTCAAACCAGTTCGATGATGTGCTAACCTAAACCATTTATATTGGACATGGAGGGCAGAGAGGTCCTTGTACACAGTTGACTGCCAAGTGTCTCTGGGTTTACCCTTGGCCTGAGTGCCTCATTACTGCCCAAACATACACTGATAAGGCAGTCTGTCCTGTGGCATACGTGCCGTGTGAACAAGCCATCTAAGCCTCCTATGGGCAACAACCTGATCAAGGCTAGGCAGCTTGCAAAGGGTCCTGATGCTATCATTGCTTCTTTTATCTCGCCAGGTAAAGCCACATAACAATCTCAGGCAGTTCATCTGGAAAACATCAAGCCGGTTCACGTGACTCTTCAAAGCAGGCCAGCTTTCACACCCATAGAGGAGCACAGACAGCACAACACTCTTGAAATCAGCACCTTCCTGTCAAGTGTCAAATACTTGCAGGACCATACATGCGCCTTCAAACTATGCCAAGCAACACTAGCACTGGCAATCCTGTGACTGATCTCAGTGTCCAACCTGGCATCACTAGTAAACATGCTGCCTTGACTTGTGCATTGCTTCAATAGCGACACCACGCACGTGAAGGTCTAGAGCAGCTGCCTCTGACTCAGCATTCCTGCCAACAATCAACACTTTAGTCTTGCTAGTGCTGACACTCAACCTCCAATCAGAAAATTCGTTGTCAACCAGCTGCCTGAGCTTTTCAAACTTGCCACATTCTCAGTAATGAGAGCAATGTTGTCTGCGTATAGCAAGATCCACATCAACTCTGTGAGGGTAGGGCGCCTCACTGTCAACAGGTCTCCATCAACCCTACATTGTAGACTCACACCCGACTGTTGCAGCAATGGTTCTAGTTGACGTGCTACAGAGTCCACATATATGTTGAACAGATCAGGAGCTAACACACAGCCCTGCTTGAAACCCTTATCAATGTCAACATCTGCAGAATCTAGCTCAGCACGCACAACACCGCAATGATCAGTGTGCAAGTCTTTCAGAAGAGCAACTAGCTTGGGGGGGGGGGGGGGCCCCCGGGGTAAGNNAGGGGGGGGGGGGGGGGGGGGGGCGCCCCGGGTAAGCAGGATGTGCCAAGCTAAGTCACGGTCAGCTGAGTCCTAGGCTTTGGTTAAGTCAAGCATGCAGATATACAGAGACTTGTCTTTGTTCCAAGCTGAGCTGCACACTGATCTGAGACAAAATAAGGCATCAGCACATCCTCTGCCAGGTCTGAATCCACATTGTGGCTCCAGAAGTCGCCCTTGCAGCCACTGAGATAGCCTGTCCCGTAAGATCAAAGCATAGACTTTTGCAGCAACAGGTTGCAGTGCCAAGGTCCTGAAACCTTTGCAATCAGCTGCGCCTGCCTTCTTGGGGAAATCAGTATGTCACGTTTGAACTTGGGTGGGGCCTTTTCAGATCGCCAACAGCCAAGAACAATGTCGTGAAGTGCTTGGGCGACTGCATTCCCTCCATACTTGAGCAACTTGGGAAGAATGTTGTCCAGTCCAGGGGCTTTGTGACCTTTTAGCTTCGCGACAGCCTTGGCCACTTCAGCAAGGGTGGGCTCTGGTAGGGGGTCGCCAGAGGGTTGTAGTCGGGGCTGGGTTGCAGGGGGATTGGCGTTCACATATGCGGCAACATATGCTGCGTTGCCTGCTGTCAAGGTGTGCAGCACAGTATTTTGAGTAATGATCACATCATGGCACGCAGGCAGAGCAGGTGTTGGGTGGCACAAGGAGCACCAGGGGTGACGCAGAGGTTCTTGCTGACCAGTCTGTCATCAGCCACTACAGGCGCCTCACAGGCAGAGACACAGGCTCTACCTCTTCTTCAGCTGCTGGCCCAGGCGGCTCAGCTTCCAAGCAGCGGCCCATTGAGGGCGAGTGTGCCGTCTGCTATGACACACTGAAGGTACCATGCTCACTTCAAGGAGCATTGATAGTCATGTGATCTGCATTGTTCAAGCAGGCAGGGCCATTCCCCTTTCATAGAACGGTCCGAACTTGTTGTGTACAATTTGTTTGTTGGATTGTGTCCTGCTGCTGCATGCATGTGTCCTGCTTCTGCCATGTCTTGGTTGCTTGTCTTGTTTGCTTTTTGTTGCTAGCACAAAACCTCCAAAGCAGTGTGTCCATGCATACCTTTTAGACAAGCTGCGTCTGTGGTAGGTTGTGACATTGCACTGGTGCGGCATGCCAGGCCTCAAAAGCATGCTTGATGCTGCCACTGCTAAACCTCACATGCTATCTTGACACTACATTCGATATGCTGCATTGTGTGCAACCTGGCGGCATTGACCAGACAAGATCACCTTCTGCAAGCTGACCTTGACATCAACGTCAGCCCTGCCGGCAGTGTGCTACCTTGTGTGCAGGCTGGCGGCAGCCATCCACAGGACAAGACAAGCTTCTGTATGCTGACCCTGACATGCCTAAAATGCAGGCAGGTTGCATCCCCCTCTGCAAGCTGACCCTGACATGCTATTTCAGCCCGTCACGCAATGCGCTGCTGTGTATGCAGGCTGGTGGCAGCCGTCCAGAGGACAAGATCACCTTCTGCAGGAGCTGTGGCCAAAATGTGCACGTTGAGTGTCTCAAGAAGTGGATTGCCAGCAGAAAAGAGATGGGAGAGGGCGCCACTTGTATCTACTGCCGCTGTGCATGGCCTGAAGAAGGTACAACTTCCATATTTGTCATGCTGTTCTTACTTTGATTGGGTGTGTGACACTAGGATCACCTCCCAAGTTCTGGAAAAAGGGCTGTATCATAGCCAAGATCTGTGCAATTGCCTCATGGAGGCCTGCACAACAGCAATTGCCTTTGAGTGGGGCATTGTCCTGGCAACCGACTTGCTACAGCTGTGTGAAATTTATGATCAAAGTGTCATTTGCTGTGCAAGCAGCTTAGCAGTGCTCCAGGCTAGGTTCTCCAGGTTATAGCAAATGATTCAGCTTGCGTTTGCAGTGATCATGACTTCTGTCCAATGCTGCATGAACCAACATGCAGGCAGGGAACAACAAAACACAAAAGCAGCGAGGCATCATATGGCAGGCACTTGTCAGGTTCATGAAGGCAGCTCTTGTCTTTTGTAGGTTTTGTTTACGGGCATATGCTTTTCAGCAACAGTATGTGAACATTGCCGTGTAATGCGCAGGTGCAAAGCCTGCCCAAAAAGAGTATGTCAACTTGAGGGCTGTCTCAGATCAGCATCAGCAGGCAGACACCAGTTTCGAGACGCTGTATGGTGACACTGCTGTCTGGATCCGTGCCAACCATGGTCAGATGGGAAGGAGGCAGGCTGCAAACCTGTGGCGTTTGTCTCAGGCCACATAATTCACAGGCATCTTGATGTCCTGCCAATACTTCCGGCTCGTCTTGAGAAATGACTCATGTTCAGCCAATTGTACATTCAAGAGCGAGATTATGTGCTCGTGGCCATTGATGACTCCCTGCCTTGCTTCACCACCTCTAGCAACCAACTTTGTGTTCTGTGTGTGTTTTGTATCTGTACAGACGAAGTGTTTGTGTTTGGAAGCAAACATCCCCGGCAGACCCCACAAACTTTTCGAGTATGCCGCAATGCACAATACTGCTGCCGATGAATGCTTCACAACTGAGCTTACTGGCTTTGCAAGGCCAAACATGGAGTAGTTGGCTGAACATGCTAAGCTGAGATGAAGATTCTCGGCCCTGGGAGGTCATGCAGCCAAAAAGTCTGTGGTGTTTGGCAGATTTGCAATGAAGCATCTCAAACCTGTCTGCTGCATTGCCATGCCTGCCAGACAGGGATAACATTATGTAAGGTGTCTGCAATTGATTGCTTGTCCTCATGTAAAAGACCAATGCAGCTGCAGCAAGCTGCAAAATGCAGTGTCTCGAATATGTGCACACGCGACATCGCATGCAGCACGGGATCGCTTGTATGGTAATGCATCAAGCCTCTTACGCTACCGATTGGATGGATTTTGCCAGAGATCCTGACATGTGCCTGACGCAAGGTGAGGCCTAGACCTTGTCAGTGCAAGCCAGAGTGACAAGAAAAGTAGTGTCAAAGGACAGCATGGTAGCAGATCGTGAGGCATGAAAGCTTGGTAGCCTGGACAGGCCCAGAAATGTTAGCGTGAGTTTGTCTGCACGGCATGCAAGCATGAGTTTGCTTGCATGGCGGTGCAGGGGTGGGGGGCTCACTGCAAACTTCTTAGCTAAGATGCCCTTACGCTGACTTCGGGAATCTATTCACAAACGTTGGGACAGCATCAATCCCAACAAATAGGCATTTCATTTCAGCAAGTACTGTGCTTCGTCCCTAAATTGCAAATTTAGCATTTCGAAAGCCCCAGCTAGCCAGTCGGCACCACGTGAAGGCCCGAACCGAAAACTCGATCGAAGCTCAAAGCTATACAGCGCTTTGCGACGCACACAGACCGTGCTTTCACGAGGCGCATAGACGCTTGCACATCCCTTTGACCATCGGATACGACAGAATGGCAGTCGGCACCCGTAGCCAAGCGTCAGCACAGGTATTATGATCAGCCTTGGTTGCGTACGTCTGCTCTGAACCGTGCGTCTAAGCCAGGATCGTGCCTGCAGCCTCAGTCAGTCGATGAGTCCAGGTTAGAGTGCTGGTACATGGACGACTCCAAGGAAGACCAAAGATTGCCGCACAGGTACACTGCACTGCGTCACTCTAAACACTCAAAACAAGTTTGCGGCGCGTCCTCATTGCCCACATGCCAACGCTGAACGATGATCAACCTCCTGAATGTCACTGATGCTGCGCAGCCTTTATCAGCATCTGCAGCAGTCGATTAAACCTGCTGTATCGTGAGCCAGGTGCTATCATGACAGTCTGAGCACTTATTGCACGCTCTTTGAAGCGACAGCATCACATAGTGATGAGCAACTGCATCTCATGCACGGTTTTCAGCACTTTGTTGCCTGCAGGTGCAACCCAAACAGGCCTGCTTCTGTGGCTGACATAAGAAAGCTTGGCGTGCTGTCATGGAAACTGGATGCAGACAAGTATGAAAATGACCCAAAGCTTGAGGCAATCCGCGCTGACCGCAACTATTCATACCAGGTCAGTGATGCTGCTGGGCAATAACTGCTGCATTTTACTGAAATGCTGCATTGTCAGCTGTGTGACCCACAGCGATGTTTGGCATGGGCATGAGAGATACTTTTTGCAATGCATACATGTGCCTGTAAAAGCTGCAAAATTGGCTATGGTGATGCAGGATGTCATTGCCATCACACCTGAAAAGCTGCCCAACTATGAAGAGAAGCTCAAATCCTTCTTTGAGGAGCACTTGCATACAGATGAAGAGATTCGCTACATCTTGGAAGGCAGCGGTAAGTCATTGCCTTGCCGTTGAATATGCATGCAAGAACCGCAAAGGCAAAGTTTATCAGAAGGTCAGCACCCTTTGAATGTTTCTCAAGACTAGTCCGGCTGTCCTGGCAGGGTACTTTGATGTACGGGATCAAAAGGACCAGTGGATCAGGATTGCATTGAAGAAAGGTGACATGATCACTCTTCCTGAGGGCATCTATCATCGCTTCACTCTCGATGATGTCAACTATGTCAAGGTGAGTCCACGAGTGGATGCCATGATTTCAACATGATCCCATGTGCATGCAATTGCTTACATCAGCCAGCTTGACCTTTGGATAATGGAAATAGCGGATCGCTCCAGTATCTCTCTAGCTGGGCCTGCTGAGCCTGTCTAGCATGCATTTCAAATGAATTAAGGAGTGCTTGCTGGTGCTGTTGCATGCAGGCCATGAGGTTGTTTGTTGGTGAGCCTGTGTGGACGCCCTACAACCGCCCTCAGGATGACAGACCTGCCAGACAGAACTATGTCAAGAACTACTTGCAGCCCATCTTAGCACAGTGATCTGCCTCTGACCTTCTGCAAATCTCAATGGTGAATGTAGCTTAGCGGGTTATCATATGCTGTATTCTTCGTGCTCAATGCATCCTGTTGTTGAACGCTGAACTCAAAGGCGTTTGTTTGGTTAGGACTTGCAGATTTAATGAGCCCTTCACTCCCAGGGACATAGATTCAACCCCTCTGAGGTGAGACACAGCTTGACATGGCTGCCAGGACCACCACGTAGGTGCAAGTGCGACTGAACTGTTTACCAAGCCAGAGGTTCAATGGTCGACCAGACATCGAGTAGGCTTGGTGAGCAAAGTGCTATTTGTCAAGTCTCTGCCTCAATGAGTGCAATAAAGCAGTCCACTTAGACTACTGCTTGCTGGACTCTGCATTTCACTACGGGAGCAGATGGCCCAATGTACTTCAAAGTGCTTTGCTGATGATCTTAGCAATGGAATTCTGCAGCCAGAGAGGTCAAAGCAATGCACTTAGGAAGGCATGTCTACTGGCCAGACCTGATAGGGCAGGCTAAGGCTACCTAGAGTACCCTTGCAATGTGCGAATTGGAAGCTGATGCTGCTCAGCAGCTAACCTCTACTTGATGTGCCACATTACTCAGCAGACACAGCTGCTTTTGCATATACCGAGTCAGTAACTAGCTTGTTGCAAGGTCAGGGCTCACTAAGTTGCCTCCAACTCCGCAAGATTAGCTTGCTTAATCTGCAGTGATGGCACCCATCGGCACTGAACTGCCGTCAGGCCAACACGCCTTGATTCGACCGGGTTTTGCTGTTACTCCTATTAGAGTATAACGCTCTTTTCTGAGACCTCTGATCTGCCCAGCTGCGCCTATGTTTTGCAACATGAATCCGATGAGATGGAAGGGTTGCTCAATAACTTATTGACAATATGCTGCGACTTGCGCGAGCAGGGCTCCGAGACCACTTTTGCGTGCTGAATCCGCTTGCGTTGTTCATTGTTCCGCGTAGGTGTGACATCATAATGCAGTGGCAATGATTGGGCTCATGGCGTTGCCGTACCTAGCGCCTGGTTCTCTGCCCTCAGCACCCTCTGCTGTACTGTGTCCGCTGTGCATCTGCAAACTGCTCTTACATCCTGGTGACTGCCAACGCTTGAAGAGGTGATACGCTGCAACCAGGAGGCGCCAACATGAGCGAAGCAGGCGTTGGAGGCAGCGGAACAGCCACTGAGCCGCGATGTACTTCAGCGCAAACTCGTGGACTGCTGAATAGCCAAATGTTGCAAAAGAATCTGGGCATCGTACAGGTGGCTCGTGACTAGCAGCTTTGACGACAACATGCAACAGATCGTTCGGTCACTATTTGCGAAGGACGTGTCCCGGATTTGAAGCTGCTCTTTCAATCACAAGACCCGCTGACAGCACTTTCAGACCTCAAAGCTTCCGAACTGTCAGTGCTGAATCGTCTCCCTCGTCCAGGGCCACAGCTCAACAGCCTGCCCCCGTGAAGACAGACAGATGCGTAACAGACAGCAGCTCAGTGTTCCAGACTCATACCATAGGACACAGCAGTCGTCAGAAAACACAGCAGAAATATTCATTGTGCTCACAGTTCGTTGCCAGTGGCCTGTAGCCAGACTGTGGCAGCAAGCTGAACTCTACAAGCTGGCTGACCAATTTTTCTATAATAAAATTGGAGTGATGGGTCCCTTGATTCATGTTCCTGGTGATATGCTTCCAGCGTCAGACTTCCTGATTATCGTGCCACGCACAAAGGTTGTACCAGACATGCTCATATCAGCCACTGAGTTCATGGGACAATGCCAGACATTATGGGCACTGAGACTTCAGCTGCAATTGGGACAAGATGCTGTTTTGGACACTGCAGGTAAGCCTTGTCCTTGCTCTCTTTCCCTCAAGCAGTCAAGTTGGAATTGGTGGAATTTTCCTTGATTGCAGATCCTCAGCTCAACCTGCAGCGCATCATGCCCAAAACCTGGCCTGATGTCACCTCTTGGCAACGCTTCTACATGTCACACACGCCGGAGGTTTCAGTGCAGCTACTTGCTGACTAATCTCCAAGCAATGCCAGAGTTTTTGCCGTAGTTGCAAATGCAGCAGCGCACTTCAAAGCAAAGGCAATGGCAGTGCACAGGGGTCATGAATTGACTCCAATACTTCAGGAGGTACAGGCTTGATCTTTAGTATGTGGGCATATGTATGCGCACAGGTGTTTCGCATCACTGTTGACAATGCAGCGCCATGCTGTGCAGGTAGAGCAGAGGGTGCACACCGCCACTGGAACATTTGCTAAGGAGTATGCAGCAGGCGGAATGGTTAACGTAGCAGCTGATGAAATGGTCATGATGTTACTGCTGCAATCCCAAGCAAGAACAGAAATTGGCCGTGATGTGATAGTGCATCACGTCTTGAACTAGCAAACAGCACTCACTAAAACATTAGTCCTATGTACATCATCTAGATCCGGACAGATGACCACTTGATGATGTGCTTGTTGCGTTGATTTTGAATTGGCTTGCAGGGACATGACAAAGAATCATCACATTGTCTGTCTCAGTGCGCATGTGTCCAGACCGTGGAGGGTTAGTGACATGACGAAAGCCACACCTGTCAGGGGAAGATCAAAGCCTGACACAGAACATATGCTATGCTGTGGACTCTTAATATGCATGCACTACAAATAAGGGGGGGGGGTTACCTGGTGGGTAGTTTAGTGCAATGTGCGATTACCCTGGTAGGTGAAATCAACCTATAATCTAGTGGGTAATCACTAGGCTACCTATGGTGAGAGTAGTAACCACCGCTGGGTTAATTTGAACCGCATGTAACCAAGGCCCGCTACCTAGGTACAAAGTACCCAGGTAACTCTTGACCAAGCTGGATAACTTTTACCATGGTAAAAAAGTACCGGCCATGGCTGCCATGCTATCTTTATTGGTGATTGATTGAAACTTTACAGTCAGTTAAATTGAATCTCAGTATTATAGTATAGTACAGCCTCAAGTACTGCACTCCCTGTTTTCATTAACACAATAAGGAAAATGCCAAGGAAAGCAGGCGTTACTGCCAGACTGTAGGGTTCAAAAGCACTGACAGATACCTGACTGTTTTCAGATTTTTAACAACAAGGGTTTGAAATGACAGGCTTATGTAAGGGTCTTACACACTCTCTGACCCACATGCTTGATGACAAATGATGACAGAACCCTACAAATGACTGAAGATAACCCTGTGGTCAGTGGTCAGTGTTGGGAATACATATATGTGGGAAGACCTGTGGATTCTGATTATGCTGCAAATACAGCTGCGCCTTACAGGTACAGTGGAAAGGTCATGCGTTGTGAGTAAACACATATTGTACATAAAGCCGAGTCAGCATGATGGGCAGACAATCCCTGACTTGTGGCATCACTGTGACTCATTTTGGCAGCAATCTCCTACACTGCCAAGGAGCTGCAAGGTTGCCCTCAACTGACAAACGAGGCCTTTGATGTGATTTGCCCTGTCCCTGCCTCCTGGGCGTGCATATAAGCTTCCAACGAAGTCGCTTGACGGCCAGCATCATTGCTGAGGAGTCTGCAGCGCTGCGATTTGGCTGCACCACTGTTCCTTGCGCATGCTGCTGCAACAGTGTTGCTGCAAAGAGCATTACGATAGCCTGTGCTTATTCTTCTGCTCCCAAACCATGTCTTGCTCTGCAACATCACACAATTTTGATGCATAGCACACAAATAGTTGCTGCTTGATGCAATGCTGTGTGGTGCAACCCTGCAAAGTCATGTCAAACATGCCAACTTGCTCAGCCAAGTCACACAGGCTGTGGGCAGTCAGCTTGAAGTGATACTCACCATACAGGGCAATTGCTTCTTTCAGGTTGCCATCAGCCACGTCCAAATAAAACTTGGCTGTGCCCTCCTCTATGCGTAGCCCTGCATTCAAGAATGAAATCACCCAGTCATAGAGCTCATCTGCACAAGGTTTGAACCCTGCAAACAAGTCTGGTGCAACATACTGCTTTCAAATATGCACGTACAAGCATACATATACTTACGCATGAACAGGCGGAAAACAAAAGGATCATCAACACTACACAAGGCAGCAAGTTGACGTGCCATTAATGGTAGACTGTATGCGCTTCTGCTGACCGCCAGCAGGCAACGTGGGTTCAAGGCAAGGGCCTTGCATGTATGCACCTTTACTTCACGTGCAGCCATCAGCACACTTACCAAACACACAACACAGCTGCACAGCCATGCACAAGTGCCCTGCTAGCCCACCAGCATGCACTAGCAAGCTGTGCAGTCAGCCACCAGCAACAGAAATAGGTGCAATGGCTCACCTCGCCCAAGCATGCGGCTCAGCTTCCTGCTGAGCGCATCAATGTTGATTGGGTCAGGAGGAACAGGAGGCTTTGCATCTGGGTTGTGAGGTGGAAGATCACTGCCGTCTGCATCTGTAACCAGAACCAGCTCCCGACAGGCTGTCATGTCATAGATGAAGGTGCCTCTTTTGCCCCGCAGATCTGATTTGCTACTGACTGCATATACAGTCATGTGGACATCAATGGTTGTAAGGTCAACAATAGATTGCTGCCTATGTTGTTGATTGAGCACATAGCAGTCAGCCAGTGTTGATGATGATGGTGAAGCACAAACACCTCACCTGGAATGTACACAATATGCCTAGACTGCAGATTCTGGTCAGATATCAGATTGTTGGTCATCTTGATTGCAAGCGGAGTCACGCCATACTTGACTGCCAGACCGGAAAGAGTATCCTGGCGTGAACAAGCATGCCCCCACGCAAAGTTGGGCAGGTCTGCAGACTGCACAGCACTATGCTGTCAGGACCAATGTAGTTCTCAGCTAGCTTAGAGTGGACAAAACAGGTGGGGCAGAGCTGCAGACTGCACAGCGCTGTGCTGTCAGGATTAACGTAGTCTTCAGCTAGCTCAGAGCGAAGAAATCAGGTAGGGCAGAGCAGTCAGAGACTGAAAGGGTATGATGGCTTGCCTTGCATGCATGACAATGCATGCATAACTGCCCAGTGCAAGACAGTCACTATATGCGTGATGGTTTCATGCTGAGACCTACCAGATAGAAGCCAGGGTGCTTTGGCTCATCCTGAAGATCTGTCAACAGCCAATGGCTCTGGAATAGCCCCCTTCGTATCTGCAGGCGATGTAAACCCTCATGAATTGCCCACAAGTTCAATAGCGCAACAGAAGGCAAGGACTGGCACCTCAGGGCAGTCTATGAGTGCCTTCCACTCTTTGCATACTGCCTGAAGCAAAGGGCAGACGTCAGACATATACCATTAGCATAGATGAGGGCAATGTATGTAGCCAAACGTACCCTGCTCCTGGCCAAGTCAGCAGTGCTGAGCCAGGAAAATATTGCTGTCCACGTCTGATCATTCAGCACGGCATACGCAGGCGCTTCAGATGCATCAGCGCCGGTACTGGCGTCAGCAGGACTTCCAAATCTGGACGACAGTCTGCTCAGGCTATAGCCGAGCTTCATCATGCGGCGAAAGACGCCTCTGTAGCTTGAGTATCACACACAGATCGCTTTCGTGCGTTGTTGAGCACACAAGGGCAGCACAACCAAGCTCGTGCACGTTTGATGCCTGCAACTTCAGTCAAGAATGGCACACCAAGTCCTGAAATATTGCGAACGTGTTGTGTCCTTGCTGGTTAAGCCATGGTCTTGGTTGCATTTGTAATGCAAGAAGTGGATAGAGAAGCAGGCATGCAGGTACGGCACATGCGATCAGACTGTCAATAGCGTAGGACAGCATTTTTGCACAATTGTCTGCGCCATAAATGTCCCTACCAGTTCACCATTTGGAAAATGGACCCTGTGACACAGCAGTGCACTGCAAGTGGCCATCCTTTCATGATGAGGTGTGACTTTGTTGTGACTTGAAGTATGACGTTCTTGCCCTTTTAGCCCTAGAGATGGTGCTCTCAAGCTCAAGGGGCTTACAATTTGTTCTTCACAATTGTCACAAAAGGAGTGTACTGATAGACTGATGTCTAGCAATGTCGCAAGTTTGTGTATGGAGTAGCTATAGGTGATTGACTCAGCAAGTCACTGCTGGTCAATGCCAATTTGAAATATCAGTAAAAGATTGCAAATTGCGAGGCTGATGGTCAGGCCAATGCTTGGACTACCGATCCTCTACAATCATACAGCTTACCAAGGCAGGCAGAAAGGAGCCAGCAGATTGGATCACAACATGCAAGTTTTCATAAGCGGTCACTGTTTACTGTTCGGTGACCTACTGGTGTTGGTGACCCCAACGCATTTGAGGTGAGCGGCAGTCTCTGCATTTGCAGCTCTGCAAGACTGCTAGAGCTGAAGCTACAGCTTCTGTCCAAGGCAGACTTGGTTGCTGCATTTAGACTTGCCAGCGTGATGTCCATATCCTTTGTGGAATGGAGCAGAAACGTTCCTATGACTATGGTTATGAAGCCGCACATCTCAGTCGTTGCCTGACGAGGACTTTGCTCCTCCTGCATGTATCATAGAGCCCTGACTACTGCCAACTTATTGCATGCAGCCTTCATGTTGGTGATGCCAAGAGCAAAGAAACGTCTATGCCAACAGGCATCATAATGGGAGCCTCTGTCTATAGAGGCAGCCTGGGATTGCTGCTCTCAAAGCAGCATACAGCAGAAAGTGGACCAACGAGGGGTCAGCACACCACTAGCCAAATCAACGGGGAGCTGTTGTCCTTGCCTGGAACAAGATGACAGAAGCTGTGATTGTGAAGGTGGTAAACATGACATAGTAGATTGGGCTGACAATGGCTGTGTTGAACAAGTCCAGGGCCTTGTTCAGATAATTCATCTGGGTCACAACACACACTGCAACTACCTGCAGCAACAAATTGAGTCATTAAAAAAAGCGCTTTTGGGTGTCAAGAGAATAGACTGACTAGCATGAAACCTCACCAAGACACAGAAGTAGACCTGCGGATATACGAACTGGTTGCTGCCTTCAAATGTCAACTTGAGAGCTATGCCTAGAGCCTGCAAGCAACAAGGTGGAGTGAACGCAGCACCCAGGTAAGCACATGCCAACAACCAGGCTGTCGCATATGCACATGTGACAGCAGATACATCAATGCCAGACAGTACTGTAATTTGTAATTGCCCTGCTGCCCAGCATCATTCTATCCTTGCTGACAATAGCATTTGTAACAGCCATGTGGCACTGATGATTGTGTACACATTTGGCTGACATACCTTGCAGCTCATGACCGACAAAGACCCAGCCAGCGAACAGATTGTGATATACACATAGATGGATGTTGTGCCATGCTCTGGAGCAAGGCGCAGCATAAAGACAAGAATTGCTGCAACCGCAACCACCACATACAGCAAGAAGCCTGCAGTCAAGAGCAGTGCAGTTAGCTAGCAGTGTACAACTCCGATACCATTCAACGCTTATGCTAGCACTGATGCACAACTCAGCCCCATCACAGCAGAATGGATGGGAAATTGTCAAGGTTGACATGTTGTATGCATGCATGCAACAGCATTATTTGCCATGTTACTGACCTGGCTGCAATGCAAGTTGCCACACTTGCAACAGCGAGGTGATTGGTGTCTCCTCAGGAGCATGTAGCACAATGGTCAGAGAACCAGTGATGCACAGCATTCCTCCCAGCAATCCAAATAGGTTGAGCTTCTCATTGAGTAGATAGTGTGCCAGCACTGCACTGCAGCATATGCATAATCGATAATGGCTTATGTGCAGATTTAAGGGCTCAAGAGTAGCCAGCTGTGGTGGTGGATTGACTTGAGCTAAAATACCTGACAATGATACTGAGAGCACCCAGCGGTGTGACAAGTATTGCTGGAGCAAATGCATATGCTGCAAAATTGGCAGCTTCGCCTACTACCATGGTTAGCATGCCAGCCCACCATAGTGGCTTTGAAAGATAAGAGTAGCCTCCGCTGCCTGAACATCGTGTGTAAAGATTCATGCTGCTTGTTGACAAGCAAGAGCGGCATCAGATGAGTGTTTCCAATATGACCTGCCCGTATGCCTGTTGCCCCAGCTGCTCGCAAGCCCTTTTTCTTGACAATAAAGCTAGAACCAATGAATATGGACGAGCTCACAGCCAGTGCCAGCCCTTTGTTACGATCTGACAGACTTTGTTGGTCATACAGTGACGCGGACATCGTTGAGTCTCATGCTCAAGGCCTGTCACTGTGACTGACGCGTTCAAGCAGCACAGCCGGATGCATTGACGATGATGCTGATGACCCGTCTCCACCGAGCGGCGCAAACAGCCTGTCTATAGAGCTATGTTTGTTGCAACAGCGTTGACTCAGAGCTCAGGACTAAATTTTTGGACATATGACTGGAGAATTACATGATTTTGCATGCAGTCAAAGGCACTCTATTTACAGACACTGAACTGACACGACTTTTGCAACCTGCATTTGATCAAACGGACCCACGCACTACTCCCATGTTGCTTCTTTGTGCCAACTTTCAGCAAATGCAAAATGCAACTGTACAGATCCGTACATCAGATTTTGATCAGAACAGCACTAAGGCCGTCGAGCGCTCATGGGCATCAGCCTGATGTTGAACTTGTTGTGCTGCTCTTTGGCCCTCAGCACAGCCTGGTCTCCTGATTCGTACTGCACATTGAGGATGCCTTGGCGTGGCCGGGACTGCTTGATGTGTGCGTTGTACCAGGAGCCAGCATCTGACTGAAACACATGCACATTGCGCCCAACTGCATCTGGCCCAAGCTTGAAGATGGCGTCCAGTCCATGCTGCATGCTATTGCCATCTCCTGACTGCTGCCTACTAGGCGCTGCTGATGACTGCCTGCATGAGCATTGCAAGCTGACATTCACTTCCCTGACCCACAGCAACAAGCGCAGGCAAATTTTGAGGCTGGCTCAGGACAGTCAACTGGTAAGCAAGTGGTACCAGACGCCACATCATGCTTTCATGCACCCAGAACTGCTAGCCAGAATATGCCTGTGCGAAATGAGGCCTGCAATTGCTGGCAATTTACAGCAGAGGACACACACAGACCATGCCTCTATGTCACAAACACAATGACTGTGCTGTGCCACTAGTGCCCAATGTGAATGCATGATGCAATCACCTTTCTTTAGGCAAGTCAGAGCGGGCACTGCCAGGCCTAGACCCTGCTGCCCGCTGGCGGCGAGGCGCTGTTAAGCCAGGATGATCCAAGCTGCCACTGCTGCTCTCATCCTCCTCTTGATACTTACTTTTGGCAGCCTTCTGCAAACCTCCACCACCTGTCACCAGCAACAAACATGCCACTTGATTTGCCTTGCTGAATGAGACAGCATCTGTCATCTGGAACAATCTTGTGTTGCTTGCCAAGTAATTTACCTTACTGTGTGAGGCATCAATTGTCATCTGCAGTAGACTTGTGTTGCTTCCCAAGCAACTTGACTTGCTGCGTGCCTTTGCCACTGGTCATCTGCAGTAAGTATTTATTGCGTACTAAGTGATCTACCTTGCTGTCTGAGACACCGTTTGTCATCTGCAGCCAACTTGTGTTACTTGCCCAGCGATTTGCCTTGCCAAATGAGACATGCAATAGGCTGTATGTATGGGATCTATACTGCTGCGCATGTGGCAATGCTTGCTGCTTACCTGTTGGAGATGAGTGAGCTAGTGTTGATCATGCTCTGTGGGACACAAGGCTCAGCACTGTCAAGAGTAAGTCAAAGATGGCACTGAAGACTCTCACATGGATGTAAAGTGTTTTGCATAGCAAACCTTGGGAAACCCACAAACGCAAGGCAATGCAATGCATGCTGACAAGCTGGACTGCTAGCTATCCCAGCAGAGGATTCAGCTAGAGCACGTATGGAATGGCATTGTGATCTTGGCCTGGCATGACTTTCAACAAATGGTACATTTGCTGACACTGATGCTAGGTGTGTGTGGCTGGCTGGGTGTGGCTGACCTGTGACAGAAGCCTTGCCAGTTGGTTGAGTTTGACGGGCAGCAGGGGGCTCTTTCCTCTTCCTAGAGTGGCCAGGGGCAGGACTCGACAGTCCCTGCTTCTGGCCCTGCCAGCTGTGGTGATTTGAATCCTCAGCGTCCTGAGCAGGCCCAGAGCGTGGCATGTCTCGCTTGTGTAGCCAAGCCACCTCTCCATCTCTAACCATCTGCCCCAAGTCCAGATCCTCCTCCTCACCTGTTATACAATATACAACACCACATGATCGAACTGGTTGGAGACAGTTGTTTGCTTCTGTGCACCTAGTTGGGCCTGCTGAGCCTGCCTAGCCCATGTTTTAAATAAATGAATGAACCTGTTATACACAGAGTAGACATGATGGTGACCTCTCATAGCGCAGAATTGGACAGACCCTTGCTGATCGAGGAGTCTGCTTGCCATGTGTGCACAGAAGCTGAGCTGCCGTGCATATGTATTGACAGCTGCGCTTTCAGCCAGTAGTGTGCATCTCTGCTGTGACACAGACTGTGGGCCACATGCTAGGCTAGCATGCGTGTTCTTTGACAGCAGCGCAACCAGTAGTGTACATGTGCGCTGTGGCATATACTATGTGTCTGCTCCACTGTCAATCGCAGGATGAAGCTGCAGCATATGCCTTGTGGTCCACTTCCCGCTCACTTACAGGCAAGTGTTGACATTGTCTGTTGACCCCCCTGCTGGGTCCCAAAGACAGTAAAATAATTTGATTGATTGATTGAAATGCTATAGCTTGGACCACGTGGTCTACTTACCTGTCAGTTGCACAGGGAGATGCTGACTTGCAATCAGGAACAGTGACTGACCGTTCTCATACAAGTGCTGGCCCTGATGCATACCTGCTAGTCATATGCATGTGTGCTGTAGCGCGTCACCACAGGCATCATCAATGCATAACCAGATGCAAATACTGAAGTGAGGTCAGTTGTCAGTAACAGTCAGGCATTGTGACAAGCCCCAATGCAGGCATGCCAGTAATATGCGTGTGTGCTGAAGCGCACAACATGTGACCTGCTTGTCAATTGCAGGCAGATGCTGACATGCAGGCATTTGTCAATACAGTCATCTCTTGATAAAATGACTGCATTGATGATCAAGCAAAAGGTCCTGGTATCAAATTGTCCTTGCTAAGTACCACTGTAGTCAAAACCACTGTAGTCAAAATGCAGTGCTGGGTTCCCAGTTGCATTGTCTCTACATTGAGAATGTCCTTATATTGAGTGTCCTGATATCAAGTGATTACTGTAGCAGACGTCTTCCCTCAATCTCTTTGCTCGATGTCATAGCTGTTCAGTCAAATGTTGCCTGTTGCTGCAGGCTACAAACAAGTTGTAATAGGGAAAGAGGCTGAATATGCAATGATCGATAGTGTAAATTACACGAGAGGACACACAGGCGGGCAGAGTGACTGACCAGTCTCATACAGTAGCTGGGCCCTGTTGCGCTTGGCATTGACTTGGATGACCTGGGCGGGCCACCAGCGGCTGTCATCCGGCCAGTACAGCTGCAGCCACTTCTGCTCCAGCTGGATTTGGATGTCCGCCATCTTGAGCAGCATCTGCTTGGGCGGGGGCTCCTCCCACGCCACCTCCTCTGTAGCCTCTGCATGTCATGCATCACACTCAAACACACAACAGAACACAACACACAGGATAAGGCAGGACCGGCCACCTTTTCCACCTCAGCCTTTGCACACCACACTCAAAGTAACACCACGCTAACACAGTATTACAGCACAGCACAGCACAGCACAGCACAGCACAGCACAGCCATGCATAATATATCCCATTACATTGCAGCACAGCACAGCACATGTCATCCAATCCCATTCCATCCTATTACCTTCTACCCCAACTCACCCCGCTCCACTCCGCCCCATCACGGCACAGCACAACACATCACATCACATCACAGCACATCGCATCACATCACATCTCGTCACGCCATACCACATCCCATCACATCAGATAAGCTGTAGAGCAGTAGTGCTGCAAGTTGTGCTCATGCTGTACTGCCAGTATGTTGATGCTATACCGCTGTCTTGCACAATTCTATGCCAAATGCAAAGGTGTGAACGCTCAAGGAGTACACCTACTCTTGGCATGGCTTAAGCTATGTTGTTCAAGCTAAACTAGCTTGCAGTCCCTTCTGATACAAAAAGGTGCCATCAAGTGTACATCACCTTGGGCCAGGTTGTAGCACTAGCCTTGCCCTTCTGAGATGCTTTTGCGCCAGTCTTGCTGGTGCTCACAGTTGTCATGAATGTCCTGTTCCTGACATGCTGAACGTCATGCTTGCAAAGCTGAATTGACAGGCAAATCCAATCATCAGAAGTATCTTCACACTTTCTAGCACCCAGACCTGTCAACACAATACGGTGCGATGAGTGAGATTGCGCATCACCTTGGGCCAGCTGGCTTTTGCTGCTAGCCATGCCCTTCTGAGAGGCTTTTGCACCAGTCTTGCTGGAACTTGGGGCTGCCTCATGCTGCCTGCTGACTTGACTGCTGGGGCCCAGCAGCTTGTTGTGGGCCTGCTGTAGCTTGGCCTGGATGGCAGGGTGCATGGAGGAGGACAGGGGGGGTAGCGGGGGTGAGTTGGGGTGGGCTTGGGGTTGGGAGCGCTGGCGTGGCAAGGAGTCGATATCTTGGTGGGCCATAGCCTGTGACTTGGGCCCATGACCTCTGCTGGCTGTGCCTGTTGCAGCATTACCATCATGTCATTGTCACTCACATTGTCATTCATAGCAATGCTGGTGAGGTGCAAAACCCTTGCTGTATGCATACAACAGCAACAAAGTGCCTCAGAGCAATCATGCAGCTCCACTGGCTCATGTGCAACTTAGCAGGCAGAAATCAGGCAGCAGTAAGTGCTATGCAACACAGGTCAAGCGTACCATGTACGTACACCCTTTCAGCTGATTTAGCAACCCTAAAGCGTTCATTTGAGCAGGCTATCCCTGAGGAGGGGACCTAACATACAACTACACATGTACCTAGTAACGGATAGCGCCTACAGCCCGCAATCTGACCTGAACATCAGTGGAATCTGACATACAGGGAAATTCTGTATGCAGGGGCATTGCGGACCTACGTCTGGGGTTCAGGCAGCTATGCAAGGTTGAGCGGCTGTAGCAAGCATTCATGTTGCCGCTGCATACAGAGTGGCTTTGCACACACAATGGCTTTGGATGTTCACTGGCTTTGCATACACAAGGCTTTGTGGGCTAACCTCTCGGGCTTGGCCTGCCAGAGCTGGATGCTGGCCCAGCTGAGGAGTGAGGGCGCCTGTTGGAGGAGTCACGGGGAGGGCTATTTTCCAGCGCCTGCCGCACTTGGTCCTTGTTCTGACGCAGCATCTGCACATGTGAGACACTTATGAGAAGCAATTGTTGATGCAGCATTCAACGTTATGAGATGTTTGTGGAGAGCTTGTTTTGACGCGACATTGTGTAGGACACTGGCAATATCAATGTGCTGTCCAACATGTTATGCAGAGTTAGAATTGACAACACATGTAGCTGTAATGAAGGTAACATGGAGTGCAGAGATGTGTGTCGGTGGGTCACTGGCTGTGCAGTAGTGCGACATGCAGGAGAGATCAATCATGTCATTCTTGGCTACACCTCCGCTTTGATTGGGCGGCTCAGCCCTTGATTTGCTATCATTCAGGCACAGTTGTAAAACTGCTGCTTTGCTTTTGCGAGCAGAATGGGCATTTTTTATGCTAACGGAAGGCTGCGCATGGCATGACTTGCGCCCTGTCTTGGATTTCCTACCTGTCATCCTTGCTGACATGCATTCCATACACATGTACGCATATAGTGGGTCTGGCACAGCTCAAACAGTAACTGCCACAAACTCCATCATCAAAATCGACGCTGAGTATGTAGGGCAAGGGTGCAGCTGACCTGCTGCAAGGTGGCTCGGCCATGCTGCTGTTGATGCTGTGCCTTGTGCTGACTGCTTTGACGCTCTGAGTCCCTTGCAGCGAATTGAGCCTGTAGTGCAGCTGCTTGGGCCTTTTCAAGGCGCTGAGCTCTACGCTGCATCGACTGCTGAGCAGCTTGGGCTTTACGCTCAACCTGCCTCGCATCCACCTGCACACAAGCAGTTGCCAATTTGATGACAATCTACCAAAGTGAAGCAGCTGTGTACGCTTCTGAAGCAATCATTTGCCATGCAGTTTTTTGCAGAGACCCAACTGCAATCAAAGCCATATGCTAAAAGCCTGTGAAATGTGCAGCGCCGCTGATGCAGAGCATGTTGCCTGCCGTGCTGGCAAATGCATGCATGACTACTGTACCTTTGGAACTCGTGGTGTATCCAGCTGCATGCCAACAGGAGGCATGTACTCAATGCCAGCTTGTGCTGCAGCTTGTACAGCTCTGGAGACTGCAGCCTCAGCAATCTTAGCAGCAGCTCGCACAGCCTTCTCTGCATCAGCTTCTGCTGTGCCATCTGCAGCAACAGTGCGAACCAATTTGAATCCAGTGCAAGCTGCAATATGCATATGCATGCGTTTGCTGTGTACATGTCCAGAAATTGCTGCTACGCACCTGCAAGGTCGTCTTCTGGCGGTTTCTGCTTGACGCGCTGCATGAGCTTTGGCAACTGCGCATGCAGACCCACTCGCTCAGACGTTTGCTCGTTGCTGCAAAAGACACTGATGTGAATGCAACAAGGTTGCACCTGTATGTCCACTGTTGCTTTTGGCTTGAACAGGTTCTGTTGTTGCTGCCAGAGTTGCCATAGCGAGGTTGCTTGCTGAAGATGATCTGAGGAGCTCGCATGAGTGCTGGCATGCCCTTGGCTGCAGCGGCATATAGAGTGCCTGCAAGAAGTCAGGCAGGTCAGCACTGGCTCTGCAGAAACGGTAGATCACACCAGGCTACACCGTCTCACCCGGTGAAAGGACATGCTACGTGAAACGTGCCGCTCATGTTCACACGTGCTGCCGTCAGATGGGGCGCTGCGAAGCAGCAACGCTGGCCCGTCTGTCGGGCCTGAGCTTGAGCGCAGTTGCACCTGTTTGACCTGCTTTGCAGTTGGTTTGACTGCGACTCGATGTTGTGCAGTAATTCAAAAACATCAAAATTGCACAATGCTGTTCCCAAGCTAGCCAAAGCAGATCCGTTTTGGTTGATGACTTTGCCTTTCCAGGATCAAACGGCCTTTCCAAGTGGTGCCGCGATAGCTTCATGCTGCTGACGAAGGGCAAGTCTCTTGGCAGCTAGCTAGTCTTGCAGCTGGAACACTATTTACTTGATTGAATAATGAACAGCAAGAGAGTAATCACTCCAGAATGCTCAAAGCGTCGCAGTACCAGCGCTAGCACTGACTGCAGCTTTGCAAACGTCAGCTATGCTGATAAAAAGTGTACTGAATACGTTAGCTGAGTTAGGTTGCATGATTGAATATCGCTCAGTCTGTCAGAATCTGATGCATTATGAGCCCCCACTGCCTTCTGCCAGTCTCTGCTCGGCTAACAGCAGCTTGCTTCTGGCTTCCTTGCTTTTTGGCTCCAGCGCTAGAGCCTCATTGTAGTCTGCAATTGCCTCATAAAGCCTGTTCATGGCCTCCCTGCACCAGCATATCAAAAAATCTGGCACCATGTGGTTGCAATGCAATGCTGCTGCTGTGCTGTGCTCATACAGGTCAAGATGCAAGTGTGCCTTGCAGTCCTGTAACCTCTGAGGACAAAGACACTTAGCATACAGAGCTTCTTGTTGTACAGACAGTGCAGTTGAGGAGCAATCACTGCATTCTGGCGACAGCGTCATCCCTGAGTGATGACAACTTGATGTATGGACAGGTCTGTTGCAAATGACTGCATGAGAGACATACTGGATTGTCTGGCACCAGCAAAGCCATTGCCCAAAAGCTGAAAACGATGGGCAAATAGAATTGGTTACCTGGCAGCAGCTCGTCTCAAAAAAGCCTTCACATTGTGTGGTTCAAGGCGCAACACATATCTGCAGTCTGCTTCAGCGTCTGCAATGTTATTGAGCTTCAGATGCGCCAGGGCCCTGTTGTTGTATGCAGCAGCAAGTGAGCTGTCCGCCTCAAGCGCTTCACTGTACAATCTGACTGCCTGCATGCAGCACAACACACTGCTGGACCACTTCTCTGTCAATTGTGATCCATGGTACTGTTAGTGTGTTCTGATGATATGTGGTCGCTGACCAAGATAAGGATGCACCTGACAAGCTAGCCTTCTGTGCTTTGCTGGGCATGCAGTTGGCATTTGCTTTACTGCACATCTAGTTCACAAATTGACGTTGAAACTGGTGGGCTGATGATGGCGATAACAGCCTTACCTCTTGCAACTTGCCCTGCTTGAGTGCTGCATTGCCTTGCTCTTTCAAGGCTTCAGCTGGCGACAGCTCCTTGATGCTGGGGGTAGTTGTTCTTGTTTGTGCAGCCTGTGAGCTCGCTAAACGAGCTTTCAACTCTGCTGGACTATCTCGCTGCCGTTTCTGTTGATGTTGAGCTTTTGCTTCCTGTAACACAGATCAAGGGTCGCCTTGAGGTGCGACAATTCAGAAGCAGCAGCAGCAGCAGCGCTGGATGTGCAGATTGCTAATGAGTGTATTTGCTGACAGACTTTATGCTGCCAAGGTAGTCACAGATCTAAAAGCCTCTCAGTAGACACTGCAGCAAGTTGATGTTGATACTCACCTTCACCCACGCAGCACTGCTGGACATTTCTGATACATCAAAGTTCAAGCGCTTGAAGTCATCACCATTGTCAAATGTTCTACCTATGAAAGCATCCCCATTAACCTGCAAGCATGGTTGCGAATCTTCATGTGTGAGTCTAGGCTCATTGTGTGCAGACTAGCTGAGCCGCTGAGTGTCATGGCTTTGGGTTGCTGTTGTTCCAATCAAAATATAACATATATTACCTGAAGTGCGATGCCGCAGCATGAAGCTATTTCTGAAGCTCGCTGATTGATGCCAGCGCCTGAAAAGGAAGCCTCATCATCAGTGTACAAATTGATGCCAACAAAGTTGTTGTCCTTGCTGTTTGACAGCAAGGATGTATGCTCAACCTGCCATGACAGCAAACCTTGTTATCATTTTAGTTGAAGCAATGCGACAGCTCAGCAAGCAGTCATGCATGCACTATGCCCTGGTTTGTTTCCATACCATGTTCATTGTGCTGGCAGTATCTAGCATGGCCTCACTGACACTCGTTTCCTCAGCCACAGTTTTCAAGAGTGCTGCTCGTCGTGCAGCTTTCTGCTCTGGCGTCCTGGGGCCTCTTGCTTTGGAAAAATGTCGCTACATCAGCAGCCCAACATGCTGAATTATTTTGGTTTCAAATGAGTAAGACCGATGGTTGCACGCTTGTACCTTGCATCGGTCTGTCAAAGCTTTGATCTCACTCTCGTCGTCCTTAGGATTGAAACTTTCTTGCCACTGCTCGATAGGTTCCGATCTGTGGCGGCAGAACAAACTGTTACGCTGACCTCAGCTGAAACAAACTGTGCAGAGGACATCGATTTGCTTACACAGCCGCTGGTATGAAGACAAAGCTGAAGTTGTTTGCTGTTATTGACATGGCTTGCGACCTCCCGTTATCGCGCTCTCTCACAGGCAAGAGTCAGCACGTTTTTGAAGATCAAATCTGCAAGGTGATGTGTGCAGGCAACGTCAGAAGAGGTGGCCTCGGCAACGCAGGTAGCGATTGGGATGCACATGCCATGCCCAGCGGGCCGTGCCGGTCAAGCTCCCATCAAGTGACCCTGGAGCAGCCCCTTTGCTGTCAAACTCGACTGTGTCATGGGCATCGTGCACACAAAAACATGTTATAGTTACACTCGCATGCTCACAACTACTTGCAAAACGTTACATTGTATGTTATGCCTGCAACACTGCATTGTACAGTACTGTTCTCCCTATGACTAGTATCAGCCTTATCTTATACTAAACTTGAATCAATGATGCTCAAATCAGGACCTGATGCACGGCCTAAACAACAGCATGCTGATTGGTCGCAGTCGCCCAGGCTAAACCTGCTCTGCCAGGTCCAGGCATGCTCGTCACCATCATATACCAAATCGCAACTCTAACTTGCAAACGCACTCCAACACTCAATTCGTAAAGTTAGCCTAAGCACCTCAAACAGACCAAGTCGCTCTAAGCGTCTCTCAAGATATAGCAACATCTCACAATGAGTCTATTGCAAGATTTTCAAACACAGGTTCCAGCCGCTCAACATCTCCCACTAGATTTTTGATGCCATTGTCAAGAAGCTCCAGGCCTGCCATGCCCAAGCCCTCCTCAAACAGCTGCCGAGTCACCTCTATTGTCTCTGAATTGCTGAACTCAACTGACTGGGCTAGTTGCGATGACAGCTGTTGTGCAACGCCAGCATCGTCATGCTCATCTGCTCTGAATCCATCGTTGTAGCCTTGCATTGTTGTGGCTTTGTCCAAGGAATCAACAACACGTTCATTGAGGACAAGATAGTCCACGCCAGCTAGCGCAAGCGCATCTGCAAAACACATCCATGTCACAGAGAGACAACCAAACTCAGCACAGCTTCAACGTCGAGTTGCAGCATTGCAAAGAGCAAGAAGCTTACACACCTGCTTTGTTTCTGAAGCCAGCAACCATGACTTTTGTCTTGGGATGATACTTGGCACAGTAGTTGTAGATTCGCTCAGCTAGCTGCACGCCTGGGTTGTCATTGTCAAACAAGCTGCCACCATCTTGTCGAGGCCCCTACAATGCACATAAATTTGTTTTTGATGCAGCCCCTGAGAACAAGGCATGTGCAAGCTTCTGGCAAGCATTGCAGTCAACTCTCCAAAAGTATGCAACATGCAGTCACTGCAGTGAATATTGTGTGATATCTGCTGCAGTTGCAGAGGCGCAACAGGCAGCCATGCATGCAGGAGTTTACCCGCAAATTCTTGATATAGCCAGGGTGCTTCTTGTACCAGTCCATGATGCGACCAACATTTGGCTGGATCACACTGACCCCAGCCTGGGCTGCAGCTTGGGCTTGCACAAAGCTACAAGAGCAGCACAAGCTGTCAAGTGCTGAAGGTTTGCAAAATGGTCGTGACACAACAGGCAGGATCTCATGGCAAATGCAGATGCTGGAGCTGGGGGACATCAGCAGCAGCAGAAAGTGTGTAGGTCAGCCTTCCCATACCTGTAAATCAAGGTGACATGAGATGCAATGCCTTCTTTTTCTAACTGCTTTGCTGCTTGAATGCCTTGCCAGGTGGCAGGAAGTCTGATCAGGATGCGGTCTGACTTGACTCCATTTTGTTTGTAGTTTGCAATCAATGCATGCGCACGGGCAAGCATTTTGTCTGCAGTAAGCATCATTGGATGTCAGGTGAATGGGACCAGAGAAAGTCTTGGGAAGCATGTCAGCAAACATGCACGAAATGACCTGTGTCATAAGCATCTCTAGGGTCCACTTCTGTACTGACCCGTCCCTCAACTTGTTCAGCAAAGATTGTACCAACATTGGCAAGGGCTTTGTCGAGGATGCATGCTAGCTTATTGGCAGACTCCAGTTGGCATTTGTCGTATTGAATGCCATGCTCGATTGCCATCTGCGTCAACAGCTTTCCAGGATAGCTTATCGGTCAAAGCTGGTGTCATGCAGGATTGCAGCGAAGACACACGTATGCGCAGACTTGCCTGGTACTCTCTTGCAACACGGGGATTGCCCATCATCCCTGCGAGCACCGTGCTACTGACCGTTGCGGCTTGCAACTCAAGCTCCTCCACCTTCTGCATAAGCACTGTGTCGGGTATGATCGTCGACCATTTGCTCAGGGCCTCGAGCTCTGTCGCGGCCGTCGCGCTGGATGGAGGTTTGTGTATGACTTTCTTCGCGGTGGCTTGCGCCATGCATCGCGTAGCATATCGCAAGTTACTACGAGCACGCTGAACCCGGCGTGAAAGCAGGTGCGCTGACGGAGAATTCGATGCTGTGATGGTGCGCATTGCCGAGTCTGTCATCTGAGCCGAAGCCCAGCAGGTATGTTGCATTATGCGCTACCGGCTACACGTATGATTGCCCCGCAAGCAAGAGCCCAGTCTCGAGTCAAAGGTCCACCGTCGGCATTAGATTGTTGACCGTCACTAATCCTGTGACTAACCAAACTGCCTTGCAACTTGCTATCGTTGACTTGCATTGAGGTGCGGTCTTTGCTTGCGAGTGCAGCCATACCGGATGCTTGCAAGAGTCTCAAAACAAACCATATGATTGGCTGAGTCGCTGACCAACACAGCAATGCCTCCAAAGCCTGCAGCGAAAGCAAAGAAGCCGCTAACACCTATTGCTGAGCCTGAAGACAAGAACACATCCCCAGATCTGAGCGCGGTATTGGCTGACTTGCGCGGCAACGACGCTGATACACAGCAGCAAGCGGCAGGAAGACTATTTGGCATCAGAGAGTATCCTGGCTCAAAGGTTGTGTGCTGCAAAGTGCTGCTGCTGCTGCAATGTCCTCTGTGACAGCCAGCAAAAACCTGTTGTCATCTGATTGCAGGTGGCTGTCAGTGCTACAGAAGTCGTCAGCAGTCTTGTGTCACTCGTCAACTCTGACAGCAATGAAGTTCAAGTGGCGACCGCGCACTGCTTGGCCCGCTTTGCTGCTTGGCCAGGTTTAGCACAGCAGGCCATATGCACACCACAGATTGCTGAGGTGAGAGTTCAAGGTGTGAACATGCCTTGCATGCAACTGTCTCATGCTGACAACCAGTTTGGCATTTGGGCTTTCCTGCGACCATCAGGCTATATCAAGAATTGTCACGCATCCTTCAGCTGCCTGCTGCTGCAGGCAATATGGAAAGCATGCTTTGCCAATAACAAAACTTCTGCTGGGGCACCAAAGGTAAATCAGATCTGCAGCTCCTGCTCCGCTGTCAAGCCTGCCTGTCAGCTTGCATATATTGATGTGCAGGTCCTGAGCAAAGAATTTCTGGAAGGCTGCATACGATGCATGACAACCATGTGTTTTGCCTCATCAGCTGTCTGCTCCAGGCTGTGTGCAATGGATCCAGCTCCACTGATTGCACTGTACCAGCATTCCAATGCCAAAATACAGGTAAACAGCTTGGTGTGCTATCCAGTTATTTCCCTCAAGCAGGTTCCCTCACGTCTGGCTTTGGCTAGTAGGCAAGACTGTTTATCAGGCAAATCTGCCTTCTCAGCTTGTCTTGGGTGATGTTGCAGGAGCGTGCATGCCAGCTGACAGCCTGGCTAGCTATGCATGAATCCCCGCGCATGCTTGATAGCTTGCGTGGTCTGGTGGCGCTTTGCAACCCTTCTGTAGCAGTGCCTGTCAGGGAACAAGCCTGCCAGGCTTTGCTCCATATCGCAAAGTCAACAGCAGGGTTGACAGTCTGCTCAGAATTACAAGCACTGGGTGCAACCGGAACTCTGTTGCGACTGCTCAAGGGTACGCCTCAGATCTGTGTGCAATTTCGTAAGTGCAGACAGCATTTTGTGTCAAGTGCCAAACCTGTGCAAATATTTGCAGGGACTGCAGATCCTGCTAAAACCAGTCTGAAAGGGGAGGAGTATGCAGCCTTGGTGCTGTGCAGGCTTGTACAGACCCAAGCATCAGCAGCTGTGCAGGTGCCTGTTGCATGCTGTTTGTGCTTGTTGCATCTACTGTTTGATCAGGTTGCCGCCAGGGAAAGAAATGTGAATAGAACAAAGTCAGGCTCCGCCTCAAGACATGCAGCTCACCTACCTTGAAATCTGTGTCTCAACTTTGCATGCCCGTTGTAGCCAGCAACATCAGATCAACAGACACTGGATTGATGCTACTGCCATATTGACTGCACTGTTGTGCAGGTCTTTGAGGCAGATGGCCTGCAAGTCATTTTGAGCCTCCTCCCAGTCCCATACAATGACGCATCAGCTGACAGCAGTGCAGCAACTGCAGCAGGACCACCCATGTGGGCAGGCAGACCCCAGTCTGCACAGCTCCAGGCTAACCTGCTGCAGCTCTTTGCAGCCCTTTTGCAGTCAGCCCAAGTCAGGGACACACTCATCACAACTGACAGCGCACCAAACAGTACACCAAGCAGTTTACCAAGCAGTACATCTTGCCTACCTGTCTTGCTCAACCTGCTGCAGCCGGATGCGCCGCAGTTGCCTGCTGCACCACAAGCAGCTGCAGTGCCAGCTGGAGGCAAGAGGCCAACCTCAGGCAAGCCAGATGGCAAGGGTAAGGCAGCGGGCAAGGCCCCTGCAGCGCCTGTTGGGCCTGTTGTGCCGCCTCCAGAGCTGCTGCCGCCCTTCCCTGCAGTGGTGCAGCTAGCTGCGGTGCAATGCTTGCAGGTCAGCACGCGGTTTGGTTTGGTGGTCTTGCCACACAAATGCCCTGCCTTTTGCACTTGTCTTCCCTGTGACATGAGCAAACGCAGACAGCTATAGGTCCAATCTCTCTGATCTCTCTACTACAAAGCTTTTGTTGGCCAGTGCTTCTGCTGTTACCTGGCAATGCCAGAGCGCAGTGCAGCTTGCAGATGCCATCACATGCTGACACCTGTACATACAATGTGACATCCTTCCTTGTCTGTTCAGATGGCACAGCAGCACATACCACAGTGCTTTTGTGATGCAGGGTTTGGCCAGGTCGCCTGAGCTGGTCCAAGCTCTGCTCAGCTCGCCCCTTCTGTTGCATCTAGCCAAGATGCTCACATCAGCATCAAACAAGCTGGCTCGGGAAGTTGCAGTGCTAGTGCAATACATGGCTCTGAACAGCAGCCCAGACCAGCTGCCTTCTGCTGACCTCAAGGCTGTCATGCACAGCCTTGCACAGCAGTCGTTGAAGTCTGGTGATCAGCTGTTACAAGCAGCTGTGGGCAGCGCAGCATGCAGCTTGCCAATGTCTCTGTTCATGCCTGCTGTGAGGCCGCCATTGCCTTCCCCACCACAGACCCCACCACCTCCGCCATTGCCAGTGTCAAAGTTCATCTGGGACGCAATGGAGTATGACACCTGCCCAGCACCAGCCTCTGCAGCTGTCGCAGCTGTGTCATGATGATTGCTGTTACAATGCACAAAATCAATGATGCAATTTTGTCTACCTGTGCCTTGCTACACAGTTTGACACATGTCGTCATAGAGACGCCTGTCAAGACTGAGCGTGACAATGATGTGACTGGCTGTGTTGACCAACTTGAATGACATTCTTTCACCTGTATTTGCTGTGCACGTGGCTCACCAGGTTGTGTATCATGTTTTGATGCAAGGATGCAGTCACACAGGTTGACAATGTGCCTGCTTACCTTTAAGTTACACAAGATTGCTCAGTACGTACTGCAACTAGTTGCATTCAGTTGGAGTTTGCTTCGTGCAATGCACGATCCAAGCTTAACATGGTTGCCCCAGTTGCAAGCAGAAGGTTCAAATTTGAAATCCAGGTCCTAGCATAGCACCCGCATGCGGTTACAGTGCTTCGATTTCATGCTCGCTTAAGGGTGGCACAGCAACCTGCGTCAAGGTGCAGGATGAAGGAGGTGATTGCGGAGGTGCTGGCTTTGCACCAGAATTTGCAGGCGGACCGTTCACATAGTGACGGTCTGAAAGCAGAGCGTGACCGTCTAATCCAGAGCCGTGAAGCACTTGCCACCCGGTGCCAGCAACTCGAGGAAGAGGCGGCACGTCTGCAGCAGATGCTGGCCATAAGAAACTCAGCTTTGAGCGAGGAGCTAGGACTGCAAGCAGCTTGCAGCAAAGCTCTGGCCGAGCTCTCTGGTCAGTGTCTTTCAGCAATCAGTATGAAAACCCCAGGGCGTTTGTCTACAGCTGCTGTAGCTCCTGCTGCCTTCAGGCGCACATGCTAAGATTCAGCAGCTGTCCCTAGACAAAGCTAGAGAATCAGATGACATGCATTGCAAATTGAGGCAGAGTGAAGCCCAGCAGGCTCATGTCTGCAGCATGCTCAGTGACGAGAAGCAGGCTCACTCTGCAGCTGCTGCATCATTGAAGCAGATTCAGCAAGAACATGCCAAAGCCATTCAGGATCTGCACGGACAGGTGTCGGCTGCCCTGATTTTCCAGTACATTTCCATTGCTCAGATCCTGCCTGATCAAATGCACCAAATCTGCAGAAGCCTATGTCATTGCTGTGAGTGGCAGGAAATGACATCCCATTGTTTGCACGCTTCCCCCAGCCGCAGCCCACCAATGATGGCTATGCTATGAATCGCAGCTCACCTGAGAAGTTATGTCATGCAGTGCCAGCAGACCACATATAAGTTGCAAAAGGAGATGCAGCAGGCGCTGCAAGAAAAACAGAACATGCAAGACATCCTGGAAAAGGAGAGACTGGCATTCAGGACATCAATGACTACCATTGGCACTGATCCCAAGGATGCAATCTGGAAAAGCAAACTGATGAAACTCAGGGCTGAGCTTGAGCAAGTAAAGCAGGAAAGGGACAACATCAAAAGGCAGCGCATCAATTGACGGCAGGCAAAAAATTTACACTGTGGTGCCTGCTTCTGCATGAACAGGCTGAAGCCACCATATATGGATGCGATAAACTCCTCCAAGAAGTCTGCACATATTTAGAGCTGCCTTGGCTGCCCACACACCCCATAATGCCATCACTGTATACTGTGCTAATGCCAAAGCTGGACAAAACACCAGACAAAATCCTATCAGCATAACATCACGAGTGAAAGCAAATGACTGTGACGCATACAATAGACCATCATACACAAATACAAGCGAATTGATTGGCTGCACAATACACAGCAGAGTCCACAAGCGGTCATGCAGAATGCTGTTGGTAGATTCTGACTGGGTGAACAGATGTATCAGCCAGTCCTGAGCGAGATAAAATGCAACCCCACAGGCTGATCCAATCGCAAGCCCACTGAGCAGAACCCTGTTGCACAAAACCTTGAGACTCCTGCATGTCAACAAAAGCAACATCACCGTACGAATGCATGATACATGAGATGCAACGTGCTGATATCTGAGACGACGTATCCCTCATGAACCTCAATGTGCTACACAGGCGCAACAACACGTCAGACATGATACACAGGGATAGCAGAACTTTTGTCACTTGCATGGACGGCGTTTCACTGATTGGCACACAGCCTAGCATCTGGCCTCACTTGTTCTTTTGTTCACAAACGCTACTATATTGCGCACACCATCAAAGCATGCAGGAGAGGCCATTGACAGTACCTCAAATCAGCGTTGCTGGCAGGGCCAAGGTGACGGTGCGCAAGCCTGCTGCCAAGCACTGTGCCAGCGACAGCAAAGCCATCAGTCACATAAGATGTCAATAGCCATAGCTGGGCCACAATCTGATGCGCAGCTAGAGCTGCAGTCCCCATCCTTGATGCTGCTGCCAACGCAATGAAGAATGTAGCCTGCATGCAGTGACACTCTGACTGACTGTCGGATCACTTGCATGATGCAGACAGTCTGTGGTGTTTGTATAATGTATACGTGGCCAGACTACGGGCCTGAGCGTGATGTGCAGGCAAACATTGAACAAGGGCCACTGCTAATCAGAACCACGGCTGATCAAAGCAATGTATGTGATGTATCGCCAGTCTCACCTGCAGCAAGCTGGACCGCACCAGCATGCTAGCTCCATCAGACAGGAAGTTGAGCAGACTGTTGCTGTCTGTGTTGTCCTCATCTTTCTCAATAGTTGGCACAACCTGCAGCGACAACAGCAAGTGCGTGCACGGGGAGAATCCCTTCCGGGAGAAGCTCTTCCGGGTAGAAGCTCTTCCGGGTACCGGATACTACCCCTATATCTACATGAACTGGACTTGTTTATGGAGAATAAGAGTTTGAATGCAGCAGTGAGAAACAACAATATAGGCACCCCTGTACACAAGCTATGTTGGCATTGTCAAGCTAAGGCATTCTGCAAGTCTGTGCGGCCACTGTGTCAATGCTAATGGCACTGCATGCAAAGCATGCTGCGTACAATGCTTTGCATGCTGACAGGGGCCATACCCTGGCGTCTTCAGCAGTATGAAGCTGCACATCAGAAGGCTGCAGGCTGCTGTATTCAGCTGATATTAGTGGCTGCTCAGCATCCTGATCAACATCATCATTAGCTAAGCTGGCATTTGTCATTGGAGGTGGTAGCAGCTTGATCAGCAGCAGTCCTGCACCACTTCTGCCCTTCAAGCCAATGCCAGCGGCACAAGCTGAACTGCACTTTACTCTGAAGACTATACACAATGTCACAGTCGCTTGGTCACTATACGTATCTAGCAGGGCCTTTGAGCCTAACTAGTATGCGTCTTTACGTTTTTATGTACACATCCAAGTATCCGTGCACAGCCTGAATCTGCACAAGGGAAAAGAGAAAAAGAAAATCTATGCCGTGAGGCGTCAAAATGCGAGCGTCTGTCTAAAGAGGCAGCCTCGGAAACCTGCACAAATGCTTGCAAGAACTGTTCACAATGCAGAGAATGGGCAACGGTACCTACACAAGCTGCAAGGAAGGCTGACAGCAGGGTGACCAAGCCCATGTTGTGCAAGTACACACTGGATGGGCCCACACGGCCCAGGAAAACAGCCAGTGTGCCTGCAATCTCAAGCAAGGCCTGCCCACTAATCAGCAGGCTGACTGCTGTGACCCGATTGAAGCCCTGCATCAGACATCACAAGCCCTGTTGAAGATCCTGTCACCTATGAGCAAGACTCTGCACATAGCTTGTCAGTATGCATGAGTAAGGGGAGTGTATGCTGCATTGAAAGGATCTGGTTGCATGTAGATTGGGCAAAACTAGGTTGTGTTTGGCATGCACCAGTAATACAGAGATTGGGAATGTGGTTGCACATGCATTGGGTCAAATTGGGCAGTGTTCAGCACACACTACTATTGCAAGAATGTGGAGCTGTCTCACCTGCAGCACGCCACTGATGCTCATGTTGAGCAGAACCAGAGGGGTGATAGCAACACGTATCCACCAGTATGGGGTGGCAGCATTGACCACTTCTGTCTGTAGGTTCAGCAGTGCAGTGATGGGATGCTTGAGCCCAGCCAGTGCACCGCTGGCTAAAGCTCCCCCAGCTAATCCACTGCACAATACAGTGGTGTTTACATCAAGACATTTTTTTGCGTTTTCTTTACAACAAGGATGTCCCGATATTGTGTGTCCTCGGGCCAAGAGTTTACTGAATGCCGAATGTCTGCGAAAGTGAGCAGACATATGTGTCCGTGGGTATTTCAGACAGCTTGCAAAGACAAAAGCGCTTAGAGTAGCAGATGATGACTCAGTCTTACCATATGAGCGCCAATTTCACATGTCTGTACAAAGACTGCCAATCTTGGGCACCAGCATTTTTGCCAAGCTTGGCACTTACGCCATCTGTCAAGAAGTTAAACAAAAAGCACACTGTATTGGCTGTGGTTGCTACAGCTGCAAAGCCAGCTTGCAGTTCGCTGCCACCATATCTACCAAGCAGCGCTGTCTGCAGCGTCACTGTCACATTTGGGGCAGCTGCAGCAACAACACAAAGGTCGGTGACGCTGTATGCGCTGAACAAGCGCTTTGGACGGCAGTGTAGTCTGAGGGAGGAGTTTGTCACGGACCGTTGAGCAATATCGATGGGACGGCGATGCGAAGGATACTATTCCACGACACAGAGTCATGCAGCATACCGAAAAGTCCGCATCCAGGTCGCGCGTTGCTCAAGCAACGCTGGTGCACAGGTCCTTGCTCCGAAACCATGCTGCCAATGCAAGAGTTTGAACAGCTCTTCCAAAGTTCAAAGACAGAGGTACGTCGAGAACGGTCAGGGAGCAAGGCTTCGGGATTGCTATCATCTTTGTGGGTCGACCCTTGATACTCCGCAAGACGTGCATCATCTGGTTGAATATTTGATTAATGTGTTTTGTGCGTGGTCATTACAGCATTCATATGAAGTAATTGTGTTTAGCGTCCTTGACTTGCACATTCAACTCTTGCTTGCTGCTAAAGAAAACTCCGCAGAAGCAGCAAGCCTCGCAGGAGCCTGTGACCAACCCGTTGCATCCTGTTTGTGAGGGCTCTGGCATAAATGACATTGGCACACTCGAATGTGCTGCATTGACAAGATGTTGTCAAAGCTGACACAAATCACTGTCTTAGGCTAGCAAGCCGCAGATCAAGCTCTCAACTTGAACTGCAGAAAATCACTTGTATATGCAGAATGACATGCACACTGCTTGTGGATTGCTCACTTTGCAGGGCTTGCTGTGCCATGCCTGTGCTTCGGGTATCTGGTGAGAGTTGCCTTGACTGTGTCAAAGTGCTGCTTCAGCATGACCCGCTGCTGATGCAAGCAAGCAGATGCAATGTGCTACAGGGCTTTTGCCTGTATCTGTTGTTGGACGTCCTGCTCACTCACTGGCTTGTGCAGCTGCACGCAGCCATATGTCAATATTAGCCAATGAAAAAGTGCAATCCAGGGGCTGTCATCATAGGTGTTTAGATGACATTCACCTGTTGAGATAGGTGCAGCCAGTCAAAGCACTTGCGCATAGGATCAGTTTTCATTGGGGTTGCATCATGGTTCCAATAAGTGAAGCTATCAAATCTGCATCTGGAAGACCATTTGTGATCCGTTTGAGCTTGCGTTGCTAAATCTTTTTGCAGTACATGCCCACAATAGCCCGGCGGCAAGCTCAGAGTTGCTCCTGCGCGCCACACTTACCCTTTGCAGCGTGAACAGCAGTGAAAGGCAGTTCAACCTTTTCACCTTTGAGCCTTCTGCCTCTGAAGGTGCTTTGCTGTATGTTTAGATCATCAACAACAGTGCCTGCTGCAGTTCTGCAAGTGCTCAGGTCACACTGTTGTCACACTGTGAGATCCCTCAGGCTGAACGACCGGACCTGTGTCCTCAGGTCTAAAGTAAGAGCCTACTGGCGCCTCACTGGTGCACTCAATGGTGCATGGCAGATGATGCAGCGTGGCAAGTGCTTCCTCCGTCATGATCAGGTGATCTGTCTCTGTAACGCTGCACGCAGTCTAGTGCACTTTCGCGGTAGCGGTCCTATTGATCGTTGTGTCTGCGGATGACTGTGAAGGGCTCCCGAAACAGGGCCTTCGCAATCAGCTTTGCAGATGCTCACACTTCAGCCAAAAATCGACATCCAGCACTGCATCTGATGCAGCTCAAAAGTGAGCTCTGTAATGAATGGATTTTGCCAAAATGGCCTTACAGCCTCGACATCTGGCCTTTCCTGCTCATTGAAGGACAGTGTACTCTCACAAATTTGAATACTGTGCTGTACTTCACGCGTGAATTGTCTCTTGCTGCACTGTCAATTATTCTAATGCTGGCATTCTCAGCCCCAGTGTGACGTTCGAGCAACATGACTGGTGCAGCAGCGTACGCTTTCATGCAAGGCATGCATTACAAAACTTGTCCAAACACTCTGGAAGTCAGGTCAGGAGCAAAAGCCAGAACTGCTATTATTTCACTGACAATGCATGCTAATGATGCATTTTTCTGCGACTGCTGCAACTTGTGTTCTACTTACAATTGCAAAGGTAGACCAAGCAGACCAAACACATCCACATAACAATCTACTGGAGCAATAACATAGACTGTGAGCGAAACAAAACCAACGTCAGGAACGGCACAACAGCCCCACATGTGAAACAAACTACCAAGCCTTTGAGGGTGGTGCGACTGCCAAAACCTTGATACCCCCGTTATCTTTGCTTGATGCAGCAAGCTGCTCCTTCAGCACTGCAATCTCGTTTTCCCTTTCTATCAGCACTTTCCGCAGATACAACACTTCCTCTTCAGCCGACATCTTGCTGTTCAGCCGCAAGTTGTTCTGGATGCTTCTTGCGCGGCTGGCATATCTGAGAGTGCTGAGCGTCTGCTCTTGATTGTACTGAGCTGGGCTGACACAAGCCACCATCAACGTCTCGCTGTTGCCACCCAAAGAGTCCTGCCAGCACATACATTCTTAGACTTTCATCATATCTTGACAGATGTCAACAATGTGAAGCTTGCAGCAACAAAGAAAAGCACCGCAAGACACCACGTGGTGAGTAATTGCTGTTTCTGAATTTCAGCAGGAATTTGGTGTGGCAACAGGCTACATGCAAACAACACAAGAGCTTGCAGGAATCAAGGCAGACCAGTGGTTCTGGGAACAGGAGCAAAGCACATTAAATTGCCAGCAGGGGCCAAGCATGTACACTCTGGATGGAATCAGTACATTTGTTGTCGACCATGGGTCCTTACAGCATGTTGCTCTTTCTCCTTCAACGCCACAGCAGTCAAATTGCGGGGGGTGGTCGCAATGGTTGCAATATCCTTACACATACTTTGCAACAAGAAAGTGCTTGTGTTAAGTGCCCTCATATCAAGAGTCTATTGTACCTGCAGGATGCGGGTAAGCTTGGAGTCCCTGTAGGGTATGTGCCTGCGGCCCTTGCGGTCAGTGAGGGCACTGATGACGTTCCCTAGAGCCAGCAGGCCCTTGTTGATGTTGATGCCCTCTGCCATCTGCTTGCCTGTGGCTCCTGTGTCCTCCACCCGCTCACTGCCTGCGCAAATGATAATCAAGCAAATCAGCTGATGAGAGTTTGCTGTGCCGGGCATGAAAGCATTGCCAGCAATCATGAAATGAATGTAGGCATGTTGTGTGGGACTTTGGCAGGCGTGCTGGCTGAAAAGGCTCAATGTGCCAAATGTACAGTTTTTTGATTGGGCATATGGCCCAGTAAGCTCTGTCATCAAAATTCGTCAAAGTGATTGGTAGGATGCTGTCAAGCATGTTAATGCTGTCTCTGTTGCTCTCTAGTGTTGCCATGCTGGAGGTCATACCTGCCAGATCTACAAGGTGCAGCTTGGACTTCAGGAACTTTGGGGCTTTGCTGTCTGCTGGAGCATTTGCTTTGCGCCTCTGCTCCAGGGTGAGTGTGAAGATAGCATGAGACCTACTGGAGGCATCATTCAGATTGTGGGAAGCAACAGCTCGGTGACCATTGCCTGCTTCCAGCAGTACTGCAATGTCAGTTTCTGTCTTCACCTCCACCTCCCTGCTCAGCATACAAAACAAGTTGGCATACGGCAGTCAGCTGTGTAAACAGCTGCATGAAGTTTGCTGGTGTTGGGCAAGGTGCACTCAGCCCAGAAGCTTACGTTTGATTGACATGCATGATCAGCTCATGCTAGCACAGCTCAATGCACAGCAAACAGCACAGGGCCATGCATGCAATGCAACACTGAAGGACTAGGCATGAACTGGAAGGGCTCTGAAGCAGCATGAGTTGTTATGTCAAGGTTGTACAAACCTGACACCCTCCAGAAAGATGCCCTGTGTGGGACTCTCCCGCACGTCTATGTTGGGTACCCTGGTTGTGCCATCTTCGTTGGGATTGATCAGCAGATCCCTGACCTGATCTTGGTACACCTCGACAAAGTCAACCTGCCAACAAAGCAGACAGCCATTCAATACTGTCTGCAGGAAGCATGAAAGCTAAGCATAAAACCAACTGCAACACATGTTGTGCAGTACACATGCATTTTCAGCTGCAGCACAGCATTGCTGGGCTGCATGGGCAAAGCTGACCAGAAATCACTTTGCAATAAGATGTAGCATCAAAAGCCTACCTTCATGTTGACATCATAGTCAGCCCGAGCTTGCTGCATGACTGCAAAAATGGACTTGATGCTGCGGGGAATGACACCAGATGCCTCTCCTTTGCCAGACACCTCCTTGACAGAAGCTGCTGTTCCCATGGTGTACGTCTTGCCTGACCCTGTCTGGCCATAAGCAAAGACCTACAAAAGACACAGTCTTGCCTCTCAAAACCAAGCAAGCAATTTTGCATGCTGCAAAATCTACACAGCTTACGTGATTTACTCACACGCATAGCTGAAACTCAGCTCATTCTCTACAGAAAAGGTCGGCAAGCACAGGCAGGAGACCACAATGAGGCATGATGCAACAATGCAAGAAAGCAATGTGGGGCCGGACATGCAGGGTTTAAGAGCAGCTGTGCTTACTGTGACATTGAAGCCCTGAAGGAACTTGTCTAGGAGAGGCTGCACAAGCTCTGCAAACAGACGCCTGCTTTCCTCCTTGCTGTCAAGCTTGTACACCCTGTCGTAGTCAAAGTTGTATGCGTCTGAGTTTGTGGACCCAGAATACTGCATTGCAGGCAACTTGATCTTGTTTGGAAGCTCCACTTGCACACAGTCCTTTGCTTTCTTGGCTTTCTCCAACTCTATCAGGGGCCTGACCTGCAGTCGCCAGCCAATTTGCACGAAACACAAGCATCAATTTGCACTTGTAGCAAAGGCAGAAAGCTTTCAAGAGCAGAGTCAGATTCAAGGAAAGGCACGCACCACTACGGCCACCTTCACCGAGGACGTGCTTTCCACGGCACCATAGCTTGGGTCAGAAGAACCAATCCCACTCCCACCAGCCCCGTTGCCAGCCTGCACCAAGCCAAGCACATCAGCATCGCATCGGCACATATCAGGGCAACTGCCCCTGATCCTTGCTCACCCCAGAAGCTTGCTTGCCGTTGTTCACGCTGCTCACCTTGCCCAGCGAACTCCTACCAGTCCCCGTCCCTAGGCCAGCTGTGCCATCACTGCCGTCAGTCTGTGCCGCAGCAACCGCTCCAGCAGCTCCAGACTTGCAGCAGCAGTTACCCATCCTGAGCCCTGCAGCGCTTCAGTTGATGCAAGCGCTTGCATCAAGTGAAGCGCTGCTTGCCGATGTCCGAGCGGTGCCTTGCGCTTGCTGATTAGGTCAACCTCGTTAGGTTTGAAAGTTTGCTTCACTCACAGAACAGCTGGAAGGGCGCTCTTCCGCGTCCCGAAACGAGAAACGGCAACAGCGCAAGGACAAGCAGTGCCGCAATGTAATCGTTCAAGAACGCATCGTGCGCGGATTAGCTGTGTGACGCTCCACTGTGCCGCATCAGGCTTGCTTGATCAGTGCCTCCACTCCTTTGCTGCAGTGAGCGTGCAAAGCGTATGAAGGTCGCTGTGCACTGCTTATAAAGGCAGGCAGAATGCACACGTATGTGCTGCGTGGCGTGGAGGTTGAGTTTCCGTACGATGCATACCCTTGCCAGGTGAGGCCTACCTGCTGTCAAGTCCAGCTTTGCTAGTGGTGCTTCTGTTGTCCAAGCTTATGATGTCGTCTTCAGCTGGACTACATGGAGCGTGTTATCCAAGCTCTGCAAGAGGTGTGATTGAGCGAATTTTGCTCAACCCTGCATGCACATGCTTTGAGCCTGACATGCAAGATTGCCCGCAGAGGGAGAATGCCCTTTTGGAGAGCCCCACAGGCACAGGGAAAACCCTGTGTCTGCTGTGTGCTTCCTTAGCCTGGCGCAAGTCCATGCTCAAGGTGCTCCTGCATTGTCCTTGCATAGCACATCAACTGCATGTATGTGCCTTTTATATCAACAGGCAGCTATTTTTTACTGCAATTGCTTTGTATTGATACTTCCAGCAGACTCCAGATGACAACATTCAGAACATAATCAATATGTTTGAGTCTCAGAAGTTGTCTTGCCCTGCAAGATCAGAATGTGTTAACAAGCAGTTTCTTGCACTGAGCCCAGTCCCAGGATCAGAGGTTGATTGAAGCCCTCCAGCCATTTACATTGATTCATCCAGGACATAGGCACGGCAAGCTTGGTGCCACATGTAAAATCTTTTACTCTGACATTGTCTGTATGACCCCGTGCTGCATGCCCAAGACAGAAAATGTAATTGATTGATTGATTAAGAAGCTGTCATGTAGGACCCGCCATCAGCCAGTTTGCCAGCTCCAGTAAAGACAGAAAGCGGCCCTCAGTCCTGGGCTGAAAAGCTCAAAGAGGGATACAGTGAGCTGAGAGCTGAAGGCTCAGTTGCACTCCCAACAATCATCTACTCCTCACGCACGCATAGTCAGCTTGCACAGGTGATGAAGGAGCTGCGAAACACTTCTTACAGGTACATAGGTTGGCCTGAAGTCTACCACTGCTCAAGCAAGTAGATGCCTTTCAGGTGTTGACATATGTGCAAGCCTAGCAGTACATGTGCTGGACACACAGGTCACACTGCTCAACCAAATCAATGCAATTCAGCCTGAAATTTGGCCACAGGCCATGCAGAACATGTGCTTCACCAAATTGGGCACTGCTTATTCAAAGCAATGCAACTCAGCCTGTGGCTTTTTTGCAGGCCTCGCAGCACGGTGCTAGGCTCAAGAAATCAGATGTGCCTGCACCCATCTGTATCCACTCTGAGCGGTGCCGCTGCCAATCAAGCCTGCAGAGGCCTCATGCAGACCAGATCCTGCAAATGGTACGGCACCTCTCTTCACAACAATGAATGTCAACAAGAATAATTGATTACACGTCCCAGCACATGTGCTAGGTGCTCACAATGACTGCTTTGAATACCAACAGAGTTGTCCACACATCGCTTTGGTTTTACCCAAAGGTACCAGTGCAGCCAGAGTGCATGTTTTGCCCCCCATCGTATATAGTGACATCTTCTCATATCATGGGTCCCCAACAGGATACAATACTGCGGTATCCTTTGCATTCATGTAGGGCTGAAATGGTTTGCAATGTGTCAAGATGCCTGGGCAGGATCGTGACAAGCAACCTGTCAGCAGAACACTTTTCATTGAGCCATATTGCCAACTCAAGTCCAGATCGCAATGTTATATGGTGCTGAGTCACAGGGGCAACGAGGTGGATAGCTTTATGACCAGCCATCCAGATGTGAACAGCGAGCCTCTGAACATTGAGGAGCTGGTCAAGCTAGGCCAGTCATGTGGGCCTTGCCCATATCTGCTGTCCAAGGAGATGACTGCCTCAGCAGACGTTGTCTTCATGCCCTACAACTATCTCATAGATGCCAAGACCAGGATGGGCCTGGACAAGATCTGCTGGGAGAACAGCATTCTCATCTTTGATGAAGCCCACAATCTTGAGGTGCTGCAGCAGCTGATGTCACAGCTACTTTTCATGTTGCTGCCTATTTCACATGCTGCCTAAACTCCAAGTCCCACTAAGCCTATATAGTAGTGCGGCCTGGAAAGTAGTGCAGTGTATTACCTGCTTTATAACTCTTTGAGATACAGAAAAGAACCGTTCACATTGCTGACTGCTTTGCATACTGCTGAGCAACGCTTCATACTGCCTGTATTGTCTGGCTACATGCAGCTGCATAGCAAAAACCAATTGTGCTCTGTGATGACGGGCCTCTGCTCAGAGTCAGCATTGATTGATGTGCAAGTAGCTGCACGGCAATTGAACTGCAATGTGTTATGCAGCGAGTCTGCTCAGATGCGGCATTGGCCAGTTGGCATGCAATTGTAATGCAGCTCATGTGAACTTGCAAGCAGTTGTATAACAAATTGCTCTTTGATCTGTGATGCAGGGAGTCTGCTCAGATTCAGCATCGTTTGATCTGCCAGCAGGAGTGCTGGCAGGCTGTGTCCAGGAGATTCAAAGTGCTCTGGAAGTTGCCCTGGCTCGGACTGAAGACGGCTCAGCTCACAGGGGTGGCGAGATCTTTGTGGCTGGCTCTGGTATTGAGACTTGCTGTTGTTGTCATCATCATTATCACCATCACCATCACCATCACCATCATCATCATCTTTATCATGTAAACAAACCAATGGGGCACACATTGTGGCATAGGTGCTAGGTGTGACGGGCCCAGCTCCTGTCTTGCCAGACGAGCTTTTTTCGAGCACCATCCCTTACGTGCTTGCTGATGATGAGGTTATGCGAGCCTGCTAGGTGCATACAGAAGTAGGAAACCCTGCTGTGCTGACAGCCTGTCATGCATCACGCCTACAGTCAGGCTTGAGACCAGTGCAAGCTGTCTAGCTTTCACCTTGCCTGCCTTACCAGTGTCAGGCTTGAGACCAGTGCAGGCTTTCCAATATGCACAGTTTTTGCCTTGCTTGCAATGACAACCTGCTGTTGCTGCAGATCCAGATGGCAAGGTAAACTACTTTGAGATAGCCACCAACATGCGTATTCTCAAGGTAAGCAATCGATCAATTTTACTGTCTTGATGACCCAACAGGGGGTCATACAGACGATGTCAAGAGAGGTTCTGTTCTAACTATAGCAAAAATTCATACATTTGCTCATAGCGATGGTTTCACAAGCGGCTGCCAGCTGAACCTTATACACATGCCACTGGCCTTCAGCAGGTGTCATAAGGGTGCATGCACTGTCTTGGTGAAATCCCTGCTTACTGCCTGCATGGGCTAAGGATGCCAGCAAACATGAATGATATATCCTCACATGTAGAATGCATGTATGTAGTGAATGTAGCGAGGAGGAGCTATGTAGGAGTGAATGTAGCAGCGTGAGCCTGTACCAAGCAAACAGTTTGCCTCTTGTCCTACCTGTGTGCACAGTCCAACCTAAATCGTTGATTCCAACCCCAAATTTTTTGATGAAGGTTGTCAATTCGTTTGATGTGTCAACATGTTCCACCCGCACTATCTATGTTGAGGTTTGCTTGGAGCAAAAGAAGACATACCCACGCTGCTCGCTACAAGTGCCCCTGAGTCAATGAATACTCTTCAACATCAACAGTCAAACCTCACTAGTTTGTTGTGCAGGAGGTGCTGCTGAAGCTGGAGGCTGACATTGCAGCACTGCCGATAGGTCAGGATGGCTACACAGCTGCGGGGCGTTTCATCTTTGAGCTGCTGGCCAAGGTGAACTTAAAAGAGGAGACCTTTGGCTTCATGCTGCAGCTGGGGGACCAGGCTATGAGCTTGCTCTCAGATGAAGCCCTGGCAGCTGGCAGAAAGTAAGCAGTATCCCCTGATGCCACGCATTTGCGGCTTTCTGTTGATGCTGCAGGTTTTGCAGACCAACTTTGCATGTCACTTTCACCTCCTGATGCCACACATACGCGATCCTCAACAATTGCTGGTGAGTAAATCAGCAACATGTGACTGCGTGTATCAGGGCCATGAGCCTGCTGTCAGACAAGAACCTTGGCCGCTGGCAGCAAGCAAGCAACAGCCCAGGGCTCCTGATGCCGCACACATACAACTCTCTGCTGATGCCAGTGATCAAATCTGCATCATGCAATTTCATGTACCCAGGCCACGAGCTTGCTGTCAGATGCAGCCTTGGCAGCTGACAGGAAGTATGCCGCGACACGTTTCTCACAACACTGCACACCTGCAAACTACTGACAACTCAAGGAGAAGTCACTGACAGCAGTACAGACTCTGTTTTGTTGAGCGATCAGCACACCGCTCATCGTGCTTGCATTAGCAGAGCTTCTGATCGTGTACGTGTGCGCGCACTGTGAACAAGCTCAGGCACGCAGTCCACAGCAGAAATGTAGTCCAACACACTTCTGAAAGCTCCTATTCTTCATAGCATTCATGCTTGCATTGTATGCAGGTCAGGCTCACGCAACACCAACTACAGGCTGCATGTGTTTGCTGATTGCCTGCGGGTGGTGTTCAACAGCAATCAGGCAGCAGCACCTGGCCTGCCCCCTGCCCATTTGGGCTACAAGGTGCATGTCCACATGGAGAAGTCCAAGGCGAGCAACACTCCCCATTGTTGCTGCTGATCCTGCTAACTGTGCCAATGTCATTGCATCTGTTTGTGCCCAACAGTTGCTGTGCTCAACTCAGCTGTTGCTCTTGTGTGTGGTTGGGGTAGCACTTGCTGCTAATACTTGCCAGAAAGTAGCTATGGTGCTCACTTCCCTTGTTATGCTCAAAGCACATATTGTTCTCCATGCTGCAAGCAATACCGCGTGGGTCAGTGTATGTGCTGGGCTCAAGCAGCACAGTCACTATGCTGCTGCCAAGGTTGATAGGTCGCCGCATGATTATGTGCAAGTCATTGTGTCACATCAACAATGTGTTCAACAGACCTTGCTCAGGTAGGTCTTTATCAGAGGTCTTTGTGGGCACAGGCAGGCCCAGCACCCCTCAAACACATGAAGCACAGATTGCAACTTCAATGCAAGTCTTCAAGCCAAATCAATGATGCGTTCTGTTCTGACCTGTTGAGTTTGACACACAAAAAGGTGACACCACATCAGTGACGGGATGAAGAGAAACGCTCAAGAAGTGGATTGTGAGATGTGTCTATGGTCACAGGCAGGCCCAGCACATCCAACCCTGTCCTACTGGTGCTTCTCCCCTGGTATCAGCATGCGCCAGCTAGCCAGCATGCATGTGCGCAGCGTGCTGCTGACAAGTGGCACCCTGTCACCACTGGAGTCATTTGCTCAGGAGCTGCAGCTGCCCTTCAGAATCACCCTGGAAAACCCACATGTCATTGACTCATCCCAGGTCTGCACATGCTGTCCCCTGTACTGTGACTAACCTGGAGTGACTGATTTGAGGCTAATCTGTCATTGAATGACTACAGCTGTGTGAGCCTGCTGCCAGGCCTTGCGCATGCATCGCTATATCAATGCAAGCAATATGCAGAAAGGATGGCTTGAACGGCTTTGTCAGCTTGATTTGAGATTGTGTCCTCGGCAGACTTGTTATGTAGTCTTCATGCATTTTGTCCATGCGCAATGGCAAAGTTGCCAGGCTAAAAGCACGCCATTAGGCTGAGTCAGATTTCCCCAGGTGCATCATAACTTGACAAGAGCATGTGAAGGCTAGCTGAGGTCTTCAATGGTATATTAGAATGCTAGCACAAGTCATGCTGCTGGTTTTGGCAGGTATGGGTTGGTGTTGTGCCTGTGGGGCCCAAGGGAGCAGCCCTCAACAGCAGCTACAACAACAGGGACAGCCGTGAGTACAAGGAAGACCTTGGCTATGCTGTTGTCAACTTTGCACGCATGGTGCCAGACGGCCTGCTGGTGTTCTTCCCTTCCTATGGTGTCTTGAAGAGCTGCACAGACTACTGGAAGAACACCTCAGTTGCAGGCACAGGTGCTGCTCTTACAATCCTGAGTTGGCAGCATCATGGCAAGCTTGGCTGCAGCCCATTGCTGCTGCATGTTAAGCAGCGACCTTTCTGCATTCTTCAATGTTGCAACATAGTAATCAGGGTTGACAGAAACTCCTGCTGGCTGGTGCGCTCACAGCATTGTTGTGTCCAAGCTTAGCATGTACAAGTGAATGAGCCCAGACTGTAAACATTGTTGCAGTGGACCAGCATACTTGATGCTCAATACTCAAGATATGACATGTAATACGCCGTACGCAGCATTTCAGAGTATGGAATATCAAGACGTATTTTGATTTATGCAATACGGAATGCGTTAGCGCCAATAAGCAATACACGAGTATCGTCAAACATGCAATGCAAGCCTTGGTGACTCACTGCTCTATTGTGTACTTGATTGCTTGGATGTTGTGCAGTGTTTGATCAAGACATGTCGTTGCATGTAGGCGGCAGCATCTGGGAGCGCATCTTGAAGCACAAGCTGCCAGTGATAGAGCCCAGAGACAGCGCTGACTTTCCGGCGGCCGCTCAGGACTTCAGGGACAAGCTGAATGACCCCTCCGCATCAGGATCTGTCTTCTTTGCAGTCTGCAGGCATCTACATGGCTGCTTCTTGAAGCACTTCACCATGTTCTGTCAATGTGTGTTCAATGATTACCTTTGTGATGTGCTTGACTGCTCCAGATGCTGCCATTCACAATCGCTTGCGTGAGCTGTACAACTAAGATTCATGCATCAGAACTAGCGTGTATGCACTTCTGGCAATTAGACCTTGCTTCTAGAGTAATGCAAGGCCGCAAGCTTGGTGCATAAAGCTTGAAATCACATACATGGCAATTATGCAGGGGTAAAGTGAGTGAAGGCCTGGACTTCTCAGATCGTGCTGGACGTGCTGTTGTCATCACTGGGATCCCCTTTGCCATGAAGACTGACCCTAAGGTATCAATCTCCCAGAGCACAAGCTGTAGCATGCAAGGCTGTGCAGGATACTTCATAAGCATGCTCAGCACTTTATTAGGCCATCACAGCCACCTCATGCATGCCACAACTTTCCGTTATTGCCCACCAGCTTGCCTGATACTCTGCTGATTTGCATCCTTAACGCGCAATTAGGACAAATGTTGATTGCAATTCCTACGCAAATGATTTGCAACAGACCTAAATACAGAATTTCTACCTTCATGAGAGAGAAAGAGAGTGTTTGTACATGCTTTAGCCAGCCAACAAGGCTGACCGCAAGCAAGCAACGAGGCGTAAACATGCAAACGGGAGCTCATCATGTTGCCTCTGACCGGCAGGTCTGCTTGAGGTGATCAACACTGGGTTGTCTCCAAGGCATATTCGCCGGCATGCTGACTGTGACTGCAACTTGGGCAGGTGCGGTTGAAGAAGGAGGTGCTGGATGAGGCTGTGAGGGGCAGCAGCAAGCAGCGCGCGCTGGTAGGAGCCACCTCCCTCAATGGGGACCAGTGGTACGTCCAGCAAGCCTCCAGGTCAGCTGCCCCTACTGCCCTTCCTTCACCAGCATTTGTGGGCACCTGTGCATGAATTGTTTGCTTAGCCTCTACACTGCACTGCACTGCTAGCCGCATGAGCAGGAGGCAAGGTGGCAAGTGTAAGGAAGTTAGGGGCTTCAGCCAAGTATGGGAATGCCAGCCACAAGCATTTGCTTTTGGCGCTTATTTCCAGGGATGCCATCATTCAGGGAAGAATTAGTTATAAGTCTTTCATGCAAAATGTACACTTTGTCTATTGGATCATGCATTGACGAACAGTTTGAAAAGGATTATGCAAGTCCATCACGCAGGGCCAGCATACCAGCCATGTCCTAAAGAATGGAAGAATGGAACATCACTTGGTTTGTCCTCAGGGAAGAGCGCAGGATCTTGTAGTGTTTGACTGTGTTGCTGTGACTGCCGCATAGCAGTGAATCAGGCCGTGGGACGGGTGATCAGGCACAGGCAAGACTATGGCGCCATCATCATGTGTGATGAGCGTTTCCAGTCCCCTGCCACTCGCAAGCAGCTGTCCAGCTGGCTGGGAGGGTCCTTAAGGACAGCCATCTGTCCTCTGTAAGCGTGTTGCTGTGAATGGTGCAGAGCAGTGAACCAAGCCATGGGACGGGTGATCAGGCACAGGCAGGACTATGGCGCCATCATCATGTGTGATGAGCGCTTCCAGTCGCCTGCCACCCGCAAGCAGCTGTCCAGCTGGCTGAGAGGGCTGGTGCAGGTCTTTCCCAACTTTGGCATGGTCTCTGGCTCCTTAACCAAATTCTTCAAGGTGCGTCTCAAATCATGCTGACGCCGTCTCAAGTCACCTGCAGTGCAGATGAAATGACGCATGACAGGCCTGCATATTATATGATGCTGCTCTACTGCGCTTGCCGATTGAAGTCTGATTTCTGCTTGCCAGCTGTGTCATGATGGGCAGCTGCGTCTATATAGAGCAGCACTATAGACCAACCTCATGCAAAGCAGCATCACACTGGGCTTGCTTGACTGGAGATCGCTGTGATGATGCTGCTGTGCTGTTTGTTGGGTTGCCCTTGCCATGCTGCTAATGCATCAACTGATGAGAAGACATTATCCCATGCAGGATCAGGCAAGCAGGCCTCAGATAGCCGCAGTGGACAAGCCTGTTGACAAGGCGCCCAATGCAATGAATTATGGCCATGGCAGCAGCATCCGGGATGCTCTCAGCAGCATTCCCCTCAGCAGTACTCTGTGGTGCTGCCTATGCCCAAGCTGATGACATACCTGTTGCTCTGCAGGATCAGGCAGCTAGGCCTCAGACGGCAGCACCAGAGAAGCCCATTGAGAAGGGACCAAGCACAGTGGGATATGGTCATGGCAGCGGCATCCTGGGTGCTCTCAGCAGCAACACACTCAGCAGCAAGCCAGCTGGCAGCCACTTGCAGCGGCTGACCAGCAAGATGAGCATACCCTCTGCCATTGACAGCAGTGGCCTTGTTGACATCGCGTCCCTCTCACGGGCTTCCAACAAGGCAAAGTCGCAGTCAGCCGCCTCAGGTACTTGGCGTGGTCTTGCGTGCACTGCAGGCTTGCTGTTGCTTATTGAGACCTCCATTTCTGCAAAGCTCTACAGATTCTGCAGAGATCTGTAGAGCTCTGTAGAAGTCCTCTGCATAGTCTTCTGCATGCAGCACTCATGAGAGCTTGAGCTTTTGTCAACTTTTTTTTTGCCACCATTGACCACTGGTTTCACAGCTGATGTGCTTGATAACTGTCTGCACAGACATGACTGTCTGCTTTGATGTCTTGACATCAGGCTTTATGAGGTCAAGAAGGGCGAGGTGAAGTCAGTGATATGTTGCAAAGTTTAATCAAATTTCCGGTTGCAGGCTCTAGCTTTAACCTGCTGTCAGCTCTGGAAGGCAAGGTTGATGCTGATCAGCAGCACAGGCCAAAGAGGCCTCATGGCTTCATCATTTCACCTGATGATGATGACCTGCCACAAGAGCAGGTCAAAGCACCAGTACCTGCTCATGGCAAGAGCCCCTTCGTCAGGCAAGTCTCTGCCGTAACATTGCTGCCTTACTGGCATACTCCTCATTTTTGAGCAAGGGCGTGTTGGGCCCACACAAGCAGCAACTGCCCATGCTGTTGCATGTGAGAGATGGTATGCTGACCAAGCAGTCTGACACATATTTGAGCTGCGGTTTCATGCGAGTACTTGCTGAGCAGGACACTGTTCTTGCTCTCCAGCATGCTGTCCACCATTTCTAAAAAGTTGCTGGGTTAATGCAGGGGTGAGGGTCTTAAGCCTGCCATGCCAAAGCTTGCAGCCCACATGATCCCTAGGGTTGGCAGCCTGATAAAGGGCAGTACCAGCACAGCCCTGGTTGGCCCTGCACACCTGCTGGCCAAGCACAAGGAGCGGCTGCAGGCTGACTCTGCAGCCAGGCCCAGCTCTGCAGGTCAGCCAAATCAACAGGCTGTGGAAGTGACCTGAGTAGCAACACAAGCAGCGCAGGATTGCTATCATACAAGCAGCCACCAGCTTGCCTGTTACATGGCAATGGTACACCACACCACTGCACACCCAGTACATCACTCTCAATCAACTTGGCAAGCTTGGCAAGATCTGCCTACTTTATCCCAAATGACTGACAGAAGCTGCTACCATTTCCACACAATCATTTTGCTGCCTGCAGACTGTGACATCAGGGCATGCAAGTCAATAGACAGACAATGCAGTGTAGTTGACACCACCCTCACGAAAGCCTTTGCTCCTGTTGCAACCAAGGGCGTTGACGAAGGTCTCTTTCTGATCTCTGCAAACTTCTTGCTTCTGCAATTTGATGTTCCATGCAGGGGCTCAATCAGCAGGTGCCCCCAGAGGCGCATCAGCAGCAGCTCCTTGTAATCCATCTGCAGCAAGCTCTGCACACACAGCACCACAGCGTAAGCCTTCTGCACCAGCCAAAGCTCCCCTACATGACACATCACAGGCATCAGCATCACAGGCATCAGCAGCACCCGCCAGCAGAGGGCCATCCCAGGCTAAGAGGGAGCAAACTGCAAAAGCACCACAGGCATCAGCAGCACCTGCTAGCAAGACGTCCTCCCAGGACAAGAGGCAGCAGACCGCAAAAGCGTATCTGGGCAAGCTACAGCAGGCTCTGCCTGCTGCCGCCTACCAGCAGGTCATGAAGTGCCTGCAGCAGTACCGCAAGGATCATGACACCTTGAAGGTGACTGATGGGGTGCTGGACCTGCTGAGGGCTCCTTCCAGGCGCCACCTCCTGTTGGACTTTGCCACCTTCCTCAGGACGCAGGACAGGGACTGGTTCCTGCGATGTGTCAAGTGAGTCACTAGTACCCAATGTGTTGAAGCTGTGTCCCTCATTGGTCTTTCTGCAACCTTCACCAGGACTCAAAACAGGGACTGGTTCCCGCAATGTGTCAAGCGAGTCAAGTCTCATACTGTTGGCATCAGCACTTTCACTGTGGAAACTGCGCGTGCCATTTATGTGTTTGCCACCTTCCTCAGGACGCAGAACACAGACTGGTTCCTCAGATGTTTCAAGTGCGTCGCTAGCACTTGCACTGCTGTTTAAGCTTTCCACGTGTCAACTGTGTCAAAAGCTCTTATACTTCTGTCACTTGGCCAACCATTGGTCTGTTTGCCACCTGTCTTAAAACCTCAGCACAGGGACTGGCTCCTCAGATGTGTCAAGTGCATCATTAGCACTTTGCTGCTGTAGATGACCATGCCAGTGATACTTTGCTTTGCAGATTAGCATACATGCAGTGGTACACACTGATACGTGCTGCAGCAGCTCAGTCATAACATTGTTGCGCGCACCGATGCAAATGCTTAGTGTGTGTGTGGCTCAAATGAAAGCTTGCAGGTCCGGTCTTGCCAGCCCAGCTTAACTCAGAGCAAATTGAGGCTCAGGATCAACTCGTGCATGATGTGTTGGCAAGGGCACTCATGTACCTTGCTGGCTGGCAACAAAGTCATCAAGCAGTTCCATTGCCCTGTTATGCAGGCAGATCATCAAGGACCCTAAAGAGGTTGATGCTGAGCAGAAGCCAGGTCCCAACACGAAGGCTCAGGTGCTGCAGACCAAGGAGCCTGTGCAAGCCCTAGGGTTGTCAAATCATCAATCTGCTGATACTCAGCAGCAAGGCCAGAGTGGCAACGGACGAAGCGCAGTGGAGAAGACAAACCAATCTCTGCAATCTAGAGCTGCCCAGCAGCTCATGCAGCAGCGTCAAGCACTGAAGCAATCAGGCCAAATCCCAAGCTCAGGCTTATCCAGGCCAACAATGCATAGGTAGCTGCAGCAACGGTTATTGCCGGCTGCAGCACGAGAGAGTGCATTGTGCTTGCTGAACATGATGACATAGCGAATGCATGCCCAACAAATAGCCATGTACTACCTGTATACAGGCTGGACATTGTTGACGTCCGATGTCATGCTGTCAGCAGTGTTGATGGCAGATCGGGCAGCCGGGCAACAGGCGGCCTGTTGCAGCTGTTGGAAGCTTGCTGGCTGCATTTGCAAGTACACTCGTATGTTGCCTGTGTCGAAAGCTGCATTACACCTATATCAAGCAGTCTTGTCATCATGAGCTCCTGCGTTCGAAATCACGGCATTTCAGCAGCTGCTAAGTCTCACTCAGCCTACTGAACATTGCTGGCGTCATGTATCTCATTGCTGCATGTCATGCCAGAACAACACAGCATTGAGTGCTTTGATGTCTTGATGATGGAAAGCATCGACTGCTTTTGACATAAAATCTTGAGAAGCCATGTGGCACTCAATCTGCCAGGTCTTGAGGAGGGCCAAAGTTGAATTGAGTTCCAAATTTGCCTTGCAAGTCCTGCGTGAAAGCTTTACCTGTGCTCCAGTCGCGAATGCTGTCAGGCGCAGCATTGTCATTCACAACTGTGCCGCAGTCTGTCGCACGCAGCGGCCGCATCGAATCGGCATTGACACACCAATGCTCTTGCAGTCATCTTTGTCGCATGCTGTTAGCTGTAGAGTTGTGAAAGCTTCAGACGCAAGCGCGTCGCGATCACGGCTGCGTGCACCCCGCAGCCGCAGCCAAGTAGCAGTCCGATGTGGATCAGCTGTCAAGGACTTGCTCGAAGAGCCTGTGATACAGGCAAGTGCTTTGATCAGCGAGTTGACCGTCTCCAGCTTGATAAGCGATAGCCTGCATTCCAGACAACATATGTGTCAACTGCAGACGTCAAAGTCATTTTCTCAGTTCGACAGAGTGTCGGTTTTGTCGGAAGCCCTGCCATATCTGCAGCAGTTCCGAAATAAGACTGTGGTCATCAAGTATGGTGGTGCAGCCATGAAAGACCCCAAGCTCAAGGTAATGAATGCAGAGTAGCTATCAACATCATCAACAGGATGACGTACACACATTGACTTACCAACTTCAGCTTTGTAAAATGCACAATTTTGCATGTTATGTTAGTAACAGCAAAGGTGATGTTCAGGCTGGAGTCATCAAGGATTTGGTCTTGCTTGCATGTGTTGGAGTGAGACCAGTCCTTGTTCATGGTGGTGGCCCCGAAATCAACATCTGGCTCAACAAGCTGGGCATAAAAGCAGAGTTCAAAAATGGCTTGCGAGTCACAGATGGTTAGTTCTTTCGGCATGCTTGCAAGTGCAAAGCAAAAGGAGACCATCACAAGGTTTTGTACAGTAAACATGCAGCATTGCGGCCATGCTGTACCTTTGCTCATTGAGGCAGCTGGCAGCCTCTGTGCAGTCACAGCAATTGCATCATCAGCACTGACATTTGCTGCGCATCGGCAAAAAATGCTTGTCATAGCCCTGATAAGCAAGCGGTGCATATATCAGGCATCAAAGAAAAGACACAGAGAAGTCTGCGCTGTCAAGCGTCATCGTGGGAGCCTCTGACTTGAGAGGCAGCCCGGGATATAAGGCATCAAATCCGGTCAAGTGCATTAAGTCTTGTTTCACTTGTTGGCTAAGCAGAAGGGCTCCATAACATCATGAAGCGCAGCCTGCATTCAACTGAAAAGGCAAGCTATGTCATCACAATGCTTTTGAGTTCAGATAATCCTTCATGATTGTTTTTGATTGAAAGTGATGTGCAGAGGCGACTATGGATGTGGTGGAAATGGTTTTGGGTGGCCGAGTCAACAAGGGCTTGGTGACCATGATTCAGCAGGCAGGCGGTGAGGCAGTAGGCCTATGTGGCAAAGACAGCAATATTATCAGAGCTCGCCAGATGGTTGAAAAGGACATTGGCTTTGTTGGTGACATCACCAGTGTAAACAAGAACTTGATTGAGGATTTGGTGCGCGACGGCTACATTCCTGTCGTGGCATCAGTTGCAGCAGACCCAGCAACTGGCCAGGCGCTAAATGTAAATGCAGATATTGCTGCTGGCGAGGTGAGCGTCATCATGTACCGATGCATCATGTTATGAAACAAACTTTAGACCCGAGGCTCACTGTATGCTTGCTTGCATGCCCACTCACTGCAAGTCATGATTTCAGTGATTGAAAATTTGACACAGGTCACGCCTTCAATCGTTGCCTCTGGCACAGAGGCTGCATGCTTTTTTGTGATGCATTGCACCGTTATGCAATGCACTGTTTTGCAAAGCCAGTTTGTGAGCCAGCACTTCAGCCAACAACATGACTTGCAATGCTGCAGATGGCAGCTGCTCTCCGAGCTGAGAAGCTCATCCTCATGACAGATGTTCCCGGCGTTCTGAAGGACAAGGACGACATTTCAACCAAGTACACAGCTCTAGATATCAAGCACACCAGGCAGCTTGTTGCTGATGGCATTATCGCAGGCGGCATGATTCCCAAGTAAGTGTCAAACGTCAATGTTTTGGCAAGGCGGACCCAGCTGATGATCAGAGGAATGCATCAAATTGCATAATTTATGGAAGTGATGACAGAGCTGCTGCCATAACTTGACTGTGCATCCTGTGGCGGGTTGCTTTTGTGCAACTGCTGGTATGATTTTGTAGAGCAAGATAGGCAAAGTGTACTCTGTGATGGGCATCTTGCCAAGGGAGGTCTCTGTCTCCAGGTCCTACCAGCTGAGACCACTGTACAAACCCTGTCTAGATTGAGATCTTTGTCAATGCCCTTTACTTCTGTGGAGGACATGTGCACAAGTCCTGCAGCACTCCTGCATGGGTAAGGGTCCATGGTGTTCTCAGGAAATACACCACCAAGTTCACATGCCACGTACTCATCAGCAACACATGCAACAATCTCTTGAAGTCCTGTGCTGTCTGCTACAGGGTGGAGTGCTGCATCAGATGCCTGGCACAGGGCGTGCATGCAACACACATCATTGATGGCCGGCAGCCGCATTCTCTTCTTATGGAATTGCTTACTGACACTGGAGTTGGCACAATGATCACTGGTTGATGCCTCAAACCCGCTGTACTGCTGTACAATACATGCTACCCAGCAACTGCTAGGCTGCCAAGCCATTGAGACATAGACCATATTGGCAGTAGCTGCAGCCTTTATTTTCAACCAGTATTGATGCTGTGCACAAAAGCTGTACCTGGGATGACAATGCTCCATCTAGTAGTAAACTGCCTTTTGCTGCTGAATGCACAGACAGGCTTGCTGCGGCTGGGTGGACTCGGTCGTCACATGTTTCGCAAAGAAATTGCTGCTGTGCCAAGCAGATTGCCTCACGTACATGCCAGACGTATGGACAATTGCGTCATCAGCGCGTGTTGTGTTGTGTACAACTTACGCAATTCAATTGATAACGCTAAGACGCTACAGTAACGCAACTCATTTCTGATTTATTCAATGCAACAGTCTCAATACTGGAATCATCTGCTCGACACAAGTTTCTTGCCAGTGGCCTGCATGACACTTCTGAGCATGACAATCACTGCATAGCTTGTGGCAGCAATTGCAAACACAGCTTGCCAGCATGAACGCCAAGATCTCTGTCTTCATCTTGCAGCAAACGCACTACTTGTTTGCATTGAGCCAACACCAAACGCCAGGAATTCTCTCACACAACTACGCTCGGTCGGAAGGCTGACTTCTGCTTGATTATGCTCTTTGGGGTGCGGGGCAGCATATTACTTTGTCTTGCTGCCTCACAGCCCTGCAGGACCACCAAGCTGAACCAGCAATTGATTGACAGTCAATACACCTCTGCTTTGATAAATTGCTAAGCAGCATGCTCTGCTGCAGGAAAGTCACAATCTCAGGCTTGGCAGGTGCAGTGTTGCAACAAACATGCCCCTGCCCTGCCATAAGCAAGGCTCAATCCCTGCCAAGCAGACCGATCAGATGTAACAGCTTGAAAATCATAATATAAAGGGTGTAGTTCTATTTACCATAAACCTAAATGACAGATGTGTCAGTTCAAAGAGCTGCTGCAGGCACACCAAACATCGTATTGACTCTGAGTGCCCATGCCTCTCCACCCTTTGGCTAGCCCAAGCATGTCACAATCAGCAATGTGCACATGCATTCATGTTGAGCCTGTACCGATGACACGCAAGCAGCATTGTCATCATTCACCTGAGGCGCTGGTATGCAGCAGCGCTGTCTGATGGCCTTCAACTGCTGCCACTCCTGCTGCAGTGTGGACCGCAGCTGCTCAGCAGCCATGTAACCCCGCTTGCTGATGAAGCGCTCAGCTGCTGCCTTCCACTCCATCTGCATAACATGTGCCAAGTCTTTTGCAATGTCATTTCCATAGCCGTAGCAGTGCTGATTGTATATTGACTTTTGCGTTGAACTTGGTTACATTCGCTGACCCTTTTGTTACATTTGGTCTTGGAGCTGAAGAGTTTATCAGCAACACAAAGATCACTGAAGAGGTCCTGGGTCATGCAGCATGCTCCTTTTCACTCTATCTTCTCATTTGCTGACGCTGTGACAATGTCATGCTCAGGAAGGCAGCAATCTCAAGGTCATGCAGCATGCTGTGTGCAATGAAAATGGACTGGGAAGATAGCTTGGACATTGTGCTCTGATGTGCTCAACTGCCTCAAGCACACTTATGTAGCAGCACGCTCACCTGATGCTGGTTACAAGAGTCTTCGGTTAAATTGATGCCCGCCAGATTCACACATGCCCAAGCATGACCAGATTTCCAGCTAAAAGTGAGCTTTTCATTTAGGAACGCCTCCCTACAGTCCTGTTGCAGAGGGTCAATGGCTTTCACTGCCTGCATGGCAATGTCAACTTCCATCAATTCCTAAATTGAGATGGCATTTGATGTTAAGAAAGATTCACAGCTTAGGGCACTGAGCAGTCAGCTGTTGCATGGGAAGCAGATGCTCACATGTAAAAACGTGTAGACAAATATTGGCATGTCAAGCAGGTCATTGCGCCTGTCAGCAAGGCAGTCTTGTATCTGGGGTCTGCAGAAAAGGTGGACCCTAACCTGAAGAGCAGTGCACCTCCTTCCTGGGCTGACCAACTCCTTCCGTAGCCAGGCAGTCCTGCGCGGGATGTCAACATAGCCCACCTGCCCCTGCCCGCCCCCCTGCTCATCTCTGCTTGCTGTCAACATCTGCACTGCTCCCTGCCCATGACTATCTTGTTTGCTGGACATTGATGCCCGCTGGCTCTGATCTGCACTTGCCTGTGCTTCATCCTGCTGTTGTGCTGTCTGGGCGTCATTGTCATGTCTGCTTGATGTCAACAGCTGCCGCCCTTGCTGTTTACCTGCGTGTGCCAAATCCTGCTCCGCACTTGCCTGCTGATCTCTGCCATGCCTGCTCAATGTCAACACCTGCCAGCCTTGATGTGCATCTGCTAGTCTAGCATCTGTACTGTCATGCTGCTCAGCCAGCTGTGCTTTGGCATCGCCTACCAATGACTTGGCTTGCTGCGTGCCTGCCTGCTCATCACTCTCCTGCCTGCTTGATGCTGACACTTGCCGGCCTTGATCTGCATCTGTCTGAGCTGCATTCTGAGTCTCATGACGATCAACCAGCTTTGGGTCGACTTCACGTAGTATGGGCTTGGCCTGCTGCTCATTGTTGGCCAGAATTGCATTGAATGTGGGATATGCCTGCGGGCTACTGCTCAACAGGGGATGCCTTGAGGTCTGCTTGGGCTGATGGGCGGATGAATATGCTTGCCTGGCCAAAGGAGACCAAGCATGCAAGTGCGGGCTGTGGCGGTGAGCAAGGTCGCTGCGGAATCTGGATGGTGTGTGCTTGCTGGGGCTATACCTGCATGCATGTGATACATCAGTCAGCTGTCACTTGGCTTGTGCTGTCTGAGAGATGCAATATTGTGGTCATCAAGACCCATGACACCTTGTCAGTTCTGCAACAAGACAAAACACACCTTTACCCCTTTTTGAACAGCATGCAGACAAAAGACCCTTTATATGCATGCACGCAGAAGGCGTACACTGTTGCCTGCACGTCATGGAGCCAGCTACAGTGGGGGCTGTCGTTAGCAGGACAGCCTGAGTCTGGCAAAACAGACAGCAATGCCTTCACAAGGCATGAAAGCTCGCAGAGCATTAGCTGAATAGCGATGTTGAGACTCTGGTGGCCTATCGGTCCGTAATGTCAGGCTGTAAACGTTCAAGCTGATGTTGTTACAACATTTGTGGCAGGTTGTACCTTTTGCCAGGTGTAGATCTGCTTGGGGACTTCAGAGGAAAGCCTCTACCAGGCACTCTGACAGAAGATTCATCTTGTGCTCCCTCTGGCAGTGTGAAGGATACCTGCAGATCAGCAATTGTCAATGGTTCAGGTCAACTTATGCTTTGCAGCAGCATCTGGGCTGTGTGGAATGAGCATCCTTGCTGCCCATCATCCGCAATGCTTGATGAAAAGGTGGTGCATATGTGAATCTCTGTATGCACCCAGCAGGATCATCAAAGCTTACTGGCAAGTGTATAAATAATGATGATGTCATGAAGCATTGAAGTTCTCTGCAAATGGCAAAGGCGACTATACATACAGTGGGTAGAGGCAGTGAGTGTGCTGCAAGCCTAAACAATGCGACATCGACCAGCTGGGTCTACAGATAATCCTGATCAAGAAGACGTGGCGTTGAATGTACTCACTCGCCGCCCTGCTGGGCTTGACATGGGCCTCACAGGCGACATGCATGCTTCACTGCTGAAGCTAGCCTCCAGAGTGCCAGCCACGCCTGAGCCTTGGTTTTGACCATCTACAGCACAGACTGGTTGTGAAAGAAAATTCTGTTCACGTGATATTTGATGATGCTATGTGTTGAGCAAGCAACATTCATGCTGCAATTGCTCACTACAAGGTGTAACATTAAAACAATTTGTTCTTTTGGAGGACTGATCATGATGTGTTTGAAGTTCTGATAGGAGAGCACAATCATTATGTCTTGCACATGACCTGCGGTTCTATGAACTGGCAAAGCAATTTGTCAGGATGCCATTAGCATAGAGGCCAGATGGCAACTGTGTAGTGCCTGATCATTTGGAGGATGGGCAGCTCAAGATAGTGCACCTTGCGGCTGACCAAAACTTGGCTGACTTGGGGTTGCAGCATCATGCAGCCCAGGCTTGCCATCAAGCTCAGCTGCCTTCCCGCTTAAGCCCAAAGCTGACGTTTGCATGTCAGCAGGGGAGGCAGCCTTACTGGGAGCAGCATCTTGCAACATGTCAGTGACAACAGGCATAGCAACTGCTTTTCCTGTGGCTGCTGTTCTGGCCAGGGCATCTGCACTATCCCCTGCTACAAGGATGCTGCAGCTGGCTGGGTCATGCTGACTGCCCTTTGAGGCGGCAGCTGCGATCAGCTGTGAGCAAGCTAGATCTGCTTGTGTAGCAGGTTCCTCTGCCTTGCTGTCAATAGGCGTCATGGGCAAGCAAGGCTCTGCAGCAGCCACAGATTGATCATGCCTATCTGTTGCCAATGATGCAGACCTGTCTGAAGCCTGCTGCAACTTGGAGCTGTGTCCATTGTGTCTCCTAATTCCATGATCATGTAAGTCTGCCTTGCAATCATCACCTATGCTGGCTCTGCTGATGGGACTGCTGTTGCTTGCATCAGCTTCCATGTACAGAGCCTGTCTGCCTGAGCTACCAGTCCTGCTCAAACAGGTGTCTGCAGGCTTAGAGGCAGTTGCTGGTGACTCAAGCATTTCTTCTAGCAAGGGTGACGCTGCTCTCAGTGACTGGACCCTCTTGGGGGTGTCAGTGCACTCAGGTGCTGTGCTGGACTCATAGGGCTGCTGCACTTTGCTCTGCGGCTTGCCTTGACCATTAGCTGCGGGGTCTGGAGCAGTGGCAAGACTCCTGATTGGCTGCAAGAAATGTGCGCCAGCCAAGAGGATTGTCTGCATTGCCACGAGACCAGACATATCATTGATCAGACATGGAGGTGTCTTGCATTGCAGCAAAGCATTTGAGACTCATCCCAGAGCAGCTGTGCTCCGTCACATGCTTTGCCGGCCAGCGGATTTACAAGTGCTGGTTGACTAGCTGTGGACAGACAGTGCATGATGATTACGTTTGAAGCCTGCTGTGTGCTGTACCTTGCTCATGCAGATCAGAGAGCGTCGTGCGCGCCGCAATGGCGCAGCAATGCTGTTCTGGAATAGGCTACGAGCTTGTTTGGCCTTGTGTGGCGTGCGAGCATCACCCAGACAGTCAGCTTTGCGCTTCCTCTGCACTGCCTCTTTTTCAGGTGGCTGAGTCTGCACTGTCTGTGCTGGCTTGGCCTCTGCTGTCAAGCTCTTGTGAGTGGGGCAAGGTACGTCGAGTTCGCTTCTTTGCTGCTGTTGAGTAGGGTACGAATTGCGGATGTGAGTGTCTTTGCTGACGTTATGGCTATCTGGACCTGGCAAACCTGGCTCAGGCAATCCTAAACCTTCATCAGCCTTTGAAGCCGAGGACGGCCTGGCTCGCAGCTTGACCACGCGACGATGACTGCAGGCAGTAGTACTCATCCTGAGTACTAGGTAAGGTGCTATTCAAAGAACAGTCTTGGCAAGTGCCACAGCAATCGGTGTCGTCTGTATAGCTGAAGAATAAGCCACGCGGTAAAGCAGTAATGCACCGAGGTGTCAGCAACGATGCAACGAAGAAGCAAATTTTGAAATTTTGCAATGCACAGCGGATCGCGCAGCATGGCACTGCAGCGAACACTGCACTTTGCGCATATGCAGTTGTGCATTGTCAAGACGCTTGCCACCTGTAGCTCTTGATGGCCGCAATACGTTCTAGTTCGTCGCAGGACAACAGCAGGGCGTGATGCTCTTAACTGGCGGCAGGTTGCCGTTATGTCTGTTGACAAAGCAACTGCTTCTGCAAAACCCAACACGTCCCTCACACCTTATGCAGCTATACCCATCCACGTCCTCGTAAGTTTGCTTATGCGTGCATGTGGAGTATCACTCCGCGCAGCCAGGTTCCCTGACAGAGCCGACCCTTGTAGGAAGCAGACAACTTGGAAGCGATGCCGTCTTCATGTGTCAGCTGCATCACATGCTGACATCAGCAGCGTGAACAATGCACAAGGTGCGTGCAAAAGTGTCCTTCAGCATCATATGGCAGTTTTCGTCCAGACTAGAGCTGTACTCTGCCTGGCATGACCTCCAGCCTTCACACCTGTGGTTTAGTGCAGTAAAGCACTGCTGCAAGCTGCGGACTAACAGACAGTACCGCAGCCAATATGGCAGGGTGCTTCTTGTTGGACAAGACTTGCTGGATGAAGTCAGAGCACATGCAAAAGCTACAGATTCATTACACATACACTCTGTGTTTATACCACAGGGACAGCAGCCACCTTTAGGTGATGCTTCATCAGCTGTTTGTTTGTCTGTGCAATTTCAATGCATTTGACCAAGATGAAGCTTGTCTGATCTCAGCCAATCAGGCACTGTGCACGTGCACTGCAAAATTGTAAGTGTGCAAGAGGCACTGTAGTCAGAAGCATTGTGACATTTGTCCTATTCTCAGGTGCAGGGTTTGCTGCAGGCATTGAAGCTGGAAGAGTAGCTACTGTGACAGAGCATGTCATGGCCAAAATTGCAGGCCTGCAAAACGCTGAAGGTAGGGCTGCAATCATAGTGTGACTTGCCTTCTTAGCATGTGTGGCAAGTCCATTGCACACACATTGGTTCTTTGCCGACCCAATGCAAGGCAACCCACAGAGCTGGCCTGTGATTGCTGCTCATGACAGCACATCCACATTGCTGCATCATGCCATGCTTGCTGTCAACTGCATTGAGTCTGTGATCATGCCTGGCAAGTTGAGACTCTTTGTCCAAAGGTGTGCAGGCTGTGACGGACATTGAGATGCCCAAGCCTGCTAACCTAGCACAGGGAAGCACCAAAAAGCTGCAGAGGCTATTGGCTCTTGAAGGCCTGCAAGACCCTGGCAACCTGGTGAGCATTGCGATTACATGAAAAAGCCCGTGATGTTTGTCATGCATGCATGCAAGCCACGTGCCTGGACCCCACTAGTGTGCTGGAATGCCTTGCATTTTTCCTTGTCTCTGCAGTGCTTCCACTTGCCACACAGATAAATGGCAGTCAACTGTGTTTCACATGCGCTTGGGCTGTCAACTGTCTTTTACAAGCAGTTCAACAGTCAGTCATCATTCCCATGCGCTTGAAAAGCAATTGAAAAGCAAGCTAGCATCTTTACCAGCTTACAATAAAGGGGCTTGAAGGCATGCATATGCTTTACAGGGTACACTGCTCCGCACTGCTGTGGCCCTTGGGTGGGACGCATGCTTCCTACTCCCCGGCTGCTGTGACCCCTTTAATGACAAGGCTCTAAAGGCAGGCAGGGGAGCTGCCTTCAAAATGCCAATTGAAGAAGGCACTTGGGACCAGCTGCAGCAGGTTTTGCAAAAGCATGACATGCAGTGCTATGGTGCTGGTCCTAGCCAGCCAAGTGATCCTCTTACAGGAGGACAAATTGCAGAGCAGCATATGAGTGCGATGTCGCGGCCTTTGTGTGTTGTGCTTGGGAATGAAGGGCAAGGCTTGAGCGATCTAGCTAGGCAGCATTCCGTCCCCCTTGCCATTCCCATGTCTGGTCCCATGGACTCATTGAATGTATTCCAGGCTGGAGCAATATTAATGTTTGCATTGAGCGAACACGCTGCCCAGTTATATCAACAGCTGGGAAGGCAGAAATGAGATATCAAGTGTCTAGAATTTAGAATCTAGACCGTTCTAGCAATGCAGTTGATGTCTGCAAAGAAAGCAATTGTAGCATCCAATGTCTCCACAGCCTGTTGGTGCAGTCAACACAAGCTATACAAAACGCTGTTGAAATGTTGCTTGAGCTGTCCATCGACAATTGAATGCCGTATACATCAAGGAGTAAGTGATGCAAAAGAAATACCGTTTGTCTGTGGATGTTTTGCAAAATGGATCAGCATGATGATTGCTACCTATAGTGTACACAACTGGAGCTTGTAGCGAGCAGCAATTGCAACATAGTCAGGCTGCATGAGCTGTTTAAAGGATTCATTTCAGCCTTCACACTCAGCTACGCTTGACCGCACGCAGGACTCCTGACTGGCAAAATGCAGTCCAAAAGCATTACGCGGAAAGCGATTCTTGCTGAGCAGCAGCCCTTCTTGCTTGTCTGTATGTTGGGTCAGTTGCCCATCTTTTGTAGTCACTCCCTAGCCTGCAGGAAAGAAGGCATAGGATGTGAGTTAGCAAGCTGTGCATCAAGTCAGATTTGTGCTTCTGCTCAATGCCAAGGCAATTTTGGCCTAGTGCAACCATGTATCAGAGAAGGAAATGACCTGTCCATGAAGCGAGGTAAGAGCGCATCAATTAATGTGCCCATGAAAGCATTGAATGTGCCTTCTGCCAATTCGGGCGTGAGATGCTGCGCAATGCTGAGGCAGCGTCCAGCTATGGCATTGATGTGTGTAGTTTAGTAAGAAGTAAGAATGATTGCTAACCTGTCCATGAAGCGAGGTAGCAGCCCACCCACCAACGCACCCATGACAGCATTGGAGGTGGCTTCCAGCGCAAATCTGGGCATAAGGTGAAAGGGTGGGACAACTTCGCTCCACACATCCAGCTGTGCATCGCCCTGCAGCAAAAGCACATGTCAGCTTGATGTGGACATACGGTGCCTTCAAGGTGCATGAGGTGCTGCAGCACTGCAAAGTCTTGCTGTAACAGTCTGTGGCGTGAACTGTTCAATGCTGCAGCGCATTGCTCAGGATGAGTCATGCAGAGAAGAGGAATGCAGGCAGCGGAGGCTGTGCTTACAAGGGAACACTCCAACAGTGTAATTTACATGCTACCTTCCTGGGATACTAACTAGTCTGTTACACTTGCACACACTTCTGAGCAGCCATTGGCTTGAGGTCTGCGGGCTGCTTCATAGGCGCTCCCATTATCATGCCGAACAGCTTGGACTTTATTTTTCATTCATCAATTCATCCTAAACGTGTGCTAGGCAGGCTCAGCAGGCCCAGCTAGGCATGTACTGGAGCAATCAACTGTCTGCATCTGCGGTCCTGTGCTATCCTAAACCATATGTATTGAGCGTGGAATTTCTTTCAACCTCTATCGGTTGAGGCTGAACTTGCAACTCAACAAGGCAGCTGAGCATGAGTGCTTGGGAGGTATACCTTGATGCGTCCCTTGCCGATCTGCTGTACTGCTTGTGATGAGCTGCCATTTGAATGACGGCTGGCAGCTCCTTGCCATGTCAGGGTGGTGAAGAATGACAAGCAGAATCTCTGATCCAGATGCAGGTTCTCAATGAGGTCAGAACCAGACAAACGACAGTTCTTGGCCTGCATGGCACATGAGTCGCTTTGGGGCAGGACTGTTCAGCAGTCCATTGCTTCTATATGCAGTTCTACAGTGACTTCTCTTTATAAGGACACTGAATGAAACGGCATTCTGGATGTGGGATAACGCAAGTGGGAATCATTCACTGCATCCTGACTGCAGTGGTGCCTCTGAGCAAGGACAGATTGATGCAAGGGCAGGTTCCTTGGTAATCGAAGCAGCTGTTACAAAGAGAAGTCACTGTAGTTTGCTTGGGCAGGATTGTTTGGCAGTCCATTGCTTTTACATGCACCTAGCAGGGGCATAGAATCTCAGTAGAAAGTATGCAACATGAGTCTCATGTTTGTATAACCAGAGTGAACAGGCTACCACTCCAGCCAGGCTTTGTAGCATGCATGCGTGCAGAGTGTGATGCAGAGGCAGTGACAGCCTGCAAAGTGTCCATTCATGCCTGATGAGTCTGGAATCAATAGCGCAGTCAGGTTGCTGCCAGATAGATTGCCAGCAAGTTTGCCAAAACGAACAATGTATTCTGTCTGCCACCCACCTCAATGACAACACTGTCTTTCTGATCGGAAAGATGCACGACGACTTCTACAAGGGGCTCAACCCACACATTGAACAGCTGCAGCAGCAGGCAAATGTCAGTTTCACAGCATTGATGAGCTGTATGCAAATGGCTGTCGGCAATCACATCAGGAGCAGCAATGCAGCATTGATGAGCTGTATGCAAGTGGTCCATCGGCGATCACTTCAGTAGCAGCAATGTAGCATTGATGAGCTGTCCCACTGGCAATCACAGCAGAAGCAGTGATGATCAGCTGTATGCAAGTGTTCTATCAGCAAACACAGTAGTAGCAGCAATGCAACATTGATGAGCTGTACGCAAGTGGCCTGTTAGCAATAATGTTAGTAGCAGCAATGCAGCTGGGTGAAAGCCAACTCACATTGACTCGCGGAACTTGCAAAGCAAAGCGCTTGCCGCCCAATGGCCGAATCATTGCGGGGTCCAGCTCATAGTACTGCTCAACAGGTAGCTGCATGTATGACTCCAAAGACAGGTCTGAACCAAAGTCCTGCAGCAAGGCAGCAGATCACCCATCATTCAGGCATCATCAAGTCTGTCATGTGCGTTGTCACGCTGTGCTGGAGGCAATGATCAGAGCTTTGTGAAACGTCCAAAGCAGACAGACAATGCTTTCACACTTCAAGCGAAGACTACAGCACTTCTAGCTCAGAGGAGGCTCCTGCAACACTCGCAATTCTACCTGAACTTCTACTTCAGAGCTAGAGCTGCCTCCTATATGTGCCGGATCCTTAAGGTCTTCGATTGTGATATGACGCTTCGATCGCAGCGCTTCATCTGCTTGGGTTGTCGATAGCGCATTGCACCTGTGAAAGTGCTCAGTGTTACAAGGCTGCGAGCATCAGTAGTGCATGGCTATTTGACGAGACTTTTGCAGAACACGCACCGAAATTGCGATCGACCTGCTGGCGAACGCAGCTGCTGATTGCAAGATCTGGCAAGCACAGAGGGGCGGTGACATGGGGCATGCACTTGCATACGGCCAATTCTGCAACTGACACTGTGCGAGAGCATGCCACCTCGCACAAGCTGCATCGAGCGTGCTGGACAGTCAACTGCTACATCGACTAGCACTGAATGGCGAGAACGCGCGCATCTGCCTGATAACACGAACGTCCGCAAGCTCACGGCTCCGCCAAGTGCTCTGCAACCAGCTGTGATTGCGATCGCAGAAGCTTGCATGACTAATGACATGTTTGTGGCTGCACGGGCAGGCCTTGGCATCAAATGCACTGCAATTCTGAATGCATTCCAGCTCTCAATAGGATCAGAAAAAGCATTTTACAGAAGCTGAGCTGAGGAAGGGCAAACACACGCACAACAAGCGCAGAACAGAAGAAACCATCAGTGAAACCTTTATGTACTGCTGGTTATAACACAAGGGACAGCAACGTAATACTATTATGTATGCAGTCTGAACAGATGCTGGTCACAAACAGGAGCTACAACAGCCTCAGGCCTTCAGCAAAGCTGGCAATGGCAAATCAGCCTCATCTTCCTCTTCAAATGTCTCAAAAGGCGGGGGCTCATTCAAGCTCTTGACATACAGCTGCGAATTGCGTGCTTGGTTAACCTGCAGCATTAATCATCATCAGGGGCACGTTTGCAGATCTTGGGAATGCAACATATTTTGTATCTCTACATTGTATATTGTATGCATCGTATTCATTGCTGAGCAAGTCAGCATGATGGTCAGTTTAAAGCATGTCAAGCTTAGCACAGCAAAGACAGTCGCCTGCTCTTGGAAGGCTACTCCTGACAACACACATTGAGGGTAGAGCATGGGTCTTGTGCATACCTGCAGCCGTCTGGCCTCCGGCAAGAAGGGGCTTGCGTGGGCAGGGCCTGCATGCTGAAAGCCTCTCTGCTCAAACCAGTCTGCAGTGCGTGTTGTCAGCAGCACTAGCCTGTCCACCTTCTGGCTCTTTGCTTCTTGCTCTGCAGCAGCAGTGCCCAATTCAAGCAAGCCTGACAACATTTGCAGTCACATAATGATGATGTGCTTCAATGACGATATGCAACTGCTTTGTGCTATCACAAGACAGGGGTTTGTCTCGCAAAATGCTGCAGCAGACTTCACACCCACACATCATGCATATTTGCCTGTCTGCGATTTACAGGCAGCCACAACTACAGGGATTTCGTGGGCATGATGATGCACACACTGCGACAGCCAAGGGGGTGACCAAGGCAATCTCCAACATGATCCCAGGTAATTTCTATCATGGTGTTGAGCATCACAATGCACACATTGAAACAGCAAGGAAGCTGACCAAGATAAGCCAGAAGGCTGTCACCGCGGCCGGAGCCCCTGTAGTCTGGGTGCACACAGAAGGCGGCCAGCTCACTCACCACCTCATTGTCACAACCACTGCCCAGCAGCTTCACCATAGCGCAGCCCAGCACCTGAGCCCCACACCCTTCAGTCTGCTGATTATTTGCTGATGGTGGACAACATGTGTTTGAGGAAGTATGCAATTTGTGCCAGTGGCTACTGCTGGCAGCTTTCATTGTGACTGGCAGTGACATTACTGTGCACAACATTCATTACCACGGGCAATGAGGCTACTGATGGCAGTGGTCAGTGTGGCTGGCAATGAGGCTATTGGAAAATTTCAGTGTTGGTGGCAGTGCATTGTCAGCAAGGCTCAGCTTGACACACCCTTGCAGCTGTACATTAGTAAGCACTGTCATCATGCACAGTACAACGTTCGTCAACAGCATGTTGAGCTGGACAAACAAGCTGCAAGCACGAGGTCACTGTGAGCTTTGTTATAGCTTTGCACACAAAGGCCAGACAGGCTCCAAAGTGCTGCAGAGTTTGAGTCTAGCTATAAGTTTGTCAGCACAAACAAGATAACATGTTCACAAACAGCTCCCCTGTCATAGATCATGACAAGTCCTTGATCTTTACATCTCTATATCGAGGGTGGGTGGGAGGGGGTGGGAGGGCTGCGAAGCACACCTTGGCATCCCTTTCAGCAACTCTGAAGAAGGGCAGGTCATCCATGAGCTGCGCGGGTGTGCGGGGCGCTAGGATGCCCTTCTCCTCCAGGGGCAGCAGCAGGCCCTGAATAGCCGCCAAGTCCTGGGGCACTGCCCCCCTGATGCCCTGCAAGCCACAACCCTTTCAGTCAATATACAACATGTGCAACGCATGTCATGTTGCATTGCATTGCATTGCATTGCATTGCATTGCATTGCATTGCATTGCACTGCGTGTTTGAGATATGATGCACACAGTGCCAGTTCTGCACAAACGGCCCTGCCATTTTGCAGCTTGACACCGTCAGTTTCCAGATCAGCACAGTCTTGATGTTTGAGTTCATAAAACCACAAACGCAAAGCCTCAATGCCACGCGGGCATCTGCAGAGGCTGCTGCATTGCTTTGGCATCATTCAGCGCAGCAATGGCAGACATTCAGCAAAGTGGCAGATTGTGACGACAGAAAGCTTCAACCAACTACACACAAGCAAGAAAAAGCTGTTGTTGAACACTTTGACTGCTCACCTCATAGAAGTCAGCTGAAAGCATGGTGCCCACACCATCCCTGGAGTACAGCTCCAGCAGCAGTGCACCATCCAGGCGAGCATCCACAAGGTGAGCCCTCTTGACGCCCTTCTGGCATGCTGCACAGGCTGCAATGAGGGGCAGGGGCAGCCCGGACACATACCACTTCTCAAAGTCAATCATGCTTGAGCCGGTGTTGGACAGAGCGCTTGCAGTTTGCCTTGTCAGAGGCCCTGCAGGTCAATCACATTTGTGTTATGGGATTGGCAATAAGGGGCAGGGGCAACCCTAATACGTACAACTTCTCAAAAACGAACATGCTTAAGCCGGTGTTGGACAGAGCGCTTGTAGTCTGCCTCACAAAAGGCCCTGCAGGAAAGTTAGCGCTGTTTCCTAGGATCAACAATGAGGGGGGGCAACCTTGCCATGTAATACTTCTCAAAGTCAATCACGCATGGGCTGGTGTTGCACAGAGTACTTGCAATCTGCCTCACAAGGGGTCCTGCAGGCAAGTCACACTTGTGCTACAGGGCCGATCAGATTGGCTGTAAATCTTTGCTATCTGATGCTTTCTGTTTACGACAGTGGAGGACGTCCCCTGATTTGATGTGACCTGAAAGCACGCATGTAGGCAAGGCATGACAGCACTTGCATCTTCCTGCGTCCGTAAAGCTGTCATCTGAAAGCAGAAAGAAGAGACACACGCAGCATGTAACTAACACAAACCTCATTTGACAAATCATGCCTTGTATGCCAGAGGCAGTTGGCCTTGCATACTAGGCAGAGAACAGTTAAGAACAGCGTGGACCATGGGTATGCATTGCACAGGCATGCCCATTGCAGTTTCTGTGATGGCAACATTCATCACTGACAGCAACACAAAGCGTAGTCACGACAGTGAGCCAGCCAGTACAGGAGACTGTGGTGACTGACTTTTTTGTCAAGTTACAGACTTGAGTGCTGACACAGTTTGCTATGATGGTTGTAGCCCGCACCTGTCTGATGCACAGAGGCCTGGACACCCTTGTTTTTATCCTCAAGCAGCTGCTGCAGCAGCCGCTCTGCATCAGAAATGGGAAGCCACTGAGGAAGGTCAAAGGGCTGCAGGCTGGGTGTGGTGATGCAGAACAGCTTGTCTGCTTGCAGATCAATGGCAGCCTGAGTGGCCACACTGTAGCAGTCGCAATTGAGGATCTCCCCAGCTGCACTGTAGGCTAAGTTGCCCAGCAACACCACATTGCCCGCGTTCAACTGCTTGCGTATGGCGTCTGCTTGCACAAAGCGGACCTGAAGAGCAGATACATCATGACTTTGTACTTGACTTCGTGATAATCAGCTACAGTTAGACAGCCTGTACGGCCCTACATTGGGTCTGGATTGAGTGGTGTCCTGTGGGCCCCTTGTTGGATCTCTGAAAGGACTTTAGATGTGAACAGTATCCAGTGTATCGATGATCATGACAATAGATTGCAGTTTCTAACACAGGTGCCATGGGTGTTTGGCCCAAGCGCTGTTTTACCAGGCCGGCTTGTTGCAATAGTATTATGCTGTGTCGTGTCAGACTGCCTCATGGCAGAGAAAGGTCCAGCATGCATCAGTGCATATACTGTATGCAGCTACAGTAACTTCTGTTTGTAAGGACACTTGATGCAAGGGCATTTTCAATGTAATGACAATGCAATTGGGAAGTAGTCACTGCATTCTGACTGCAGTGGTCCCTCTGAGTAAGGACAATTTGCTCGGTGACCAAAGCAGTCAGTACAACGAGAAGTCACTGTATGCAGCTACTGGCCATGACACGCATTTGGCTTGGACATGACCTGTGGTCATGCTAGCGTGCCTACTGATGCTTGTGTTTGTGGCAAGCTGCAAGCTTGCAACCTGCTGCTGAGGACAGTGCAATCAGTTTGTGTGCAAACTGCAAGACGGTGTGCAAAATGAGACTGACCACGCCAGTTGAGCCATAGTCAACGCCTCCAATGACGCCCTTGTGCATGCCAGCCACCCAGTTGCCAGTGACAGTCTGCACTGCAGGGCCATAGTGCATCTGCTCTGAGCTGCGAGCATGTCGGCGTATCATCTGTAGGGAAGGGCCCTGCAAGATGACAAGCCCTGTCATGCAAAGACCACAAAAAATGTCAACAGCTGCTGGTTTTGGCATTCTTGCCAGCATCTGCAAGCTATGAGTAAAGCATGGATCTCAAGCTGTACTTTGCGGTGCAGACCTTTGCAAGAGGTCAAGCAGGATGTGGAAGTGGGACTGTGCAGGATGCAGAGCTGGAATGTGTAGCGGTGACAGCTTTGAGACAAAACTTGCCAGGCATGCACCTTTGACAGTATGGCTTCAACTGCCATTCTGCTTGCTCCTGCAGCCTGCACTGCTGTCTGCATGGCCACTGAATCTGTGACACGATACCCAGCAGCATACTGTGGAGCTTCTCCTTGCTTCTCCAATAACTCATCAATCTGTTGCCGCGCACCAATGACCAGGACAATCCGAACTCCCAAACCTGCAACAGATGTTCAGCAGGTTCTGAAGCAGGTGGAAGTGAAGTGATGCAAGCGTCAGAGCAAGTCTGCTTACTGTGCAGCAGATCGATGTCTTCAACCACTGTGGCCAGCAACTCATCCTCTACAACGATCTGCGGCGTTGAAAGCAGAAATGTGAGTCGCAGCAGCGGAGGATCTACCGGCAATCGAACGTTCAGCAGGTGAACGGAATGGTCGCTTTGAGCACCAACCTCGCCAGGAATGACAATGACAAAAGTCCTGTCTCTGTGTCCTTCGATATACGGGGAAGCCTGACGGAAAAAGTGGACAAATTTGCGGAAGTCTTTCTTGCGCAAGCTCCCAGGGGCCTTCTTCAAGGCGCCCGTGCTTGTGTCGGAACCATCCGAGCTGCTGCCGCTGCTGCCAGTCAAGCTGAGATAGTGCTTGTTCTTTGGAAGCTGTGTTGCTCTGCAGTGAAACAAATGCCGGCCTCTTGGCCTATTTCGTGACGGCTGTAGGACTGGACACACAGCGAGCTTTGAGGTACTGAGCAACCAAGGCCCTGTCATATGCAGCTGCCTGGACGTAGCGCCCTGCAGTGAATCGCGCAGTCCGCTGTACGAGCATTCGTCAAGCGTGCTACTGGACTACAGTAAGCAGGAGTGCACCTGGTCAAGCTGATGGCTCTGCAACCTGGACATCGGTTCAAGGATTCTGAACACCAGCCCTGTTGCCACTGGCTTGGATTTCCAGAAGCCGAGGCAGAAGCTTGCCTTTGGGCTGGCAGCATTGTCACACAAACTCCCGACTGCCATCACACCGAGAGCCAGACAGCATCGCCTATACTGCCCGACTGTTTTGTGTCCAATTGGAAAGCACAATTGGAAAGCACAGCAAAACTTGGACAACCCTTTGATGCCTATCATGCGCATTTTGGAGAGGCACACAGTCCAGGCTGTCAGTGAGCTAAAGTCTGGTGAGGCACTCAGCTTGTCAATCGAAAATTGGACACGCAACGACTGCATGTATCCTCTGCCAACACTACAACACAATCAAGCGATGTGGCGCCGAGCAGGTGCTGATGGTGTGCTCAACTCAAGTGGACATGCTGAGTTCTGAGTCATATCGCACATGCATCTTTGACCAACTCAAATGCAGCATGCAATGCGCAACGCGCTGACGCCTTTCGAGGCCTGCCTGTCAGTGTTGCGTTGCCGTACAGCAGATCAACGCAGCATAACACCGACTTCAAAATCTCAGTATTTCTGCTTGATTTTCTTGTCTCAGGCCTTGGTGGATGCCATCGCACCCTGTGACTGCTCCTCGAACAGCTTGGTTTCTGAGCAATACCATCTGATTGGCTTGAAGTAGCCTTCAGGATCCGAGACGGCACTGTGCATACATCGGCCTCTAGACTCTTCATCGAGCCATGCCTTCAGCTTGTCAAGGAGACGAACTGCTGGGGCAGCATGTAGAGAAGCTGGTCACATCTCGAGCTGAAGTTGAGGTAGATAAACGTCAACAGTCAGAATCTCAACAATGGGAGCAGATGCATGTGCACTTGATCAAATGATGGATCAAATGATACCAGCTGAGTGACCAAGCTATTGCAGGTTGGAGTGCTGATCGGCAGGAATGGCTCCCGAGCAACAATCTTGTCCCTTTTGTCAACATCTCAGCAAGTGAGAACTGACACCAACCAGGCTGTGCACTGTGCTGATGTGCATGCTTGCAGCGACGTCTGCTGTTTGTACACTTGCAGGGCAATGCGAATCAGCCTGCATCGTTGCAAGCTACAGAAGACAAGTCCAGCAAGAAGCAGAAAAAAGCTCAGCAAGACATGCTTGTGCAGCTAGATGTGGATGCAATTGTGGACCATGCCACTCAAGTAGCTGCTATGCTGCCAGGAGGTCAGTCTGCCCTGTCAACAGCCTTTGCCAAGCGCAAGTGCCAATATGCTTGAGTCACTTCAAGCAGCTGCAGCCATTCATTCAGCATGGTTGTTTGCTAGAATCTGTTGACAGACACTCATTGCTGTTCTCAGCCCTGACACCAAATGCATGCAAATAGCAAGCAGTAGCAAAAGTGTGCCAGCAATTGTTGCTGACACTGCTGCTGACACAGCTGCTGACGCTGCTGCTGGCACTGCAGGTATATCTGCTATGGGATTGTACTTCTACGGGCCTGATGCATCATTCAACAGTGCCGCCACACAGCTGTGCAAGGCACTAGACAGCATGTCAGCAGGCATAGCAGAGCCTGCAGACAAGCTGCTGACCATTTCCTCCCAGACACAGAAATTTCTTTGCAAACAGAGACCGCCTGGCTCGGCCAGCACTGCTAGCCTTGCTGTCTGTGACTTCAAGCTTGCACACTGCTTGCAAAGCTTTATTCCCCTCCAATGCAGGTCAGCGTTGCAGCCCTTTGCCTTACTTGTTTCCAACTACTTGGAAGAGCCCTACCCCTTTCCTTGCAGTACCACACTGGGTTGTCTATATAAAGTCTTTTATGCAAAGAAGCTGTTTCATACTTGGCGCAACACATTGTAGTGGTGGTCCACCCACAGCATGTTGCTGCTAGCTGTGGACCACCAGCATTCCTGAATGCATGGTCAAAAGGATTGCAGTGCATTTAGAGACATAAACAAGTGCATGGTCACATGGCTTGCAGCACATGCAGTAATGTCATCCAACAATGTCAGCACGCTGGTGCAGTACTGACACGCTTCCCTGCTCATGCCATGTTAGACAGAGCAGTCCTCTTGAGTCCTCTAACAACGCACCAAACAGCACTGCAATCACGCTTGAGTTGCCAAAAGCCATCCTGCTTACAGGCTGCCTGCTTCACATAAGCTGCTTGCATCTGGTGTGATGACAGCACCATCGACTTGGCTTGTGCTCTGCAGTCATCATGTGAGCATGACGACACCAGTGCTAGCAAGCACACAAGCCTTGTCTACCCACATTGAAACAGCAGTAACAGCAGAAACTGAGCGCATACGCAGCAGCACAGCTGTATACCAGGGCAGCATACCCAGCAGCAGCAGTGCTGTGGGTGAGATAGCCCTGGCACCAACAATCACTCTGCTGTACCCGCCAGCCTGTCAGGACACAACAGATCCCAGCAGCAGCCAACAGGCCACAGTCAGTGGTCGCATTGTGCTTGATGGCATGCTGTCTGGGCGTGCGCTGGTGCACAAGAAAGACACCTGGGATGCAGCTGTTGACATGCTCAAGGTACTGTGTGCTTTGCAGCCTGTATAGATGCATGTGGAGCACCATTGACCTGTAGCAAATATCACAAATTCTGTGCACACTTTGGGTTGAAAAGTCTTGTTCTTCTGAAGCTGAACATACACCTATACTTGCGGCAGTCAGAAAAGATTCTCCCCTTTTTCGGGTCGTATGTTTTTGAGGTAGTATCCCTTTGTCACAATCACTCTTGAACTGGACACTGGTGTTACTCAGCCTACTTAAGTCTGTCAGGCTGAGTGCACAAACGTGGCGTCAACAGTATATTTGCATCATGTCAACAAGTGCCCTGACATGTCTCGCCAGACAGCACGAATACTCAAATTGCCCATGGGATGTATTCAGGCAGATTTGATAGCCAGCTTGCAAGCAAGAATGGACATAGTGATGGCAGAGGCAGAAAACAGCGAAGGCAGCAACAACATTGAAGATGCACAGCATCCTCTCCTCATGCCCGCAGCTCATGCAATAGCCAATGTCACCATATCTCTACCCTCTCAGCTGAGCTTCCCAGCACACCCGGTATTGCTTTTTAAACTCTGCATTTTGCTGCTTTGTGACTCAAAAGTATTGGAGATGCACACACATCATGCAGTGTTGCATGGACACAGTACTACAAACAACCACTGGCCTTGCTCAGCGATGCCTGTTGCTGACACATAAACGTCAATTGTGACACACACACACAGCACGGCAAATGAGGTTGTCACAAGCTGCATGCCAAAGAAATGGCCATCATACAAGCGCAAATGCATATAGTTTTTGGCATATGGAAATCATGCCCGGTAGCCATCAGTGTGTAAAGAAGGCTGTCTGCACTTGTACCTGTGATCAGAGGGCCCAGGTACAAGTGCAGACAGCCTTCATTCGTCATTTGTGGGACCAGACCCACAAATGAATGTCTGTTGAGCTCATTCTCTTGGCGCTACGGCAGCACCAATTGTCAAGTATTGAACTCATGAGAAGGCATGATGCAGGTTGACTTCTTTGACTACCAGGCTGCTGGGGAGTCCAGAGCAGATGTCACAGCCAGAATACAAGGCTTGTTGGGACACCATGCACAAGCTCAGGCGGTAAGCTACATAACCATTCATGGCAGTCTTCTACATGTCATCTGCCAGACTGACCAAGTCTACCTAGAATGTGTTGATTTAGCACAATATTGAGTGCCCAGCAGTCTGCTATTTTCATCTGTCAGGCTCTTGTGCATGATCGTGCACTGAGGCTCACCAAGTGTATGCAGTGGTGTCCATCTCATGCATCATGGACATTGCCTCTGCAGTACGAAGCAAGCATCACTGCCTCACTATATTCTGCACAAATTTGAGTGACCACAAACGATCATACGCAGACATGCATATGGCGATTCAGGGGCTCTAAGCTACCCGTGACAAAACTTACCGCAATCCGCTCGAGCATAGCTTCTGTCAGCCAGTTGGCCTGTTATAAGATATGTTGTTCTGCTTTACATACCTGCGCTGAATTGGCTGAGGCCAATCTTATGGTGCTGCAGAGGACAACAGAAAGCGAGGCCACAGCGCTGCAAACATCAAAACCCCTGAGCCAGTGGGACCCAAGCCCCGCACAAGTTACAACCAAATCAAGGTTCTCAGGACTTGCACTGGCCTGTGCTGCTGCTGTAGCAATAGCTTTGCTAGCTGTGGGCATCGCCTTTTTGCAAAGACGTTGAAGTTCAATTCATTAGGTAGAGCTTGACTTGCATACTTTGCGGCTTTTGGCTGTTGTGCTGTTGACTCAGCTGTTGATCATGATGTTCTCAGCCTCATTGGCACAATGCAGAGCTTGCGTGCTATTGCTACAGCATAGAATCTACATGTAAAGCATCTACAGGCTTTCTGTGAGATGCATGTGCAGCAGACAAGCTGAGAAAACAATGCAGATATGCACAAGCTTGTCCAGGTCGGGCACCAGTCAATATTTACAAATGATCATGGGTCATGTGGCCAGTAGCCATGTCTGTTAGCTAAGTGCGAAACTTGCGCGCTGAAAATGATAATCCGCTACTCCACACCAGGCCAAGCTATAGGAGATACCTATACCCTAGCAACAACACTTTGACAATATTTACCCTGCTAGCTTCAAAGTGAGGCAAATGTACCGCATAATGTCAGCAGTCTGGCAGAAAAAGTCTATGTCAATTCATCGACAACTTCAAGCTGACAGCTATGAGGAACCAAACAGCAACGCCGCTACAGCATGTGTCCAGCATGACTACTTACAAAGATATCCTGATCCCTATGCACCACAAAACAATCTGGCTGCCGGTCAGACGTCAAGTAATACTGGTGAGGCGTCTAGCCTGAAGTAGCTGTGTTGTCAGCGCTGCTGGGGGTGGATGATGACTTGCCAGAGCTGGAGTTGGTGTCAGCTGTGCTATCGCCCTTTGATGGAGATGATGAGGTGTCTGACTTGGCACCAGAATCAGAGCTGTGGTCTGAGGAGTCGCTGCCTGAGCTTGCATCTGCAGGTGAGCCATAATTTGTTGCTACAGTAAGGGATGATTTCAGGGCACTCGATATTTTGATGTAAGGACCATGCAACTGGGAACCAAGCACTGCAGTGTGACTAAAGTGGTGACTTGTGCAATCGTACATCAGGAAATTACTGTAAAAGGCGATAACATACATGGAGGTGCACATTGATGATATAGATACAACCTGACACAAAGCTTGAGCAACAATGCAAACATTGGCTTGACAGTGCCTGTGAGCCAACATTGCTGTGAGTCGTGACATCCAACTGCAGTGTAGCTGTTGTTCAATGGGCATTACTATAAACGCATGCAATCAACGTTGATGCACAGTGTCAGCAGCATTGCTCACCACTTGAGCCTGAGCTTTTGCCCTTGCTGGCTGCGGCAGCAGCAGCTGCTGCAGCAGCAGAGTCATCTGAGCTTCCCTTGGAAGCTGCAGCAGCAGCGGCGGCAGCAGCAGCAGACTCACCACCAGAGGCGGCAGCAGCAGCAGAGGCAGCTGAGCTGTGGCCTGATGCAGCAGCAGCAGCAGCGGCAGCTGCAGAACCATCTCCTGATGAGGCAGCGGCAGCAGCAGCTGCTGCAGATTTGCCTGCAGCTGCGGCGGCAGCGGCAGCAGAGCTGTGGCCTGAAGCGGAGGCAGCTGCAGCAGCGGCAGCAGCACCCTTGGATGCGGAAGAGGCAGCGGCAGCTGCAGCAGCAGCACCAGATGTACCTGCAGAGGCAGCCATTGTCATGAGCAGCATTGACAGCAGATGCACAAGCGTTGGTAGCATCGACAGTATGTCAGGTAGCTTATGCAAGGTTTGATGAAAGCGCCAGACCTGCACAGCCAGCACAGCATAGTAATCAGCACAGCCAACCAGACATGCAGGTAATCTAACATGGACAACTAAGTTGGACATCTTACACAGCCTTTGGATATCAGCATGGTGTGCTGTTTATACGATACATCTTGACTGCAAGACTCAAAATGGACAAGTGCAAATGTCGCAGCTGAAAGTTTGTGTGTATATCAACAGGGCATGCTTGTGCACGGCCAGTACAAGGCACATACAGAAGCAGGCACGTGCTGTCTTTAATTGAATTGGTTTGAGCAACGCAGAAAGACCTAGTGCACATATGACAGCTGAATATCTATGCTGACAGGACAAGTTTGTGCAGCAGCAATAGGTATAGGGCATACCAGAGGCAGCTGCGGCGGCAGCAGCAGCAGATGAAGCCTTGTTGGCGGCAGCAGCAGCAGCAGCTGCTGAAGATGAAGAGTCAGAGCCAGATTTGCCTGAGGCAGCAGCAGCGGCAGCAGCTGCTGAGGAGGATCCTCCTGACTTGCTTGAACCTGCTGCGGCGGCGGCAGCAGCAGCAGCACTTCCTCCAGCAGAAGCGGCAGCAGCAGCGGCAGCTGCACTGTCGCCTGAGGCAGCTGCGGCAGCAGCAGCAGATGCACTCTTGCCTGCTGCGGCGGCAGCGGCAGCAGCAGAGCTGTCTCCTGAGGCAGATGCGGCAGCTGCAGCCGAAGCTGCGCTGGAAGCAGCAGCGGCTGCAGCGGAGGAGTCACCACCTGCAGCAATGTCATCAAGTCAGAAGCCAGCATTGCAAGGCAGACATGTGGATGTAGTATTTCTGAATCAGCTACAGCAGAGTCACCAGCTGCAGCAGTCTTGCCATGTCAGAGCACAGCAAGGTGAATATACAAATGCATGAGGCTCAGCTGTAGCAGCCATGCATGGAGCAGCCTTTTGTCAAGTTGCCTAAAGCAGTCGTAGCTGTTAATTTGCTGATCAGCAAGCTGGTTTCACAGTGTCAGCTGCTGCTTGCTGACAGCAAAGCGTCAGTGACTATCAACAACACTATCAGCGACATTGTCAAAGTATATCTGGGACCAAACAACAGACGAAGTAGAGATTTTCACCTGTGGCAGCATCTGCAGCGGCAGCAGCAGCTGAACCTGAGGCCACAGCAGCAGCGGCAGCAGCAGAGCTTCCTCCCCAGGAGTCGCTTGATGAAGCAGCGGCGGCAGCAGCTGCAGCACTGTCACCAGCAGCGGCAGCAGCGGCGGCAGCAGAGCTTGAGTCACCAGAAGCAGCAGCGGCAGCAGCTGCTGCACTGTTGCCAGCAGCTGCTGCAGCAGCAACAGCTACGGCGGTGTCACCAGATGAGGCAGCGGCAGCAGCTGCAGATGCAGCACTGCCCGAGGCTGCGGCAGCTGCAGCAGCAGCTGCTGAAGATCCATCCTTGCCTGCAGTGTGCAAGCATAAATCAGCTGTCGATGAAGTTTCAAAGCACAGCAGAACAGAGAGAGAGTATGCTTAGAGAAAAGACGCTATACACAACGCAATGCTCGCAACCGCCGAATTCCGGCTTGCTGCTGCGACTGCACGTTGCCCGCAGTGGCGTCGGGTGCAAAGCTCACCTGTTGCTGCGGCGGCGGCTGCTGCGGCTGCAGCTGCTTTGCCTGAAGCGGCGGCTGCAGCGGAGGCTGCTGAGCTCGCCAGCAACTGTCGTCCTCCTGCGTGTGGCAACACAAGCTTGAGTCGGCACAGGAAAAGCCGCCTTTAGCTGCATGACGCGGCTGGTCAATTAGCGGCTGGAAGCTGATACCATGCTGAGCGTAGGCAAGGCAGTGCTGCTGCGGCGTGATGCGGGGCAATTCGTGAACGTTACCTTGCAGCTCTCGCGCGGGCAGAGCGGTCAGTTGTAGGACGCAGAACAGCAAGGCGACGGCGAACTGGTGCTTCATGTCGAGCTCGCCTCTGTTGACCTGCGTAGGCAGTCAGTTGCTGTGGCGTCCCCAGGCAACTGTCAGAGCAAGCCGCCTCCAGCGCAGTGAGCTTGCACTTACCGGGTCAAGCGTTCGTCAGCTGCGCGGTTGCCTTCGCGTGTGCACTGCAGATGCGCGTTGCTGGCTTTCCGCAAACACCAACAGTCTAGCAGCAGTTTAATCAAAGCAAGACCAAAAGCAAGTGAGCGCCAGCCGACTGTGTGGGCAGTTAGAACGTCTGAGCAATCATATCTCTGCAGCGATTGGTGGCTCCCGTATGTACGACCAAGCGGCACCAATGACATAAGGGGTTGCGCGTCCAGTCGCCAATGAGTGGCTTGCAATGCTGGGTCAATCCGAGAGCCTGAGGCGATGAGATTTGATGCAGATTGCTTGCCATGCACGTGGCCGGTTTATTGGAGGGCATACGGTGCAGCGTTTCCTCACGTGCTTTCGACCGTCGCCACGCGTAGCAGGGCGTGACATTGGCATGCTGCTATGACATACTGCCACTCATCGGTGGACTGAGCACATTCTCTTGTACATGTAGTCATCTGACAGACTGCTAGCAAGCATTACGCATTAGGCTTAGCTCAGCGTGTCAATTCGTGTGCATACAGCGAGTTTCGGTCACTTGCCGATTGAACGTGGACCGTCCACTTGGCAGACCTTGGCATTACTGACATCCTTGCTATGACTAATGCATGTAAGCTGAGTGCACAGACAGTGAACGTGGAAAGGAACTGGCCTGCAGTCAGGCTGCAAGGCTTCATTGGCAAATTACTGATTCGAAATTAAGCCCTGGCAACGAGCTGAGCTTTTCATTGACGCCAGGCATTGGAGTTTAACTGGACTGAGTGCTTTCACAACAGTTATGAAGGAGCATATGCCAGGAATGTGCTTGCCACATCATGCAGAGGCATCTGCTGATACAATGTATGCCATATGCCATGATGCATGTCCTTTCTCTTCAGTGAACAAACACAAATATATATATATATTTGCAATCGGTGGCGCACACTGCAAAAGCACAAGATTTGATACAGCATCTGAAAGGCTCGCTGGTGCTGAATGCTGCAGTGGCAGATGTGACTTGGTTCATACAGCGGTAGCACGCCGTTGACTTGAAACCATCACCCTTACAGGGTTGCAATTGCTGGCCTGCATTGTGCCAGCAGCTCTCAGTTCATCATGCCAGGTCCTTACCCAGTGGTGACATGCTTATGCCACACCTGCTCACACTCAGCCTAGCTGCTGTCTTGCCAGGATTGTCATAGCCTTTCACATTGCACAGCCATTCTACTGTTGAGTTGCTGACTGAACAGCAGCGGATCCTGCTTTTCAAATTGGCCTGCTTACAGTTGGCAAAAGAGCAGTCATAACCCTCAAGCTGAACGCCATGCACCATGCAAGGAAACCACCTGGCACTGAATGCAACAGCAGGTGGACCGCGCTGACTGTTTTACAGGATCGTATGGCAAAGGCTGCAAATATCCAACAGCATGCTTTATGTGTCAATGCTGTTGGGGCAGCTTATGCACAGGACTATCTGTCATCCAGTCGTGTTGCAGAATGCCTTGTCAGCGCCAGCAGGACTGCAGCCTGTCTGCGGCAGAGCACAAGGTGCATCTGCAGTGTGCAAGCTGTAACAAAGGACTGTATGATTACAGAGCCCAACATACAACCAGTCATCCAACAAGCCTTTTTCAGCAAAGGTCTGATCCTCCTGTTATTATTGTGGCCAACAATGAGTCAGACTCTAGTGTGGCAGATGACACGCTGGCTTGATGACAGGTATCACCTGCTTGTGCAAAGCCCATTTCCACATATCTGCTGTTCCAGTAGTTTGCAGCTTCTCAAGGAGCAGTGAAGGCGTGTCAGCTAGGCAATATACATCACAAAGGCTCTCCTTAACTCCGTTTTCAGACTGACCTGACAACACACTGTTTGCATCGTGCAGATCAGCCAAAGTCTGTGAATTTGAATTGCTGTCAGAATGCTGACAACAGTGTGACTGCAGCCACTCATCTGTCTGAAGCGGTTCGGCAAGTCGCTGCTTCAGCTGCTTGCAAAGCAGTCAAGCTCAGGTGTATAACATGGCACCTGCAGCTGCAGTCAGCTGCTTCACAGCAACACTGGCTGCGCCTGCTTCTGGATCCTGCAAATTCACTTGGTATCCTGTGCACTGGAGATGCAGATTGGCAGCTCTGCTGTCAGGCACTTATTTGAACATGCAATTGAAGCAGGCGCTGCTGTGGCACAGACTTTGGCTGGCATGCAAAGAGCTCAAAGTTTCAACCACAGCATGCAAGCTGGGACAAATGCCTGATGGTGCTGCATCTTAACCTGACATATAGACAAGCATTGAGGTTTTCTCAAAGACTTTGCACAGTGTCAGTTCCTGCAAACATCAAAAGCTTGTTTTGGGTCTAAAGACTCAAGTCAACAGTTTGAGAAGTCTGTGAAGGGTCCTGCTTGCTTGACAGGAGTCTGGTAGCCAGCATGACAAAACAATTCACTATGGAGCACCTGAAGGTTGCAGCCTCTGAGCAGCAAGCGGCTTGTAGTAACAGTGCACAGCCGCTGCTTTGCAATGACTCCTTGACACAGTCTGCTCTGTCGAGTCAACTCACCTGATTGGAGCAAGTATATCACAGGCCCACAATGCTTCTGATCTGAAGTTCTGCATGCTGACACTACCGTCTGCCACGTCACAGAGCAGGTTCACAAAACACCGTACTGATGCAGCATACTCCTTTTGCACTTATTGAACAGCACACAACCTGTGGTTCTCCGCAACAGTCAATGCATTCTTGCTGAGCTGCCATGCAGAACCAACAGCTCAGTACAACAGAAACAAAGGCTCAGCACCCAATTGCACCACAGCCTTTGCCTAAAGAGTCAGCAGCAGCTGTGCATACACTGGCAGCCTGATGTCCCCACCTTGTCAGATTGGCAGAGGCCACTTTCTGATCCATTCAATACACATGTCTGCCCGCAAAAATTGCGCCCAATGCAGCACAGATGACTGCAATTCCTCACAGAAAAAGCGACAGCTGTCCGGGCTGAGTTCAAAGGTGTGGTGAAAGGGGCTGTTCCCATGAAAAGCATGCTGATGCCTAGCACCAGCAAACACAGTGGCCTGTGTATCAGCAAGAAGCACGCTACAGGGTCATGCTGCTTCCCATTTCAGTTTGCCAGTCATGTCCTTGCCTAACACTTAGCATAGCTGCTTTGAACAACAACAGCCTGTGTCTTCTTTCGATGGTCTCTGCTGCAGCCATATTTGCCTCTCAAATTGCTGAAAGCACAAACACAGCTGTTGAGCGCCGGTGGATTGTGTGTTCACCGTACTGGCAGCAACTGCAGCAAGGGTGCTTTCAGGATCACGTAGAAGCGTGAGCAGCACTGCTCTAATGTTGTGGGTGAAGCTGTTCACCTCATGCAGCCAGTTTGCTAATGCTACAGACACAGGCGAGCTGTTGAGTGCCATCAAGGTGGTGTGTTCACCATATTTGCAGCAATTGCAGCGAGGGTGCTTTCAGGATAATGCAGAAGAAAAATGTGCAGCATTGCTCTAATGCTCTGGGTGAAACTCTTCAGCATGTGCAGCCCGTCAGCTGAGCTGCAGCACTGCTGCAGTTGCTGCAAATATGGTCAACACACCACCTTAATGACGCTGAATAGCTGGCCTGTATCTGTAGCATGAGCAAACTGAGAGGCAGATATGGCTGCAGCAGAGACCGTAGAAAGAAGACAGAGGCTGTTGCAGTTCAAAGCAGCTATGCTCAGTGTCAGGCAAGGACATGACTGGCAAGCTGGAGTGGGAAGCAGCATGACCCTGTAGCGTGGTTCCTGCTGATGCAAAGGCCACAGTGTGTGCTGGTGCTAGGCATCAGCATGCTTTTCATGGCAGTCCAAGGCAGGTACAGTCTATGCCTCTATGTCAATGACTGATGCATTACAGCATGATTGTGACTGGTGATAGAGCATGAGTGCAATGCCTGTTTGGCCTACACACAGCAGTGAGCCAAGATGTATGAGCCACACAGCAGGCAGGCAGTTTCATGAGCGCTCGTGGCTTCAAGGCCAATGGGTGGTAACACTTGCATGAGTTTGTGAGTGCATCATAAGTCTGCAGCGCCATTGTTGCTGCCTTGCTGCAATGCAGATCTCTTCAGAGCAGAGCAGAGCAGTTGCAAAGCTGCAGTTACAGCAGGTTTGCAATAGAGCACAAGTCTGTCAGCATGACTCTAAGCGTGGCCCTAAGTGATGACGAGAACAGCGGGCAGGCCAATTATTGCAGCTCATGTAGCTTGTCAGCAGCGGTGAATGTGACATGACTATCAAGGTTTCATTCTTACAGGATCATTTCATGTGATTAATGTACAAAATGTTGGTCTTGATGGATTGAGATAGGTCATCATGCAAGTGTATACCAGATTCAAAGCATATGAACAAGTAAAATAGCAAGATAGCATATCATTCTCATATGGTTGTTTGCAAGCTGAGTCATAGACTATCTAGGTCTTGATTGGGCAAGGATGTTGCTTCTGAAGGGGGCCAGTGTTGAGGTTCTGTCATCTTCAGTCTGATGAAGATGCAGCAGCAGCAGCAGCTGATGCATATCCGGCAGCTGAGGAAGCTGCAGCAGCTGCGGCAGCAGCATCATCATTGCTAGCAGCAGCAGCTGCAGCTGCGGCTGCGCCTTGGGCTGAGGAAGCAGCAGCTGCTGCAGCAGAGCTGCCTGAAGCTGACGCAGCAGCGGCAGCAGCAGAAGCAGCCCTGTTAGCAGCGGCTGATGCAGCAGCTGCTGCAGAGGAGGAGTCCCCAGAGTAGCCGTGATCATGACCATATCCACCTGCACAGGTATGTCAGGCCTGAGCCAAACAATGAGTTGTGCATAGTAAGCACTGTCAATGATGCAGTTGACAACATAAAACCTGGTCTGGGTACAGTCAGCGCTATCATGATCAGTGAGACACTTGGGCAAATCGCTTCTTGTTGGGTGCTGCATGATGAGCAGCATTTGCACATGAAGTAAGTTACATAAGCATGATCAAGGTAGAAAAACGCTGCAAGTGCAATGTCAAGTGCAGCAGATGACCTCAGCTCATGCTGCTTGGGCGTTACATGCAGCAGCACTGAGTCAGACAGTTGCATTTCCAAAAATTCGATGTCAAGTTGCAAACAGATAAGTCATAACCAGCATGCTTTGGATGCAGTGTCAAGGAGCTCATCAGACCTGAAGATCCAGAGGAGGAAGAAGCAGCTGATGATGCATCATTGGCTGCTGCTGAAGCGGCAGCAGCTGCACTGTTGGCATTGTCAGCAGCTGAAGCAGCTGCAGCAGACGCAGCCAGAAGAGATCGTTTGTGGTTCACTCCATTTTCCAGGTCTGCAGACAACATATCATTGAGCTGGCAAGCGCCTCTTGAGATTCAAGCAAAGTGCACCGATTGGTTGCTGCACGGCTAGACGATGGTGCCACGCAACGCACATGCCGCAGACTGGATGCAGACACGAGGCAGCGACCACCAAGTCGGCTTTGCGTGGACCTACCTTCTTTGATGTCCCTGGCGTTGTAGGTATGAGCTAAAGCCAAAGCCACCACTAGGAAGCATGCCAAAGTAGCCGTCTTCATGGCGTCGGAGGGCTGTTGCCTGCGGGTGATACTGCACGCGTCAGCGACTGGAGGGAAGCTACGCCAGCTTGCTACAGGCAGGCACCGACTCGGCGCTGAGTGCTTACCTAGATGCACCGGACTCTGCCAAGAGACAGGGGGGAACGGCGGTGCACTAGAGATGAGCGATCCACAAGCCGGAAACGATCGCAGCTGAGTGCTTTGTGCCTTGAGACTTGGTCTGCTGATATATAGGACTGGCTTAAAATGTGGCGCCATGTGTCATGCCACGTTCACGTTACCGCTTAAATGGGAGCCAGCTGGTGGTAGCGGTTTGGCGCCGTTGCAATCGGGCTATGCACAGCTGGCTCATTTAGTATTCGCTCTACCTGACCTAGTCTATGCCTCCTTAGTGATCAACGCTTTTCTTGGACCTCTGAATCACAGCGAATTTAATCTGGTAGCAAAGATGGTCATCAGCATGCGATCGAATGCCAGCTGCAATGGTAGGCGCGAGCTGAGGCTGAAAGCCTGCTCAAGAGCTGCCTGCGAAGGACTCAGAGGCCCTTGAGAAGCCCCAGTGGCATCAGGTCTGCTTTTGACACAAAACTTTTGTGAGGTCACGCTGATGTGCAAGGTACAAGTTTCTCAGCACATGTGCCCCCCGTCATTCATTAAATTGACCAGCATACGAAACGTCAAGCTTGAGCCCAAACATTCCTGACCGTGCATGTCAACAGAACAGTCACAACACCACGTGATCCTCTACAGAATAGGCAGCAGCAGCGTCACAGGAAACATTATTGACCGATGTCAACGACGAGACGAGCAGCAACTCAGACTGGTAACACCTAGACTCAGTTTGCATTCTACAGCCTAGAATCCCTGGCCATAGCCTTGCTGGCCGCCATATGATCCGCCACCAAATGCACCGCTGCCACCAAATGTTTGGCCACCACCATACGCTGATCCACCACCAAAGCCTTGATCACCAGCCACAGGAGGCGCAGGCAAGGCAAGAGGCATCAGATTCAAGTATGCATTGCTCTGCGCTTGCTGTTCCTTCTGTTTACTGTCTGCGTCCTATACAGAATAGCATTTGTTAGGATGTCAGCAATGCCTTGCAGTTGATCACAGAGAAGCACAGGGCAGCCATAGCACAGCACAAGAGCACAAGTTGCTCCATCTGCTGCCAGCACACACAGATAGTCACATGAATGATGCCATACACGCATCTGGTCATATGCAACTGGTAATGTGCATTTGGTAGTCACAATCACTGCTGAGAGAGACAGAACAGGTGGGGTACACACCTTGCGGGCCTCCATGTTCTCCTTGCGGTCAGCCATGAGGGTGTCCACCTTGCCCACGTAGTCCTTCATGAATTGAATCATGAAAGGCATGGCCAAGTCAGTGAGCCCATTCTGCCAGGCGACCTGCACCAAGAAGTCTTGCAGTCATGTAACACTGTCTATGCCATGGCAGCATTACATACATGCAAGCTGTACTTGCAATGCAGTTGAGATGCGTCAGACGCTGCCAATGCAAAGGTTGTAGTCAAACAGAGACAGTGCAAGCTCAGCACTGCACTATTGCAAGGCTGCGTAGTGGCATGTAGCACACAAGTTGATGCAATTTTGTGGGTCTACAAACGCCAGGACTCAATGCAGCAGTACAAAGGGTCCAGCAAGAAGCCTGTTCTGCTTACCTCCAAGGCCACATCTGGCTTGATGAGGTCATAACATGTGTACAATGAAGCAGCAAAGCACTCCCGCTCATTGTTCTCCACAAAGAAATGGAGCAGCTCCTCTGCAATCTCTGGGTCTGCACTCTGTGCTGCAGTCTCCATAGCATCCTGCACACCATATATGCATTGAGAGACAGTCAGGGCACAATGCAACAATACACTAATGCCCACTGCACACTGGTCACATGATGTAGACATAGTGACTTGAGCTCAAAATTCAACTTGTTGACGTGATGTGCACATCATGCAGATGTGTTTGTCAAAATGTGGTGGTCCCTACAAAATTTCTTCAAGCCTGGTCAGCCGTCTTGAGCGAAGGGACCTGTGCCGCATTTTTGTGGGGCGGGCCAAGACACAACACATTGACATTGCTGAACAGCTAAAATATTATCCTCAATAGTACTGCTCACAATACTAGTGCAGACATGGTCATCACAGCAAAGTTTGACAACTTCTGCTATAGGATCCTGAGCAATACTTTTTAGAATGATTTTGGTTCAATGTCAGCATGCTGTGTCTTGGTGCGACCAACAATGAAGCAGCATGGGTCGAACTGATCAAGACAGATGCTTGAGCTTGAGAGAGGGTCTTGTCAAACCAACAAGCAGCACAATGAGTAGCAACCCCAGCGTGCAATTTTCTTGATCCTTACCATTGCAGGCAAAATACGTGATGCAGATCCAGCCAAGCGTACACAAGCTGACCAGACTGTTCAGTGATGTGTTTGACTTTATCAGTGTAAAGCCCTGGGCCATCTGCAGTGCTCAAACAACAGCACTGCCCTTAACTGACAATGGAGGATCATAGTGTGAATTTTCACAAGTGATTTCGTGACAGAGCTTCTGAGGGGCAGCATCATGGTCTGACTGGTCGTACCTTGTACAGCTTGTCTTGCTTGGCCAAAGCAACAGCCTTACGCCATCGCAGTGCCTTCTTGTAGATGAAGGCACTGATGCGCCTGAACTCCATGAGCTCATGCTTCTCCAGCTGTGACGCTAGGCTGAGCTGGTCAAAGTTGTCATATGTAGTGATGCTATCCCGTAGACCCTGCACACATGCAATTGACGACGCTCAGGATCAATTCACCCGTCAACATGAAATGATGATGCTGTTTCAGCAGCGTTGATGCATTCAAACAGCCAAGTCACCATTCTGAGTACTCAAACGTGATCCGCAAGAACTTGAGAGCATGAACCGCCGAGATGCAGAGCAGCTTGTGGGATGCACAATATTTCTGCAGCAATATGTCAGACCTGCCATGCAAGCATTTCAGAGTATCAATAATGAAACAGAGTCTCAAGTTTCACTGCATGTGGAGACTCATTTGTACAATCCCTTGTTGTAAAACAAGCAAGTGCTGTTACCTTGAAGTCCTCCTCCTCAATCAGCAACTCATTGACAGCGTCATTGACAGCTGCAAGGTTGCCCTTCTGGACCGCTATCAGGTAGTCCTTCACCAGGGGCAGGTGGTCAGCCTTGCGCAGTATTGACACCACGCGTGAGTGGTCAATGCGAGCCTCCAAGACCTGCAAACAAGACAGGAAAGTCAGCATGACCAAAACTGTAACATGCTGCACCTGCCAATTGCCATCAGTTCATCAAGTTGCTCTGTAACAGCCAAAAATCATGTGACAAGCACAGGCTTAAACATCAGCAAGCGAGCATGACTCAGGCCTGACGGGGCTGCAGTTGCGCCGCCATGTCAGACACGATGGAGCCACCTGTACACAGGAAGGCATCAGTAGCAGTCTACTGACCTTGAGCAGATCATTGAGCAGGTCTGGGTGCTCCTCCAGGTAAAAGCTGATGGCCTTGTAGTACACCTCCACGCTGCTGACCTTGACAGCCACATCCTTGAACAGCACGTGTTCCCAGGCTACAGGGCTGTGGTTCATCATGACCATGGCGGCATTGTCATACTCATCGTACTGCACATACAGGAAGACCAGCTCCTTCCAGTGGTGGAACTCCTCGCACACACGGATGAGGCGGGGGATGTTGATGCGTGTGCTGAACAGCTTCAGGTGCTCCATCAGCTTCTCGTCCTTGTACCTGAGGTAATTGCAAAACAGAATCAGAAAGCGCCATTGGCACACAGAAAAGGGTACAACATGCATGCGAGACAGTAAATATCCTGCATGCATGCAGACAGAGGGCTTGCCCCAAATGCAGACAGCTTTGCCCTCAAGTGTCTGCAGTCAATTGTGTTGTGCAGCAAAGCACTAGCACGCATGTACCACAATGATAAGGCGTCTCTGCCACTAAGATTGCAAAGTCAAGGTGGTTTACCGACACAGACTGCAGTGATATGAAGGCTTACTTGGCATACAGGATGCCCAGCTCTGTGAAGATACCCATGTGGGCTCTCTCCAAGCCAATGCCGCTTTCCATCAGAGCAATCAGCTCATCAAAGAAGCCGCGCTGCTGGTAGAACTGGCTCACCTGTGGCAGCAATCAACACCCTCAGCAGCTATGCAACAAGCTTTCAAACATCAGACGCTGCTGTTGACAAACTCAATTGAAGACAATTGGCATATACTGACAGCATGGCTATGTATCCCAAGCTGCATTGACAAGACCAGATCCAGGCATGTATACTTTCAGGGAAGATTTGGCCATCAAGTGAATAACAAAACTGATTATGATTGCCATGCTGCAAAGCATTCAAGACCCACCATTCTTCAAGCTTCAATCCTGCATGTGATGCCAAACAGGGTGTTGTGAAAAGCTCACCTCCTCTAAATCATCAGCATTGATGATGATGTTGAGACCACAGAGCTGTGCCAGCCTGAACTCATTCTCATCCACACAGGCATAGCAGACCTCCTTCCAGGTGCGTGGGCTGTTCGCCTTGCGAGCAGCCTCCACAGCAGGCTGGAACTGGTGCAGCCGTACCAGACAGCTGGCCAGGCGGCCGTAGTTGGGGATGTGGGCAAACAGGATGCGGGCTGCCTCGTACAGTCCCTCATCAAAGATCCTGTCTCCTACACTCTGCACGGCAGGCGTTGACTTGTTAGTGCTTAGTGACAGATGGGTCGCGTGCTACCACCAGCTGAGAGTGCTGAGAGTGCCGAGTGTGGCAAGGATACAGACCTCAAGGTCATGTCAACTGTGTATTGATACTGCTCAGCTGTATACGTGGCTCCTCGCAAAATGAATTACATCTGCAACGCCTGGAAGCTCAAGCAAAAGCTGACCTATGCAGGATTGCGCACAAGACTTGTGCGTGCTGTGCCTGAAGACATGTGAATCATACTATCATACACAACCTTACCTGCAAGTTGGCCTGGTTGGGGCTGGAGATGAACTCCTCCAGAGGGCCTAGCTGCTTGGTCTTGGCATAGGCGTACACCAGCTCAGTGTCTATCTTGCTGTCCTTGGCCTTTTTGCGCACCATGAGCAGGTACTTCACCAGGTCCTCATAGCTGCCAGCCTGGAAGTGCAACAGCAAGGCTGACGTGCTTGAGAGACCACGTCAGCTTGCCATAGTGAGCTTGGCAGCACCACAGATTAGGCTGACAGCACTGATGAAGCTTTGAAAGTGAAAGCACAATGCTGCAAAGTCTGTCAGCATTGCACCAAATGCAGGGGAAACGAGGTTGCAGTTGCATGCTATGCAGCAAGAGTTCAAAGGGTATGGGAGATGAGCAGCAGCTGACCTCTTTCGAGCGCTCAATGACATCAGAAGAGCGGGTGGTGTCATTGCTGCGCAGGTAAGAGGCGATGGCTTCTGCCACCAGTCCATTGTCAAGCTGAGCGTGTCCCAGCTCAGACCACACAGCAGGCTCATCAACCTACAGCAGCACAGCATACTCAGCACAGCACAATGAGCAAACCAAGCAGCAACATGAAAGAAAAATTGCAAAAAACCTGGATGAGATGCTTGGAGATAGGTATGCAAGCTGTCCAGCTATGTTGGCCATGCACAGAAAAAGACAGCGGAATGCCTTGAGTGCATGTAGACCATAGCTGGACAGCTTGGATATCTGTCTTCAAGCATGCCAAAAGGAATGGCGCCAAGCCACAGGCAGTAAACAAGCTTAGATTTCATAGCTGTAAGCATGCATAATATACACTGCTGTTACAAAACCAGCCAAGCAGCAATGCTTGATGGCTGTCTGGCTAGAAGGCCACAGGTAGCAATTAAGGACAGAGGGTCGTAGCTATAAGCGTGCGCCAGACACAGCTGATGCAGAACCAGTCAAGCAGCAATGCTTCATGGCCGTCTGGCTAGAAGTCCACAGGAGACAAGCAGCATGGCAAAGGCACAGCAAGGAGGAAGCAGCAGGTCAAAAGCAACCACACAAGGCGACAGGCAGCAGACACCATGGCAAGGTCACAAGAAGGGGGAAGAAGAAGTCAACAGCAATGGCGTAAGGCACCAGGTAGCAAGCAGCATGACACGGGAACAGCAAGGAAGAAGCAGCATGCTTGCCTTGCCAGCATACTCAAAGGCCCTGTTGAGGTCTCCCTGGTGTTCCAGCAGCACTTTAATGGCCTGACTCTTGAGGCCGAACTTCTTGTAGATGTCAAAGGCCTCCTCAAACATCTCATAGCCCACAGCGATCTCGCCAACAGCAGGACCATCAAAGTTGTCAAGACGGTTGATGTAGTCCTTGACCCTGCTCTTGTCAGCCTGTACAATCACACAGAAGAGCATTGAGCTAGCTCCATGCAAACAGCATATTTGAGCAGGGGGAGGCATTTATGCAGCAAAGATGCTTGGATGATCACAGTTTGCTCCAGTTTGAACTTTGTTGACATGCCTCTGCACAGCAAGAAGGCTCATTTCAGAGATTAGACAAGAAGTGCTGCAACCAGCAGTAGATGTATGTACATGTGCAAGCAAGATGCACAGCATCCCAACAAGCTCTTAGGATCTACCTTGATGGCTGTGATGATCAGAAGATTCTGAAGGTTGTGGTTGTTGCTGAAGCTGCTGTTCTGCAGGACAATCTTCTCCAGCAGCTCTATGAGCTCTCCTTGCAGGCCTGCCAGCATGAAGGCCTTGACAGCCACTGACACCTGCTCAGGGTTGCGAGACTCTGGCAGTGCTGTCGAGTTCACCTGCATTCAAGCAGCAATCTTTCACACCTGCTTTTGTTGCTTGCACAAAATGAGCTTTGCATATCATGGTTGCTACAGATGACTGCCATGTAGACGCCTCCAGTGCCGCCATGAAGCATCAGTGGCAATGACATATGCAGCATGGTGAAGCTTGAAGACCTTTGTGATGCCGCATGTGTAGGCGCAGGTGATGAATCATGAGTCATAGCCAATGCGCAGTATTTTCAGGCATACGTGACATTGCGTTTGATTGCTGTGCAGGCGGGTGAAGAGCCCACCTGGTCAATGAGCTGGCGACGGTACTGGTTGTCCTCCTCCAGCACCTTGTTCCACAGGTCACTGTCCATGCGCTCCACAATGTACCTGGCCTGGACCTTGAACAGGCTGCAACACAAGAATGAGCTCAGCATAAGTGCAGTTTGTATCACACTTGGCAAAAGCGGGCAAGGACATGTCGAGCCCATGCATGCTCTGCAGCACGCCACATCTGGCATAAGCAAGGCAACCCTGGTACAAGCTTGTGTTGCATCTCAGCTTGAATGTTTCGCTGCCATGAGCTTGGCGCAACACATGCCTGACGGTGCCAAAAACAGGGGGCGTGATGTATGTTGGTTGGGTTGTGCAACCAATTGTGGCTCTTTTGGTTGACAGACCAGAGTGCTGTTACCTGTGACGGTTGGTGCAGTCCACCAGGGCATCATCACAGTTGCCCCTCTTGTATGCAACACAGGCCAGGTTGGGGTCCCGCTTCTCAGAGTACTTGCCCACCACCAGGGAGTCATAGTATGGGTTGGTGGTCAGGAAGTGCTCTGGGTTGTTGTTGCTGTCTATGATGATCTTTCCAAGAGCATTGTGTACATGGGGGTCGTGGCTGCCCTCACTCACCAGGTGCTCCAGGAATGGGTTCAGCAACTTGAGTCTGCATGCCCAAAGCGCTGAATCCGGGGAAATCAGACATATAGTATTGCATGACAGCTACTGACTATGGTTGTGCAACAGAGCAAGCAGGATTCAGACAGGCACCAGCACAGCTGCAGCTGCTGCTCCAGGTCAATGCTATCATGCAGCAAATGTGCATGCTTGCCAGTCTGATGCTTTGAAAACATGACAAAACAGCTGGGAGAGCACTGCAAGCAGAGCAATGCCCCAAACAAAAATTAGTGCTTCTGATGCAACAGTCAAAAGATCAAGCAAGAGCTAGATGATACTGACCTGTTGCGCTGCTCCACCTCAGCACAAAGCTGCTCAACAGGGATCAGGCTGCGCACACTCAGGATGAGGTTGTTCACAAACTCGTCACTGGCCTCAGCATCAAGCAGGGCGCCCACAACTTGGGGCGCCTTGCCTGGGTTGACCTTCTGGACGTAGCCCTCAATGTAGCGCAGCATGTTGTTGCTGTACAGGTAGTGTGTCAGGTCACCCACCATGTCAAAACGGTCACACACGTTGATCAGAGGCCTACATGACAGCCACAACTCAGTCCTTTGCTCAGCCCTAGCTTCACATCAGCTGAGACTGTGATGTGCCTGTGCTGTTCAGCTTGCTACTGAACTGCCACATGTTGACCATGCAGAGTGGCCGTTAATAGGTACTGTAAAGCAGTGATTTACGCTGCACGCAGTCAAGTCAGTGCATGACTGCTGCATTGCGCTAGCCATGCATACTCGCCTACATTATGTACAGCAGTAGTCATAATGTGTGTGACCAGCGATTGAACATGCCTGTGAGCAGCAGTGCGTTATAGTCTGTTAGCACGGTTTTGAGATGTCTATGAGCAGCGCTGCAAAATGTCTGTGAGCAGCATTGAGAGGCTTGCCTGGCGTCTGGCAGCTTCTGCTCCATAAGGAACTGCTTGACGCGGTCTGGTGGGTAGAAGTTGCTCTCACGAGTGACACGCTCCACCTCCTTCAGCTGCCCTGTCTTAGCAGCTGCCTCAATGTACCTGTGAATGCCAGGGCAATGCGAAGTCAGGATGCAAGTGATGCTAGATAACGTGAAGCAATCAGACTCCAGGATGCAAGACAGCAAGGTAGCATGAAGCAACAGGCTTGATGCATGTTGCATTTTTGCTGAGCAGAGCATTAAAGCCAAGTAAAACTTATGATGACTGGATTGCGAAAGTACTGTACAATACTGACTTGTTTTGCCGTTGTGCAGTGGTGCATCATCACTCAATCAGAGTTGAGAGGGACGCAACAGCCAACCATTGACCGGGCAGACTCACTTGAAGTACACTTCTGGGTCCTCAGAGAAAGCGATGTAAGAGCCGAGGTAGAAATACAGGCCGTGGTAAGATTTATCATTCCTCTCCAGCAGCTCAATGATCTTGGGGCCTCCCAGCTGCTCTGTGTACTCCTTGGCTACTTGCACAACTAGCTGCAAGTTCTGCTGCATGTTGGACTTCAGCAGCTCCTGCAACATGCAAGCATTGCCTGATTAGCAGCCAATCATCATCTGCAGGGGTCGTAACAAGGGCTGCGTTATAGCTGGACACAATGCCTTTTGGTAGTATGTACAAAACACAATGCCTTTTGGTAGTATGTACCAAACACGTTGGCAGATGCAATATGCTTTGCAGACCAAGGTCAATCTCACGCTGTGCTAGACTGTTGCAAAGAGAATGACACTTCAGCCTGTGGCTATGCTCATCAACAGCTGCTCTTGGTGATGAACACGTGAAAACACAAAACAAACACTCAGCCTTGCTTGTTGGCCAACAGTTGATGCTCACTAGTGCAGCAAATAAATAAGCAAAATATCAACAAGCATAAGGACAAAGAGATGAGTCTGGACCTGAAGACAATCCAGTGCCCACTCAGCGCTGAGAGAGCCGAAGAACTCCACAAGGCCTTGGGGCTCAATGGCATGTGTGTTGACAATGACACGCTTGATGTCCACCAGGTCAGTGTAGTGCTGCAGAGCCCGCATGTACAGGCCAGCCTTCTCACACAGCTGTGCAATGCGGGGCCTGTCATAGTGGGTCAGCGTGCCATTGGCCAAGATGGCGTCTGCCACTTGAGGGTTGGTGACCAAGTTGATCTCCAAAAGCTGCATCACAAGTATGCTGATATCAGCAAGCATGCTATTTTTGGTGTGCCTGCTCAAGGCACAAATGCAATGGTAGCTCTAACCAAACAAGCACACATATCTTGCAGTGCATCAGGTCGTGTCTGGAAGCTTGCAAACAAGTATATTGACTTTCAAGCCATGACGGCTCAGGCGACAAGCAGCTCAAGCTGTGCTCAAGATCACCACAAAAACTGACATTGGGTAGTGCACGATACATTCCACATGGCAGCAACATGTTGCCAAGCAGCAATTAATTGACCTTGGTCTGCAGCTTGTCGTGCTCAGGCTTGTTCTCCTGCAGGACGTCTAGCAGGAAGGCTGTGGCCTCCCTGACAGCATTGCGCTGCAGGAACAGGTCTGCCAGGGTGTTGAGGTCCATGGGCGGGCCAGGCTGCCTAGCAATCATCTTGGCCAGATTGACTGCTGCCTCTGGGTTGTCCATCATGAGGCGCTGCATGAGATACAGGTAGTCTGGCTTGTAGCCAGCCTGGCCACTGTATGACATCAGCTCGTTGAAGTCGCCCTTGCCAGCCAAGCCTGCACACAGCAAGCACATAATGTGATGACTGCCGTCCTTGAATCATCTTGTTGTGCAACGCTCTACCCTGGAGCCTATAGCATGTTGTGGCAATCAGGTGCAAGCTTGCTCAAGTGTTGACAGGCGCGTCAAAGCTGAGTTCTGCATGTGCAAGCAATATAGCAGTTCTGCTTCTTAAGGCAGTTGCTTGCACTGACTGAGGTGGTGCACAGCATAGAGCTGCATTGCTGTGATACCGCAGAGCTGAATTGCTCCATGTCTATTTTGCAGTGGAGGCCTACCTTCAATGACCTTGGTGGTGGCACCACTAGCACGGTAGCACTTGAGCGCTGCATCAGCATCTCCAGCCTGCCTCAGTAGGTCACCCAACTGCTCACTGGGCTCAAGCTTGTCCTCCTGCACAACGACCAAGCCAGTTCACCCTCAGCTTGGCTGTCAGAATGTCGAATGTTGACAGAATTTTGCTCTCACAAGTAAGGCAGCAGAAGTCATTATACTTGCATTGCTTTGCACACATTGTGCCCCACATAGCAATAAGGTTTTGCCTGAGAGGACATGGGAAGGCTCTCCCCAGGGACAGTGCTGTGCAGCATCAGCTTGCTTTTTGCAGCTTAAGCATGGAGTCAACAAGCTACCTTGAACCAGTTGTCTAGCAGATGCTTCTTGTTCTGGCTGATTACCAGCTGACTAAGCTCAACTGATTCAAAGGCATTCAGCTTGCCACGAGTCAGCAAAGTACCAAAGTAGACCAACAAGGGTGAGGTCTGGCCAGGCTGGGGAGGCACCCTCTTGAACTTCTCAATGGTCTCTCTTGTCCGCAGCGCACCCTGCAGATGGCAGACGGTTTGTCAGGGCCCAGCAGCTGCTGCAGCGCGTGGCGAAGCGTGGAAGCTTGCAGTTAACTGTATTGTCAGAAGCCAGCAGTTGTTGCAGCGCATGAAATAGGGTACATGTTGATATAACACCTTTGCTTTGCCTCCATGCAGAGGCTCAGACAACAAGCTGCAGCAAGTGCGCAAGCTAGACAATTGGCAGCAGAGCACCTGGACAGCAACAGGTGCAGATGCTGCAGAATGAGGGTGACTTCTTATCATAATCTGAATTATTTCTGTGCAGATGCTTAAGTGACAAATTGCATTGACTGCCCATAACCAGCACAAAGACTGAGAGCAGATATGGGTGAATGGAGAAATTGACCTGTGGTGATTCAGCTGCAGCTTCAGCTGCTTCCTTGAACTGGCCAGAGCTGAACAGCCTGTCAAAGTTCTGACCCACAAGGGCTTCAGCACCTGGCAAGTTGCCTCGCTTGGCCAGTGACAGGGCCAAGTCCAGGTTGTTTAGCTGCTGGCTCACAAAAGGCACCATTGTCTGCTCATTGACAGTTGCAGCCAGCACCTGTCCCCGCCTACAGGCATTGTGCAATGCAATCATGATGATCAACTGCTGAACGTGCGTGTAGCCTCTGCAGTACCTGGAGCTGACGTGCATGACTCACTCCTGTTGCCAAGCAAAATGAACACAGTCGTATGCACACTGCTGTTGATGAGGAGTGCACTGCTGCAACTACATGTGAGAGCAGGCTGGCAGCACTTTGGCATGACCATGGAAGACAGAAGGCCAGGTGAAATTGTTTTTGGGTGTGCAAAATCACCTGTTGATAGCATAGAAACCCCCAATGCCTGGAGCTGGTGCTGTTAGGAAAATTGGTTCAGGGCTGATGCGGTTCCTGTAGACTGCTGTGGCAGTCTCAAGGTCATAAACAAACAGCAGCCCTAGCTTGGTGATGACGTATACCAAGCCATATTTGTCACTGATTTGCATGGCAACTGGAAAGTCATCAGCAAATTCAGCTGGAAAAAACAGCTCAGCGTTCCTCTTGAGAGGAGCTTGACCTGCATGAGCACAGGCGGCCACTGCGTAAGGAAGCAGCACAAGAATGTAAAGTTTTGTGATACATGTTCACAAATGTTCAAGGGCATAAACCACAGGACTGCATAGTGAGTCATTGAATGTGCCTGCACCAAGATGTCAGGCACAGCATGCAACTATTCAGGAGCAAGAATGACTAGAGGAAGATACAAGATCTCACTTGCAACGAGCATATGAGCTAGATCCGCTGCTGTGAGTAGCAGCAATGTGTGCTATGCAGAGCAACGAACTTGAGCTGTCAGAGGATCTTTCGTACCTGCTGGTGCTCCCAGCTCGATGACATGCAGCTTGGATGTCAGCTGACCGTTGGCAAATGTTTTCTGGGCAAAGCTGATCACAATGCTCTCAACTCCAGGATTCTGTGGCCGCTGCATCAAAGCGTCAAGACATGTGTCAGAGGTTCATCTGGCTGATGGTGCTTGCATGGGACAACAGAAGTCTTGAAGCTCACCTTGATTGTGGAAAAGGCAGCTGCATGAGCCTCAAGAGCCTGACTGCGCTTCTGCTCAACTGAGTATAGCTGCATGAAGCCTTTCACCAGGGCAGGTCTGCAAGACATCAGCTGCTGTCACTCACAACATCCATGAGATGTGCATGCATGAGCATGACACCATGTAGCATTTGTCAAGCGACAAAACGAATGCACTTAAACTGCCAGCAACAAAGTACATACCGCTCTGGGGCCCCAGGTGCAATGCCAACCAGCACGCACCACTTTTCCTGAGGGTCAACTCTGTAGTTGATGATCTGAGTTCCTTCTAAATTTGCTGTGCGGTCAAACACCTTCTCGGGGTCTGATGATCCCTGCAATGATCGGCAGTCCAATTGTAGGAGCCACACAACTTAGCTGACAGCGTCGACACGCTCAGATTTTGCTTACATTCATATCCCAATGGTATACGCTGGTGGCTGTCACAAGACCAAGCTTTGCAGGCGTAATCCATTTCCAGAACACAACTGGCTGAGTAATCTGGAAGGACTTCATCTTCGACTTCAGCTCTAAGTTGAAAATTTGCAAACTGTCTCCAGCCACAGAGGGCACTGTAGCTTTGAGAGCAATGACTTTGTTGACAGGGTTCATCAAGGCTGATTCTGCTGTGATTGGTCGCCTCAGGGGCGACGTGGGGTTGGCCATGTCGACAATGACGACGCTGTTGTTAGCACCGGTTTCCCGAATGCAAATGAACTTGTCTGACTCCATTGTGACATTTGTGAAGGAGATAAACTGCTGACTGACGCCGATATTCGGCAACTGCAGCACATCAAGCAACAACGTCGCATTCTGAAAGTTTCCAAGGCACGTTAGCCATCACTCAATTGCAAATGTCCTCTTGACGAGTGAATTCAGAGCCAAAACAAGTAGTGGACAAGAGCAGGTACCACACTGGCAGAAGGAGCATCAACACGATGCTTCACTAATCAAGCGACTTACCAGCAGCGCTTCTCGCAGGGCGATTGGTGCTGCAGCTGCCATATTGCCCGCTTGATGGAGCCTGAGCTATACAGCTACAGGTGGAGCCAAATCTCACGAACTCACTCAATCTATGTGTGCGAGTGCAAGCAAGTGGATTGGAACGCAACCGGTCCTGAAGTCTAGCACAGACAACGTCACCGGCAGATCTATGTCAAAGCTACTACTGTCGTGCAAAACAGCGTATGATCACGCTGATCGCCTTTGCGAAGTTAGCGCATAGAGGTTGCTTGTTGCTCGCACCTCGATCAGAGGCGCTAACCTGCTGCTGCCATGCTCAGGAGATCACGTCATGACCCTACAAACAAATTTTCCTTGGTTGTGGCCTTGGCTGTAGGGTCGCCTCCTCACCTTTGGATCGATGACAGTCACCATGCCACAGCGCAGCATGAGCAAAGGCGGAATGTATGTGTCAGAGCATGCAACATGCGCTCTGTCTGATCGTCCACAACTGACTCTTGCACGAAGTTTGGAGAATCGTGCTCTCTTGAAACGCATGAAATTCAGGAGCATTTAAAGATTAGATCTAGAGAGCCAGTATATTCACTTTCAACTGCAGAGAGATGCAAGAGATATACCCATTATAGATATATAATATATTTGCAACATGACACAGGTCTAATAGGGACATGACCCCTTTAGTTGGGGGTTGTTGCAAGCCAGGTTTGTGAAAATTAGGTCAATTCTAGTGAAGTCAAGCCTCTGAATTCAACATCCAGAACACAGCACTATTGATTCCTCCTGTATGTGGAAAAGTCAGAACAGTAGCGCAAAGACCAAGGGAAAGCAAAAGATAGAACACAGATTGACCCTGAGAATCGCAAGGTGTGCAAATGTATGCGCAGTGCACTGTGGCTAACAATGTCGATTCTAACCTTAGACTGGCAAGATTTCAGGCACGTCATCTAGCACAGCTGCAAAACCCTGGTTGAGTATAGTACAAAGCCCAAATGTATCCCTGCTGTATCTACTATCTTCTTGTACATGCTACTGTTACCCAATTACGCCCAAAACCAGGCATCCATGGGCAATTTATTATGCATCTTCAAACACTCAAGGCACTGTTTCTTGACTGAAAGCCCATTCCTTGGTTATTGCACAGCAATGGGCTGCTTTTGCAACATTTCTCCTATTGCGACAAAGGATGGCCTGCACAGTATGGTCAATGCTTAGAAGTGGCAAAAATCAGATGCATCAATACCTATCAACAAGCATCCAACTTGACCAAAGCTTGACCAGGGCCCCAAAGACTACATGTTGCCTGCGTGCACAGAGGCGAACACAAGCCTTTGTGCAAGATGCAAAACAAGCGAAGCATCAAGCAAGGCTTATGACAAGCCAGGTATATGTACCTTGAAGTGGCCGCCTGCGCCCAGCATGCTGCAGCCAGTGCAGAGTACCAGCTAGGGCAGTGTGTAGGGAAGGCAGGGCGTAAGCTTGAAGAAACCACACCAACCATCACTTGCACCTTGCTGAGTCCTGGGAATGCAGACTTCCCCGTCCATAACTCATACACTGCATCAGTACAGCAGATCAGAGCAATCCTGGCAAGCTGAGAACCCTCATCATCTTAGCATGACATACATGCCAAGTCGCGTATGCTGAACAGCACCAATAGCCACTAAACTGGTTGCGAGGCACTTGAACAAGGACTTGGTGATCAGAGCATAAGGATTTTGCAATCTGATGACTTACTTAGAACCCCAAAGGCATAGACATCTGCGGACATGGTGCTTTTGCTTCCTGACAGGAGCTCTGGTGCCATGTGTGTCACAGTGCCACCAACATCATCCACAACAACATTGTCAGTTTTCTGCGTGTGTCCATCTGGTAGGAGCTTGCTCAGCCCAAAATCAGAGACCTTAGCAGTAAAGCCCCGCGGATTGTCCTGCAGACAAACTGCATATCAACTAACACACAACAGAATGCATTGAAAGACTGAAGTGAAGCAGCCCATGCTACAAGACAGACTATGCTGCCATCGTTGTGCAACAACTGAGATGTGGCTTTGACATGCATGTTGAGACCCTGAGGAGATTGATGCAATAGATAGGGGAGTGATCTTGATGCCGACAGTGACAAAGTGTGTACAGACAGGCAGGCTGGCAGGCAGGCAGGCAAACAGATACAGACAACCATCTCCTGGCACACACCTATAGAGTGACAGGACAAGTGGCATATGATGCAGCCTCAAGCAATTCATTCAACACAATGTCAGACAGCAGATCTTGCCTGAGACGACTTCAAAAGAACGTTCTTCAACTTCAGATCACAATGGAGAATATGCATTCTATGCAGATATGCCATTCCAGCTGACACATCCAACAAAGTTGCGCATATCATAGACATGTCCGGCTGTTCCTGGCCAAGCTCCATTTCATGAGGGTGGAACGTGCCATCTGTTACTGCTGCCTCCAAAGAACCTCTGTCACACCACTCCATAACCACATACGTTTCCTGTATACAGCATAGCAATTGAGCTTTGCTTAGCTTCCATGCATAGCACAGCAGGCAAAGTAAGCGTGCCAGCATAGCATGCAATCAAGCATGCATGCTGCACTGCTGAGTGCTGCTGAGCTTCAGAGGTGAACTAGATCAACTACTCAACCTAAGAGCAAATAGGTATTATAACTATGAAAGCGCTACAAAGCTGTTTTGTTGCAAAAAAGCTGTTTTGTTGCAGAGAGTGCATGCAAGATGTGCTTGCAACTGGTGACAGGGAGCATAGCAAAGTCACCTGTCCGCCAGAAGTTACTGATACATGTGACTGATAGTCATAGGTTTGAACCACATTTGTGTGCATAACTGCGCTGCTGAGAGCTGCCTCCATGACTACTGCTGAATTGTCATTGAGGCTACTGCTTGTTGTACTGAGCTGGCCTCTTGCAGTGTCATCAGTGGCAAGCATGTCTAGTTCATCATACTCTCCCAGCAAGCCATCATTGTGCTCAACCACCTGTGCCAAGAAGCAAACAATCAAAATCTACAAGAAGCTGTTGAGACAACACTGTTGACTGCTGACTTGGCTTGATGATATAACACATACGACAACGCACAGGCAGGTCGGCAGCACAAGCAGGCCCACAAGCAGCATGCATGCACCTCCTATGTCGTCACTTCTTGATGACTGTCACATCTGTGCCTAAATGTGACAAGCATGCACAAGACATCTGTGAAGGTCCAGTCATGACTCTGACCTTGATGGCTGCGGGTCTGCCTTTCCAGATGCCTTTATAGACACTGCCAAAAGCACCTCTGCCAATCAGCTCTGAAAGCTGCAATCTGTTTGGTTTTTCTGAGTTTGTGCCAGGCTGGTGATTGTGACCCCAATCGCTGCTTGATGACCTGCTGAACTCTGATGCAGCATCATCATGATCATCTATAGGCATGTCTGCAGCACCATTTGGTGATGGCGCACGCATTGGCAGTTGCTCGCTTGCAGGCAGGTCTGCCAGAACTGCGCTGCAACAGGTTGACCCATGAGAGGGCCTGCTCAAGTTTGTTCCTGGAGCGCTACTTGACGTTCCAGTCACTGCGCTTGAGCTTGTCATGACCACATTGGTTTGCTCGCTGATTGATGCAAGATTTGGAGAAGGACTCCTGACAGCTTGTGCTTGCTGACTTGCTGTCAAAGGCAAGGTGTGCTGATCTAGCTTGTTGTTCTGGCTGTCGCTCCAATCGCTGCTGTTGCTCCAGTCGGATCCCAGAACGTCTTTTGCTGTGCCAAGCATGTCGCCAGACACTGCAAGCAACAAGTAGCTCCTGAGTGTCTTCACCAGAGATGGCCTCACAAGACACGCCCGCCCATGCACGTCGGCAGCAACATCATGCAGTGAACAAAGCAGGAAACTTGCTTACCATTGCTCAGAGTCAGCGTTCGGAATAAATCGTCCATGTCCATACGGCACAAACTGGAAAGGCAAACAAGCCAAGCTTAGCCTGTCAGCTAAACCCGCTATGCGTGCCGTGTCTTGCACGGAGCTGTTGAAGTGGGACGGTATGCATGCTGTCAGTTGACGGCTGTCGCTTTTGCGCGCGACGAAAGCTCAGTGCCAACACTGCGGAGTGATCAGTGCTTCGCTTTTGAGACTGACATATCATGCATCAGAGGACAGGCATCTCTCGCCCGGCAAGTCTGCCCGGAAGGACTTTGCTGCGCACACCCAAGCAGCTCTGCGGCAAGTTGCTTCGCGCGCTACCCTCAAGGCTATGCTTCCAAGCCTGTACACGTGCGAGCCCTAACTCCACCCTGTGAAGGGTTTCTGACTCGTAGGTGCCAAGCATTAGGTGTTGTCTGGCGTAAATGGTCCGCAAAGTACAGCTGCATGCTGCAGAATACCCCTGAGGTCGTTCCATACACGCTGCATAATTAGCTGACCTTGACAGGCCATTGCTGTGCCAACTAAAACGATCTGTTCAGATGTCTGGTTTTGACTTTGGAAGCTTTCTGCGCTCCTTGCCTGGCAACAGCGATGGCAATGCACAGGTACAATTACGTCAAAGCCTGTTCGATCATAATGGCACCTGTCGCTGAAGCTCGCTGCAATTACCAGCCTTGATCACGTGGAGTCTTGTGGTCTGCAGGCTGCTGCCAACAGCGTCTCAGCGCCTGCCAGCAGCTCAAGCACTCCTCCAGCGCCTCCAAAATCTAGCGCGCCATCCAATCATGGAGGTTCTCACGGCCTGCCACCCTCTGCTTCCAGTCAGTCTGTGGGTGCAGCACGCTCCTTGCACAGCGCCAACTCTCAGCAGCTGTCAGTTGAGCAGAAACTAGCTGCAAGAGCAAACTCTGGAGCCGCCAATGCTCTGGCAGCAGCAGCTGCAGGTAAGTTTGGCGCACACTGACCTTTGGAAGTATTATTCTCCATACTTGACAGGTTTGCTGACTTCGTCACAGGCACCCGTAGGGACACAGCTGCAGAAGCCTTCAGCGGCAGAAGCATATCAGGCATAGATGAAGTGGAGTATGATGTTGATGCCCGCTTGCCAGCAGAGAGCCAAGTCCAGCTTGAGGTGCGTGCTTTACGTCTTATGGGTTGTGTCTGTTCATCTGGCCAAGCTGCAACTATGACTGCTTGTGTCCTGCAGGTCACCCCAATCACCATTGTTGGATCTGAGCCATATTTTGAGTTTCAGCCTCGCATCGCTGTCAATGATGCTTACATCTGCTATGCCCTCAAGCAAGGTCATATTCGCGCACTACATCAGAGCACTGGCCGGCGAGCATTGCTTAAGGGCGCTTCTGCACCGCCAGGGATCAGGTAAGACACACTGACCAAGCAGATGTTTTGCTGAACTAGTCCATTTTGACCAGGCGCTCAGTCATTCCACCCTCCTTCTATGGTTTGCAATGTCAGTGCAGGTTTGCTAGCCATACCACGCGCACACTAGCTAGCATAGACCCCAAAGGGGCACTTGCGTTCTGGGACATTGAGCTCGGAGCAGACACCCCAGACTTGAAAGCTACTTTGCTTGAGGTGCTCCAGCTTCATACAGCAGAAGGTGGGTGGACATGAAGGATGTGCTATTTGCGCTGCTATCTTGCACAAGCGTGTACTGTATGCGCTCCTGTTAGCACAACAGCCTCGGTATGGATCATAGGGCAGCATGCTTTGCAGGCAGTGAATCCTCTGCAGGAGGGGTCAGCTTTGCATGGCACCCATCAGTGCCAGGTATGTATGCAGTGAGCAATCAGCGCTCAATCCAGTTCTCAAGAAGGCCTGAGAGCGCAAGTCAGGAAGACGAGTCGGATAAAGTGACGTCTGACAGCCCTGGCAATGTCACCTCACTTAGCTTTGCCCCAGCTGGTGGCAAGCTAGCGGCTGTTAGCTCAGGCAATCAGGCATGTTTGCTTCTGCCCATGCATTGCCTGGTGACTTACCAGCCATGCAAATCTCCAGCAAGACATTTGAACGCTTTGCGCCTGGCGCTGCCTGTCAAAGTTTCTCATGTGAGCTGAACATCATTTCACGACGTACAGTCTGTAACATTATGTTGAGTAAAGTGCATGTGAGTCCTCTGTTGTTTTGGTGGTGCACACCATGAAACAGTACTTTGTTGCAAGTGCAGGTAGTGCTGTGGGAAGTGTCAGGTGGCGGGACGTTCCTTGATGACTACAAGGATCTGAAGGTGTCCACCAGCTTTGAACCGTACGGGCAGGAAGCCTGCAGCACAGCTCAGTGGCTGTCTTCAACAGTCTTGGTCACCGGAAATGCAGACAACAGCCTCATCAAGCTGTGGCATGTGGCAGATCCTGCAACCTGCCTGCAGACGGTGCACATCAAAAGCAGCAGTGGCTCTGTAGCCTTCTTCAACCACATTGTCATTCAGCATCAAGTCAATCTACTCATCTTGGCCAATGCTAAACACAAAGCCATCTACACCCTGCATTTCACTGGGCATGACGAGGATTTGCGCTTTGACTGTTTGGCTGAGTTCTCTGTCAGCAACCCCATTTTCAGCATCGCAGCCCAGTACAAGCCAGCCGTTGATCCCAACCTGCTACAGCTGCACTGCGTTCAGGCTCAGGCAATACAGATCTATACTCTCCGCCCAGCACTGTGCTCACCAGCACCAATCCTTGAACCCTCCAGCACAGTGCCTGAAGATGCTGTTGCTCAGTCCCTTGCCCAACTTCAGGACATTGCAACCCCCAAGTCAGCAGTAGCAGATCAGACACAACCTGCACAGCACAAATCAGCTCAATCCCCTGCCTCAGCTGACGGCGTTCCTGCTCTAGACATTGCTGTTCAGCAACCCCCGCCAAGCATCCGCACTACAGCAGCACCTGCAGTGAGTACAGAGCAGCCTAAGTTGCTGACACCCACTCACCTCATGCGGCATGTACAGCGCAGTGCTTCACAGAGCAGCATGGCCAGCGTGCCGTCCCAGCACACTCCTGTATCACGCAACAGGGCGCCTCAAAACATCAGTGATGCAGTCTTCACTGCAAGCACGCAAGGCAGCAAGCAGCAAGAAGGAGCAGTCTCTCGGCAGCAGTCAGCCGAGACCATACCGTCCTCTGCAGCTACAATGGAAGCTACCTCTGCACCTCAGTATGACTCACCCACTGCATCTGTGTCAGGCAGTAGGGCCAGTACCCCTCCCCCCAGCACACCTGCTTTACCCTCAGCTGCCTACCTCACACCTGAGCATTACAACACCGTCTCAGCCTCTCCATCAAGAGCCGCCTTGCCAAGTCCAGGTGGCCAGTCTGAGCCTACTCCACCCAGTTTAGACACAGTCACAGTCAAGCTGCTGACAAGAGACACAGATGCCACAGCTTCAGGCCCTAGCCAGCCGCCAGATACATCAGCAGCAACCTCTGCTGCTTTCAGCCAGCCACTGGATCTGCTGCCAGTGCAAGATGCAGCCCCTGAAACAAGTGCCCCGTCCATTCTTGATGAGCCAGTACCCGCAGCAACTGATGCTGACCAACAGCCACAGCCACCTGCTGCTGCAAGGCAGGCTCAGTCTGCTGCATCTAGCAGCACTGCAAGCCTGTCAGATGCTTCCATCAGGCGCCTTGCTGATGTCGTGGCTGAGCGTACACATGCGCAGCACAAGCGCATGCTGGCTCAGCTGCATGAGGCGCATCATCAGATGCTGCGTAACATCAAGAGTGAGATGGCTACAGAGGGCAAGCGAATGCAGCAGGCACTTGATGCACAGGTAAGGTTTCAATCACCTTGTGCACATTTTCATCTGGGACTCAAGCTGGCATGTTCGGCGTTGTAGCACCACTTTAGTGCATTTTGCCTTGAATGTGCGTTATATGTTGTGGTGCTGTGTTGTAGCAGTTTCATTTTGGCAGCAGCTGTGATGGAGTTGTGCATCAAGCTGTATCTGTACAGTCATTTCGAAGACGCGTGACGTCTCGCCATGATGTCTTCAGATCAATAGGCTTGTCAAGACACAAGGTGGCGTAATGGCAGATGAGCGACGTGCTTTGCTGGCTGAGCAGCAAGCCAGCATGGAGAAGCTAGTCAGCATCATCAGCGCCAGCGTGAACCGCGACATCCCGTTGCGTATGGAGGAGATTGTCAAGGCTGAGGTAAACTCATGTAGCATGTCAACATCTAGCCAAAACCCCAGTTGTCATGTGCTCTTGTAGCGTTGAGCTTTCATCACTGGGCATGATGCTTGATTTGAAGGATGTTTCAATATTGTGGAAGTGAGATGAATGTTCTGATTTCTGCACATGACACCCTGCAACACCCTGCAAAACTGCAGACTGCCATCTCACCCTGCTGCTGCAATTACTGCTTGGCTTGGCATTGTGACATGTCTTTATGCTTCAAAGGTCAGACATGTTTGTCCCACACAATTACCTGTTTCAGAACCCATCATTTGACCACAAACTCAAGTCATTGCTGATCTGCCTTTGGGTGTCTGCCATGTCCAGCAATCTGCAGCAGAACGTGAGCAAAGCAGGACGTGAGCAAAGCAGTGCAGTGCAAGCAGCTCTGTCTGAAGCCCTGCCTGGGGAGCTGTCAAGGCCACAAATGCAGGCTGCGACACGACCTGATCTTTGCTGATGCCTATTCTTCTTTCAGGTCTCTGCCCTCTCCAGCAATCTGCAGCAGGACGTGAGCAGTGCAGTACAAGCAGCTCTGTCTGAAGCACTGCCTCAGGAGCTGGCAGGACCACAACTGCAGGCCGTTCTGGAGGCCAGCCTGGGCAAGCAGCTGCAACAGGCCCTTGCCCGCCCCTTGCAGGACACCTTCACAGCTGCCTTCCAGCACCAGCTCATGCCAGCATTTGAAGGCGCCTGCAGAGACATGTTTGCTCAGGTGTGTTCAGGCTAGCTCTGACTAGGAAGCCTGACCTCAGTCAATATTGTAGTCTTGCTGCATGTCTTGCAGCACCAGCTCATACCAGTATTCAGAGGCGCCTTCAGGGTCATGTTTGCTCAGTTTTACAACTGCTTGCTCGCTGTCAATGGTATTGTCTCACTGCATGCCTTTCAGCATTTGAACTTCACGCATTTGAAGGCGCATGCAAGGACATGATTGCTCAGGTGTGTACACAGCTTGCTCTGACTGACAGGCCTGCTCTCAGCTGATGTTGTAGTCTCACTGCATGCCGGGTAGCCTCAGCTCATACCAGCTTTTGATGGTGCAAGCACAGACATGTTTGGACCCATATTGTGAGTGTATTGACGTTGCCACTGCAGGCAGTACAGCATTTGTCTGTACATCTGTGTCTACAGACACGGTGTGTACAGAGTCAGCTGTTAGGAATCTGTTTCTGCTGCATGCGTCACGGCAAATGTGTCACAGGTGCAATCAGCTGACAGTACCCCGTCTTTGTTGCATGCTTTACTGCTGGGTGTGTCACAGGTGCAAGCTACATTCTCTGGGGGCCTGTCTGAGCATTTGCAAGCGGCAGGAGGAGCCAATGCAGGCGTTGCAGCATCCCTGCGCGAGAGCCTTGGCACTGCTGCACAGCTAGTGGATGACCTGAAGGCTGACATCCATGCAGGCCAAAAGCAGCTCATTCAGCTGGCCTCGCAAAGAAGTATGTGTGACAGAGGCACTGACTTGATCATCAGTGGTTGCTTGTCATGCAGTAGCACTGCTTCCTTGCTCCACAGCATGCAGAGATGTCTGCATTGAAACAGCAGGTCTCTTCCATAATCTACATTTGGTTTTGTTTCCTGCAACAGAGAGCTTTGCATGATGCGCAGTCGTTCCTGTTTACTATGTTAGCTGTGTGCTGTTTTACTTCGTGGCCTGCGCACCTGTTCTTGCTGCACGCAATCATGAAAAGGGCAATGTGTGCAATGCTCTGCATCTGTGTATGGCTATGTAGTCTATCTGTTACAGCTCTATTGTGAAGACTGAAATTGGTATTGACAGTCCTTTGACTTTCATTACAATGTCATACATTGTAACAGATCACGCCGCTGTCACCATGCATTTGTCTTAATGGGTTGATGCTGTGCTGCACAGGTGGAGGGCGAGGCGGTGGTCCAATGAGCGTTGCTGACATTGAAGCACAGCAGGATCCTACACACAGGCTTCTGGCCCTCATCAAATCCCAAAAGTGAGTCACATGTCATTGCTTCTGCTGCACTCTGCACAAACCTTTGCTTCACATGCATCAGATGTTCATTGTCAGACCTCATGGCTGACAGCTTGCATGCTTCCTGCTGGACACATATTGCATACACGCCTGCTTAAAAAGCAGCTGAATTTTATGCTGTGCTGTATGAGTCTCATATCAGGTTGACCGATTCTGGTGTAGTGATGTCAATGTTGTCTTGCAGGTACGAGGAGGCATTCCTTGATGTGTTGGACAGGGAAGATGTGAGCATGGTGGCCTGGCTCTGCAGCCAAGTAGACCCTGGCTCACTGTTATCCCAGAAGCCACCCGTGCTCAGTCAGCAAATTCTGTTGCCTATGCTGCAACAGCTTGGGTATGACCTCTTGAAGGTAAATAAATCTCTTCCATGATATGTAATCATCAAGCAGAGGTCAGCTGGCCATATTTATTGCGTTGCTGGCATGCGTGCTGCTGAGCCTTTGGCAGCTGTCCCTTGTGCCAGCAATGCAACGAGAAAAGAAGAAAAGTCTTCAGCGTTATGGCATCATAATGGGAGCTTCTGTTTATAAAGGCAGCCCAGGAGTGATGTAACGGTGTTTGTTATGTTGGTGAATTGGAAGCAGGTTCTCAGAACTGCATTGATCAGCAGAAAAAGGAAGTGCAATGCCTTTGCAGGACACCTTGACCAAGCTAAAGTGGATTCAAAGCATTGCCCTGGCCCTTGATCCACAGGACCCTATGCTGGCGCCTCATGTGAAAGGAATCCTTGAAAGCTTGTATGGCAAGCTACAGCGTGTATCAGCAGAGTCATCCAACAGAGATGCAGCTAGTCAAGCTCATATGTGTCTCCATTTGGTCAATTCTCTGCTGCACTCCTGTTCCCCCTGAAAGCTGTCAGAACAGTATGCCTATGATTTACAATTACATGCAATATTATACTATAATAATTACATGTAATGCACCACACCGCTGGATGTCACTGACAATAAACACAGCAAGCACCATTGCTACTTTACGCTGTGGCATTTTGCATCAACAGAAAACCAAGCCTAGAGAAGCCTATGAAGCTTTACAAGTGTGTCATCTGATTCAGGGCGTCATCAGAGATATGCAAGGACACACAATCCTGCACGTGTCTTGTTAAAGGCAAGACGCTATATGCAAATCCTGAGTAGTTGCAAGCGTAGAAGGAGGTGACTATGCCTGTATGTGTAAGAAGCAATGTGTCACGCAGTTGTTGCATGTGTGCCATGTTTCTCACAGGATGATGTGCAGCCTGTGCTGCGATGATTGTTAGCTCTCCTACTTCTCTGCGTCTGATGTTGCTGAGCAAGCAGCGTGTCATCAGGCCTCAAGCTTCAGGGGCCCTGAGGGAAAAGGGTCATATTAGACTGGTCTGTGCGTGCGTAACCGGTCGAGCGTTATATCTGGTTATCAGAGCGCTTGTTGATGAGCGCAACTGCAGCCTGTGATCAGCATGGACAGATGGAGTGGTCGTGAGGACGATGATATTATCAAGCCAGGTCCTCAAGGCAAAGTAGCTCGACTTGGAATTGGAGCTTTCGTTAAGCAAGATGGTGGTACGACGTTCGAGAGCCCCTGCGTTGACAGCTGCTGAGGCTCGCTGCTGCATCACATTTCCAGCCATGTGCATAATCCATCTCAAGGTGTACTGTAGGGCCTGTCCAGGAACAAGTTGTGTCGACGGGATCAGGCAAGATCGAAGTTGTTGCCTCACGACGGCAACAGAAAGAAGCACGAACTGCAGCAGCTATGCCGCCGCCTCCTGTCAAAATGGCAGCACCAATAACAGCGCCGGCACTTCAATCTACGACACCTGCTTGGGCCGGAAGGCCCCCACAGGGCTGCTTTCTAGAGGTGCAGAAAAATGGCGAGCCAGTTCAGCAAATTGAGCTCCTGAGTCCATGCACCCTTTTTGGCAGGTCGTTGGTCAACAGACTCACTGTTTATCTGAAAAGTACAGAACCATGGGCTAAGGCTTGGTTTCGCCTGCAGGAGTGCCAATGCACATGTTGTGCTAGATCATGCGTCAATTTCCCGCCAACATGCCATTTTGTGTTTTCGACCTGATGGTGGCCAATGGCTTGTGATTGATCAAGGCTCTGCACATGGTACATTCATCAATGGCAAGCCTGTCTCAAAGGTATGACAACTGTCATGACATGTATGAAGGCAAGCCTCTTGAGGTTGTATGAATTGTATGAATTTGCCGTTTCAGGAGGCTGAACATCCATACATCATATCAATGTAGGCAAGCAAGCATGTCAATGGCTTGCAGGGCGTTCCAACACAGCTCACCATGCAAGTAAATAGGCTGTCATTTGGCGCTTCAACCAGGATGTATGTACTCAAACAACAAGGGAACAACGAAGGTGGAAATCTGAAGCGACATGGACAGGAGCTGGGGCAACAGCCATTCAAGAAATCCAGATTTGCAGCGGAGCAAGTAGAGATTGATAAGGCTGAAAAGGCAGTGAAAGGTCAATTTGCGGACGTCATTAAGTCAGAGCTTCGCCCTGCAACACCATCTGCAAACCCTGGCAATACCACATCTGGCAAGGCAGAACAGCATGCACCTGCAAGGACAAAGCCTGAATACCAGAAATTTGTTGCCAGCCATTTGAAACGGCCTCCTGCTTACGGAACGTCCCTGTATGATGCATTACCGCCTGAGAAACAGAAAAATGGCATGCTGTAGCATTTGTGACATGCTGCTGCATTATATTTTTTAACGCAGCAGCACTGAGTGCTTCATCTGCCCAATCTCGTGCCAAGTTGAGTTGCAGCTTTGCAGCCAGCCTATATCAAAATTCCAAAACGTACACTTCACGTTCAGAGACCAAATTCTTACAAACACAATGCATGATGTCGAGGAAATCAGCTGCTACAATACATCACAAATCATTCGTTTGTGAAAGTCTAGTGCAAGGAAGCGAGGCTGTGTTGTCACTGCTTGGTGTGCCCAGGTACTAAGATGCTTGCAGAAGTCAATGCCGTTTTCATGTACATGGACTGCGCCATCTTGACTTTCAAGTGCCTGGTCACCTGCAAACAGCAAGTTGGCAACGTGTTCAGCATCAGCAGCAACTGTCACCAAGGGTATACGTACAGCATACAAACTCATTTGCATGATATGGCAAGAGGAGCTGCATGTACCTGTTGAGTTTGCTCCAGAAGTGTAAGCAGTGACTGAATACCATCTGTCATACATTGGAGGCTGGTTACAAAGATACTTCATGGGTATCCTGCATCACACTGCAAATGCTGAGCAACTGCATAGGCATGACATCTGCTCTGCAATCTTTGTTGGCAAAGCTGTACAAGCGCAGTCAACCTGAAACTAGTCTGTGGCTCTGAAGGTTGTTGGCACATTGCCTCAGGGACAACTTCAGAAATCAGCCTGTATGGCCTTCCAAGAGACTCTGCAACCTGTTGCATGTGTCCACAATTCAAGGCGCTTCTAATTTTGCTAGAGGAAATCTGACCCTTCACAGCGCCTTTCCCTGCCTCCAGCAAGTTGACGATGTCCACCTGGATGTTGTGAGACCTGCCAAGAGACTGTAGAAGCTTGCTGTCGCCAGCAGCTTTGTACCTGCGCAATCAAAGGTACAGCACTCACAGCCAACAGGATGGTAAGATGGCTGCTTGGCAATTAGCAATAGATGCAGTGCACGCTCAACAGGACACACTGTTCAGCTGCCAGGGTCAGCAGGCTTGCAACTGCAAAATGCTGGCAAGTGCAGTATGCTTGCAACAGCAGTATGCTTGCAATTTGCCGCAGTTGAGCAAAGTGGCATTCATGGGGCAGACTAACCCAAAGCGGTAGTTCTGGCCCACCACAACGCCTGCAACTTGCAAATTCTCCACTAGTACTTGAACAAATTGCTCAGGGCTGAGGCTTCTGACCATTGCGAACGGAATAAATCGCTGTCTTGGCTCATTGCCTTGGCAGTAAGGAGCCCAAGAGGCCAGCACGCGTGATCTGTCACTCGCTGCCACAAGCGGCAGGCGTGCTGGCCAGCCTAGAACCTCTGCCATACCGCTGAAGGACAGAAGATAGGGCAGGGCGCCTGAGCTGGCTGCTTGCTGAGCCAACAGCCTGTGACCCTGATGCATGCCATCAAACTTGCCAAGTGCCACGAACACAGGCTGTTTCGGCCCGGCGCTTTTTGCTAGAGGGCTCTGCCAGTTTGCTGGAGAGCACTCTTCGACGAGGTTAGGCGTTGCTGCGTCACACGCGAGCATTTGAATACTAGTGCGCACGAGCGGAGTCGACAACGCTAGTGATCAGCTTACAGGATATCGAATGTCGGGCTGCCTTGGGCTGCAAATGCGACGGCCCTGGCCTCGCAGATGAAAGCGGTGATGACACGGCAAGCCCATTCCACATGCGACAGCCAGCGTACCCGGCCAGAGCCGATGTGAGTCTGGACTCGGCCTTTCACGACTTTCCCTGCATGACTTGGCTGCCTGCGATTGACGCGACAGGCATTGGCTGATGCTCGGTTGCACCCGAGAGCTGTTTGTCTAGTACGGGGCGACTTTGCCAGCGCAAGCGCTGCTGCGAGCTAAGCTTAGCGAAACAAAGGAGACAAAACGGTTTTTCCGAGAGCGACACTTTACTGTTCCGGAAGGTTTGCAGTGAACCTCACTGCGGCACCGACTCGACCGCTTCACCCGCGAAGCTGCTGTGTGTAGGCTCATCTCAAACCTGCGCAAATTGCACAGCAGCATCGTAATCACCATGAATGAACCCTAACCTTGCAGATGTGCAAAGCGAGATGAGCGTGGCATAAGGAAAAACACCAGTTGCACTTGCGTGTTCAGTTACATCCGCCTTTGCAAAAGGCTGTGCTGATTGGTCTGTGGGATTGAGTTGTTTGCCGCATGATATAGTCTGGCCCAGCAGTTATCAGTCTCCGGTCATGCCAGTGAAGAGGCCTGCTGTAACAACGACACTGTCGGGGCCGGTGACGCCGCACAGGTGAAGTCTCAAAGCAAGCCCAAGTACCCTGCCGTGTTTGTACATGTGTTACCAATTGTCGCTGTTGCTTTTCACAGGCCGAAGCGACCCCATGTGCAGTCAACAGCAAAGCCTCAGGATGCAAGCCTAGATACCCAACAGGTTCGAAGCTTAGCAATACGCTCCATAGAGAGCTGCATTGCATACACTGCCACTATAATGTAGTTTCATCTGCCAAGATCTGTCATTGGCTGCCAATGAACAAGCCCTCAATAGCAAAACTGTTGCCCTGACACCAAAGAAAGTTTTACTGTAGTCATGAATGGTGTCCTGTGGCCTTCCTATTGAGACTGAGAAAGGTCGTCTACTGTGAATAGTGAATAGCATAACAACAAGCATGCATGACTGCAGGGACTGGTGATGATGGTGACAGACATCAATGATGAGGCTGCTGGCGCTTTCCACATTTGGGGCAACACCCCAGATGGCGCCAGTGTGCTGCTCAGAGTTCATGACTTCCAGCCCTACTTCTACATTGCAGGGCCTCTGCAAGCGGTATCGTTTACTTCCCATGTGTCACTTGCATGATTTGGAATGAAGACCACTTGCATGCAACAGCACAGACCTACAAGCTCCAGTCCTGGTTCTATGTTGATGGGCCTCTGCAAGCAGCATCATCAGCAGATACGCACATCATGCGTATTCACTTGCACTGTGCTTTGCTGGAGACCATGCACAGGCCAGCAAAGACATGTTGCATCAGGGAACTTGTACACAAGTGTCAGCACATGCTGCAGTGGCTTGTGGCTAGCTGCATGTTGCACAGACTGCTTTCACCTTGCGCAGCTGAGCTCATCTAAGGTGTGCACAACTCACTCCACTCAGATCAGCAGCATCTGCACAATGGCTCAGCATGGACGCGCTGCTAGTATGCATTTGTAGGATTCTGCCAGTACATTTGTAGCAGCGCAGCTGCTGAAAACATACACTGGTGCAGGGGCCCTATGCTAATGGAACCATACTAGAAGCAGGGCTAGATGATGCTGCCTGTACCAACCTGATGCACACCCTGAACAGGTGAGCTGTCCTGTCGGGCCAGCACCTTGAGAAGCCAAGTTCAGCCGCTGGCATAAGACGCTTTGGGTGTTTGATTGAGGTGTTGACCGTCCGCATGATCCGTGGACGGCACAGTGAGTGCCACAGCTGCTATATAGCAAGTTTCACACACAGGCCATCTGTTGACTAGTCCTTGAATGGCAACCGTTGGCAATGCATGTTGTTTGGCTGCACTGCTCCCACATCATCTCTTTCATCACCTGCATATGTGCGGGTGGTGCATCAATCAACATGCATTGCCGAGGACCAGCCTTAACAGAAGCGATGCATGCCCTGCTCAACGGTTCATTTGATACGGGGAGTCACCGTATGTAATGCTCAATGTGCAATACCTAACACACAATACGTGGTATTTGAGAGCATGAATCATTGAGATGCAGCACAAATTGTGAAATACGCAATACTTTGGCGCCAATGTGTGATACGCAATACCTCAGTATAATATCAGTATAATAAAGTAGCGATCATTGAAAGAAAGAGTATGGTGATTACTGGACTCAATCATATCAAGTTGATTCCAAAGGCAATGGTGCATGTTATGCAATACACGGCAGCATGCTTTGCATTTGAAGCTGCTGCTGAACTTTTGCGACGTCAAAGTCTGTGCATGCAGAACATGCACTGGTTGATGAAAGGGATCCAATTACACAAGACAACACATGGGAAATTTTCAGGCGTCTGTCCTTTATCATAGTGATCATGTATTGGTGTTTCAGTCACTCAGCACAATCAACACCATTAGAACATCAGTGTTGTCAAAATGCAAGCATACTGTGCCAAGCTTTCTACATACGTACATTTTGTGCCGGGCTGCCTCTACTCACAAAGGCTTCTGTTATGACGCCGAACAGCATGGACACAAATTTGTGTGTTTGCTGGGATAGCTGCACGATGGTGCATGCAGGAGCATGCCTCCATGTTCACATATTCTTTGGTTTCCTTGTGTGTGGTTGAAGAATGTTGGAATTGGCAGGATGCCTCCAGATGCATGCAGGGTTTGCAGGCCCTGCAGTGCCGCCCCATCATGTACTTTGTTTGTTCTTCTTTTCTTGCTGAATTCCTGGGCATGCAGGAACATGCCTCCAGATGCATGTGTCCAGGGAGTGCAGGCCGCGCAGTGCTGCCCCATCATTTACTTGGTTTGTTTATCTTTTGTTTATTGGAAGACCTGTTGGGCATGCAGGAGCATACCTTCAGATGCGCATAATCAAGGTCTGCAGACTGTGCATTGCTGCTCTATCATGTACTTTGTTTGTGTTTCTTGACTATTTTAAATGATATTTTGCGCATGCAGGAGCATGCCTCCAGACGCACGCATCCAGGGGTTGCAGGCTGTGCAGTGCCGCCCCATCATGTATTACCGCCCCAGTGCCCCAGACGGCTCCACTTTTCTCAAGGTGACATTCCACAACAGTGCAATTCAGCGTTGTTGCTGCTGGCAATGACCTCGAGGGTTGGGTGACCAGCAAGTTTCGAAAAAACACAACAGCAACATGCAGCAACCGCTTGTGTCTCATGTGTCTGGTGCACGTCCAGTTGAGAGTCGTTGCACGTGCACCAGTGCTGCAAGGAATGTCTGACTCTGGCATCACAACTTAGTTCACATTTGCCTCAGTGCTGCGCAGATCTTTTGACAGTTCTGATGAGCTGTCTTGTACAACTGAGGCAGAAAATTGTGCATGCATGCTGTTGGGCTGTTGATGAGCGTTGACTGATGATGCAGCCAACACAGGTGTTGCAGCTGCCTATAAGGTCTTGCATGACCTTTGAACACAGCTGCAACAGCTTTGCTGCGCTTTGACGTCACAGTCGCACCTGGTCCAGTGCAGTCCTGCATCAGCAAACATGGGCAATCTTGCAGCGGCATCAGCAGCAGCAGCAGCAGCAGCAGAAAGCATAGGCAACTTGATGCCAATGCCACCAATATTAGCATCAGCAATTAGCAGCAGCAGCAGCAGCAGCACCAGCAGCAGCAGCAGCACCAGCAGCAGCAGCAGCAGCACCAGCACCAGCACCAACACCAGCACCAGCAGTTAAGCAAGGATGCTGAGTTCTGCTTTCCTTTGCTATAGATTGCTCTGGGTTCAGACATGAGTTTAGAAGTATGCAGCAGCCATCAAGTAGGTGCTGCAGAAGGACAGCCTCAAGCAGCAGCACTAGTCAAGCAAGCAGATTGAGCACTGATCTGACCTTTGCTGCAGATCACTCTGGCTCCAGGCATGAGTGTGAAGAAGGGTGCGGCAGCAGTGAAGCAGGTGCTGCAGAAGGACAGCCTGAAGCAGCAGGGCTTGACGTGGGCGGACTTGGAGCAGTATGAGCATGAGGTGAATGTGCTGCAGCGCTTCCTGGTAGACACAGCTGTCTCTGGAGGTAATGCGTCTGCGCTGCTAATGCTGTTGCTGCTGCTCTTGCTGCTGCTGTATGTGCATCAGGCCAATGTGCTGCAGTGCTTCCTGGTAGACACAGCTGTCTCTCGAGCTCACCTGGCTGCACTGCCCGGGCTGCTGCTGCTGCTGCTGCTGCTGCTGCTGCTGCTGCTGATGATGATGTGATTGTGAATCTTTCTGTAACACCATTTCAGCCCTACTTGCAGCTAGCCAGAAACTGCCATGCTTCTGTTTGCTGTGAAGAGGCTCTTCTCCTTTGACCCCTTTTTCACTTGAAGCACTGCTTGCCTGAAGCCCCCAGTCTGGCACATGAAGCTTGCATGTAGGGTCTTGTATACATGCACCTCCTGCACAGGCCCAAGATACTGCATCCCGGCCTTGAGCTCCTGTCATCCCAGCACAATTGAAAGCTCTGGGGCAGCAATCAAAGCTTGTATGGATGTGTGCAGGGGCTTGGACATCTGTTCTGCCTGCCCTGCCCAATTTACAAAACCATGTTGAAATCATCTTTTGCCATTTGCAGCATTTCTCGCCTGGAGCTCACAAATGGCAATAGAATTGACGTCCTTAAAGCTGTCAAATATACTGCTCAAGAAAAAGGGAGCAAAGTCATTCGACACTTGTACCGAGAGTACATCTTTCGGCCAGAAAGCTTGTATGAGTTTCCGCAGGGTCTTGGATACATGTACCTCCTGCCCAGGCCCAAGCTACTGCATCTCAGCCTCAAGCCCCTGCCACTCCGGCAAAACCTGGCAGCTCTAGGGCCGCAGGCAGCAGCCCTGCCGCAGTAGCCCCTGGCCCTAGTGGCGGGTGTCAGGCTGTGACTGACTCTAGACACAGGCTGTCCAAATGTGCTCTTGAGGTGAGCCCTGCAGTGCAAATGATACTGCATCAGCTTTTGAAAGTGTGCTTCATTGCGCAATTGTTGTTTGTCAACAGGCAGATGCATTGTCAACTGAGACAAGTACTGTGCTGTAGCTTTCTTAAGGCTTAGACGCTGTGAGTTGTTAAGTAAGTAGGCTTTGTACATGTGCCCGTTTGCCCGTGTACAAGAGACAGTGTGTCCATGGAGCAACGCTGGCAAGATGACCTGCTGCTCCTGCTTTCAAGCATTGCCTTGTCAGTGGGGACATGCGCTGCGCTGTGACTTTGTTTGATGCAGGTGGTAGCGCCCTGGCGGCGCTTGCATACATGATCAGCTTGAAAGGTGTTTGGGACACCCAGATGGCAAACTTTGACATGCCCTGTATAGCAGCTGTTGAAGCATGAACACTGAAGTGTGAAAGTTGAGATGTGGCGGTGACAGGTGGTGGCACCTTGGGAGATCCTGCATACATTGCCAGCTTGCGAATGTGTTGGGGACGCCTGTGTAACAAACATTGACACGGTGTTGGAACTACATTGAATGATTAGTGATTCATTACAGCTATCATCACAACAACCACTTCTATCATCACTACTTGTCTGCTGTGATCACTGATAGGATCATTATTTTTGATGCAGGTAGTGGCGCCTTGGCGGAGCCTGCAGGCACTCACCCCAGATGCCACCCAGCTGGCTGACCCCCACTGGCAGCCGACCCCCTTCCGCCCCCAGGGCAGCCCCCAACCTGCCCCTCTGTGGCAGCAGGCCGCTGACTGGGCGAGGCAGGGCAGGATCAACAACCTCAGCCTAATGGCCCTTGATGTGCTCATGGCCCCTAAAGATGCTAAAGACAGGTGTGTTCTGTCATTCACATTCAACGCCTAGTGTTATGATGCAAACAGTTTTCAATGCATAGTGTTGGGAAGTAATTCAGGTCTCCTCAAGTCTATAACATCTGATGTGCTCATGGCCTGTTGAGATGCAAATGATGAGTGCTGACCATTGTTCATACCCAGTGTGTAGTGCTCAATGCAAAGGGACAGGCGACCTCAAACGTTGACGACATGTTTCTCAATGCCTCATGTCGCAATGCAAAGGAGAGGCGGCCTCAGTAATCTGTATCAAGTGACTTGTGTTGCGCTGCAAAGGACAAGCACCCTCATCACTGCAGCATGATCTGTGACCCCCCAGAAGTCAATCACCAAAAGCGTTTGGGAATACATACAATAACACAATCTCCAACATGCTCCAGTGATGATCATGAGGGGAAAACGGCAAAGCTTGTCTTGTGCAGGGTAGCAGTGCCATCACAGCAGGACCCTATAGTGGGCATCAGCTGCATCAGTCATCCCTCCAGTCAGGCTACAGTAAGGGCTCAGCCCGCAGCCCCGGCAGCCGAGCTGCAGCTGGAGGGGGTGACGGGGGAGGATGAGGGGGTAGATGGGGGGTTGGAAGGGGACCTCGAGGGGAGTCAGTCTGTTGAGGGAGTTACCCTTGAGCCTTGTGAGCCCTAGCTTGCAACCAGTCTCATGGACAGGCCCTGGGCATTCATTCGTTCGTTTCATTATAAACGTGGGCTAGGCAGGCTCAGCAGGCCCAACTAGCTACGTACAGAGGCAATCAACTGTCTCCAACCAGTTCGATCATGTGCTCACCTAACCCCTGCACATTGCTGGTTCTGTATGCACCTAGCAGGGTCATGAGACCTCTTTAGCAAGCTTGCAAAGGAGGGTGACGGTCAACAGCCCTAGACTGAATGATGTGTAAGTCCTGACCTGCTCTGTGTAATGAAGGCAGTCTCATGACTATCAGCTGCCCAGCAGTGCTGTAGACTCTGACGTGCCCTGTGGGTCAATGCATGGCTATCAATAGCCCTGCACTAAATGTTGGGCAAACTTTGACTTTTGTACAGGTGATCAGGATGAAGCAGAAGAGGCAAGCAGCAGTGCGCGGCAGGACACAGGCCGGCAGATGGTGTTCCTATGGCAAGCTGGCCAGCCTGAAGCTTGCTACACAGAAGCTGTCACTGGGGCGGAGGTCTACAGGTTAGCCTTCATCCACAATGCCATTTAGATGAAGCTGTACAGGACTTTCCTGTTTAGCCCGTTGTCAGGATTCACAGTCCAGGCTATAGTCCTTTTGGACACATGTTAATCAGCTCAAAGCGGTGCTGTGTAGTCTGTCACAAGCTTGTACGTCTTGCGCCAGAGTTGGTGTTGTCTTGCAAGGCAGCAGCAGTGTCGTACGAACAATGGCTGACTCTGCTCAGTGCGTCTCACAGTCATGTCCACACAGCTCATGGCCTTGTCCTCATGCCCATCAATGCATCATGAAAAACGCTTTTTGACATAATCATACGCATCATGACTGACACCCTTTGCGACTGTCAGCTGTGGCACAGATGCTGGTGGCGTTGCAGGTATGGAAGTGAGGAAGCTATGCTGCTTGCCTGGCTGGCTCATTTGGAGCAAGTAGACCCAGATGCCTTCTACCTGTATCAGGTCAGCTACCCTCTGCCCCTGCCCCTGCCCCTGCCCATTGTGAATTCAAGCCTCAACGGACAAGTGCCACAATGCCACTTGCAATTGATGTAAGTTTAGAACACTCTAGGTGCCATTGCGTTTCACCCCAAGGCCCTTCACATTGGGGGTAGGGGCTGGTCTATAATGCATCTGGGAGGGCATGTCTAGCCCCTGTCCTTTCCTGCCCCTGCCCTGCGCATCTTGAAGGCTAAACAGACACACACTAGAGTGACACTTGCAATCATTGCAGGTCAAGGACACTCTAGGTGCCATTGCAGCCCGTTTCAAAGCCCTTCACATTGGGGGCGGGGGTCTCTTCATTGGGCGCCTGGCGGGGGGGCATGCACGGCCTCTGTCCTTGAAGTCTGTGGTGCGCTACTCGCCCAACTGGGTGAAGACCCAGAACCGCATGGCGTCTACCTCCAATCAGGAGACCTACAGGACTGATGTGGATGGCCGCCTCGTCTTTGACATTCTGCGACAGGTGCACAATCTGCTCTTTTGCCTCTCTCTGTGTCAATTGTGGCTGTGATGCTGCCAACCCAAAGTGCACACAAATGATGAGGATGGCCGCCTTGTCTTTAATATCCTCCGCCAGGTACACATACTGCCCTTTTGCCTCTATCCCTGTGAGTTGCGATTCTAAGTGCTGCCAGCTCAGAATGTTCAGAAATGGCGTGGGTGGCTGCCTTGTTTCTGACATCCTCTGCCAGGTGCACACATTGTTATTCAGCCTCACTGCCTCCATGTGTGTCACAACTGCACATTCTGCATGCACAGAATCTGCATTCAACGCCCTACGGCTTCTGTTCTTGCCAGGTTGAACAGTCCCTGTCAGCTGCCATAACAGACAATCACAGTTGTGTGTGCCATGCACAGATATTAATTGGCTGACAGGCTGCAGACTGTGTAGTCCATTGCATGAAGTGCACGCATGGCATGCAGTGCTGCATCAAGGCCACATACCTGTTGTTATTATTAATGATGAGATTTTAATGTTATTGTTATAATGTTAGTATTATTATTGTTATTATTGCTGCATGCCTGCACAGGTACTGAATGGGGTGAATCTGGCAAGTTTCAGCCTGGTGGACTGCGCTCAGACTCTGCTGGGGCAGCGCTTGGAGGTGGTGCCGCCGCGCTGCCTTGCTGCCTGGGCCCGCCTGCAACCCCAAAACACCTCAAAGTAATTTTCCAAGTCTTGTTTTCCTCACTCCTGACTGCCATCCAAGCTTCTCTGCTCTGCTGTATGGTGTCATTGTCAGCATGCTCTGGTAGCTTGTTGGTCTTTCGTTGCAATCACTTTGGAAGCCAATCAACCGTATGTCGCAAAGCCAAGCTGCCCCAAACAAAATGAAAGTGTGGACAGTGGCAAGCTACCATGCTGCCTTGCTGCCTGAATTGGCCTGCCGGATCCTTGGCCCAAGTGACCTTCAAACCCCCGTTGTATCTACATCTTGCTGCGATGCTGTTGTCACTCACGTAAGCAAGCTGTGGACAGATCAAGGGCTTGTGGTCAGCTCTCAAGCTGCCTGGGCTATCACTCCCACGCCAAGTGAACTCTCCCTCCCCCCAAAACCCCCTTCCATGACCACCTCTTCTTCCTGCTTCAATATCCAACGCTCCCCCATACCGCTCCCCAGTATACAACGCTCCCCCAAACCCCTCCATGGCCCCCTTTCAGCAGACCACTACCACCATACAATCATGCAAACACTGTTCACAATTGCATATGCGTAACTGTGTATGCAGTCAACAACAACACGTGCCTGTCCACAAGCCTTCTTTGACTGACTTCAAGTCGCACCTGTGCAAAGTGGCAAAGCACGAGGACTCAATGATCACAGCCAGGCTTGCAGCTGAAATGAAGTGCACTTGCTGTAGGTCAGGCAAAAGATCACCAGCATCAGCAGCAGCAGAGGCAGGAGCAGATGCATTGCGTCTGGCGCGTCATGCCATGGCAAGAGGGCATCTGCTGCAACAGCTGCTTCAACGCCTGGCAACGGTCCCAGAGACAGTGGAACTGGCTAGGGCTACGGGGCTGACCCTGCCCCAGATCTTGTATAACGCTCAGATGATCCGCACCTGGAGCCTGCTGCTTAGAAATGCTCAACGCCAAGGGTGATTACAGCTGCCTGATGACAGTCATACAGAATCTAATTGCCTCTGCTGCTATTGTGCAACCTCCAAGGAAGTGTGCGCTTCAGATGTTGAGTTGAGTGCATCTGCCCCTGACTGTGCTGTGCTGTGCTGTGCTGTGCTGGAAGAAAACCATCTTGCCTTTGCAGGACAGCAATATTTCTGTGCATGGGCTGACTGTTATTTGGCCACAGATATGTAGATGCAGGGCGACAGGCTGGGGAGGTACCACAAGGAAGCCCCTACCTCACGCACTTCGTGGAGTGCAACACAGCGGGCCTCTACAAGACCCCAGTCCCTATCCCGGTCTTTACCCCCCTGTGCTGTGCTGTGCTGTGCTGTGCTGTGCTGTGCTGTGCTGTGCTGTGCTGTGCTGTGCTGTGCTATGCTGACTGTTGTGGCGCAGGTACGTGGTGGCAGGTCGGCAGGCAGGGGAGCCTCTACAGGAAAGCCCCTACCTCATGCACCCAGTTGAGTGCAGCACAGTGGGCCTCTACAAGACCCCAATAGCCATGCTGGACTTTGCCTCGCTGTACCCCTCCCTGTTTAGAGCACACAACCTGTGCTATAGCACTTTGCTACACCCTGAGGATGTGACTGGCTGACCCCCTGAGCATATCACTGACTGCTTTTTGAAAGTGGCTACAGATATGTGGTGGCAGGGCGACAGGCTGGGGAGCCCCTACAAGAAAGCCCTTACCTCATGCACCCAGTGGAGTGCAACACAGTGGGCCTCTACAAGACCCCAGTAGCCATCCTGGACTTTGCCTCCCTGTACCCTTCCCTCTACAGAGCACACAACCTGTGCTACAGCACACTGCTACACCCTGGCGATGTGACTGGCTTGCCGCCTGAGCATACGACTGAAGTCCTGCGGCCTAAGGCCAGCATCAAGAGCCATTTTGTGAAGGCTGATTTGCGCAAGGGGATTCTACCGTCTATTCTGGCTGCTTTGATTGAGGCTAGGGCTACCACCCGAGCTGCGCTAAAAGAGGCTTCTGATGCTGGTAAGGCCTCTGTGGTTTTGGTGCAAACCATGGGTAAATTAAAGTGAGTGACAACAAACGCTCCACCTGTCAGGCGTCACAAATGGAGGCTCTATTAGCAGAAGCAGCTCAGACTTGATGCTGCATTTTGACAATTGATTTGTTAAAGAGGCCTCTGATGCTGGTCTAGTGTGTGTATCTTTGCGCTTGTTTTGCCGGAGAGGGGCTTGCATGGGTCTGACTGAATGGGGATGTTGTCCGCATGCAAGCAGAGTTGACTTTTGGCACATCACAGGTTCCTGCTATCACTGCGTGTGTGGTGGCTGGCAGCAGCTACACACGCATAACGTGCACAAGTAAGCATGCTCAGTTTCAAGTGTGCCTCAGACGTCAGCATTAGCATTAACTGCTGAGATCTCTTGAACAAAAGTCCTGGCTTGGCATTGCAGAGCAACTGAATGCATCCAATGCATGGACTGGACTTTTGATGCCCAGGTACCCGTGCTATTCTGGACTCTCGGCAGAAGGCCCTCAAGCTGACTGCAAATGCCCTGTATGGCTTCACTGGGGCTATGGCCTCGCCCCTGCAGAGTGTGGCCCTGGCTGATGGTTGCCTTGCCCTAGGCTCACAGGTGATTCACAACCCGTCCTGCCCCTGACCCTGCCCCTGCCCCTGCCCCTCATCCCTGCCCTAGCCACTTCTTGACCCACCCCTCTCACATTATTCATCTGTGCTGTGTGTGCTTGCATTCTTTTTGGCAGGCAAGAAGCATGCAAGTTTGCAATAATGCACTGATTGCAGAGGGCTGTTGGCCATGTTGGCATGGCACATGTTTGAGAAGCTGTCATTGACCAGCGTTGCTCTAGCTACACCTGCTATGATTGTGTTGATATAGTGAAAACAAGCGTGGGAGCATTGCAATGAATGCATGTTAGGGTTCTGTAGGACACATGCATCAATTGAGAAATTGACAGTAGGTCTTTGTATGCACAGGCGACACAGCGGGCAAGGGAGACGTTAGAGGCAGTGGCAGCGCAAGGCAAGCTGGGGCCTGCAGGAAAGGGGGCTAAGGTCATCTATGCCCAGACCGACTCCATCTTTGCTTCCTTTCCCAATGCCACCCCACAAGAAGCCATCCAGGTCAACATTTGCATCGTTGCTGACGCAGAACCCCAACTGTGAACTCATGCAATTGTTGATCTGAAACTGCATGCTCAGTCAGACTAGACCAACTCCGCCTTTGCCTCTTTTCCCATTGCTAGCTCGCAACAAGCCATCCAGATTGACACCTGCACAATTGCTGTATTTGCTGGCATAAAATCCCCAAGTGTAACCCATCAGACAGATGCATATGCCGTTGTTGACCCAAAATTGGGTGTTCAGGCAGTCAGACCAGACTCATGTGTCTGGCTGGTCAGGTCTGCCTCCTATCCAAATGCAATCCTGCCATCAGCTGTCTAGGTCACAACACTTTCCAGCACTTTCCAACAATTGCAGAATTGCATGTGAGTTGATCAGCATCTGGGCTTGTTGCAAACCATTTTGGTCATGCTGAGGGTACTGTGCATGGGTGCCTACAATGTTTCAGATGTGAAGGCAAACTGCAATAGCTGATGCAGGTTGGTCAGGTGGCAGGGAAGCTGGTGAGTGCAGCCTTTCCGGCTGTCATGGACCTCAAGTTTGAACGTGTGTGCCAGCCCTTCATGATGCTGCACGTCAACAGGTCTGCAGCCACAAGCTGTCTCAAGCATAGCAATAGCTACTCATGATTGACAGCCCTTCATGATGCTTTATGCCCTCGTTAAAGCTGCCTTGGTCGTATCAACAGCTACTCATGATTGACAGCCCTTCAGGATGTTGCACGTCAACACGTCTGTTCTCATACAAGCTGCCCTGAGCTTAGCAATAGCAGCTCACATGTGTCAGCCTTTGGAATAGTGCATTCTTTCAAGTCCTGCCTGCGTGTCCAGTTGCTAAGCAGCCACATGATGCAGCAACATCTGTAGTACTGTTTTTGATGAAGCTCAAAACCTGCCTGAAGCACTGTGGGGTGTCTTTGTTATTCTTGGCAGATTTGTTGAATCACAAGATCAGGTTGTTCACTTCGGCAGAAAATTAACAAAGTTGCATAAGAAAAAGGTTGTGATCACATCGATTGAGCTTGAGCTTACTGGCTGGATTTAATGAGACGATTTTTGCAGGTGTGCAGGGCAGGGATATAGAGGAGGACATGGACAGGGGGCATTCTGCTGGCTACTGTGTGATTTGGCTGTCACACATGGATGCAGGACTTGACAATCTCAAGCCGAGACTGTCATGTATGCATGCAAGATCTAGTGATCTCATGCGAGGGGTGTGGTGCAGGTATGCAGGGCGGGGTTATGAGAAGGAGGAGGACATCAGCAGGGGTGGCACGCTACTGGTGAAGGGGCTGAAGAGCATGTGGCGCCAGGCCGCCCCCATCGTGCGCAACACCCTACAGGGAGCCCTCAGGCGCATCATCATGCAGGTATAAGCTGCCTTGATGACAGTTCATGATGGTATTTTCAGTGACGGTAACAGCACTTGAGATAATGACTCACATACTCAAGCTGCAGCTTTCAGACAGAGGATGGCCATCAGTAATTCACCATGCTCTTCGTCTCAGTGTTTCATATTGTAGAATACTTGCGTATTGGGTATGACGTACCGGCGCCATATTGCGTATTTCGTGCACTGCATCTCCGTGATTCGTACTTTCACGTATTGCATATTACATGTTGTGTACTGAGTATTCTGTATACGTAGTATTATGATGTATGGTGATTCACTGATGGCCATAGGCTGAAGCTGCTGTGGTGCTTTGCAGAATGATGTGGCAGCAGCCAGCCAATTTGTGGAAGGGGAGGTGCGGCGGCTGCTGGCGGGCAGCTGTGAGGCCTGGGAGATGGTCATGACAGTCAGACCTCTCATACACTTATCCTCATTCATGCAACATAATATGTCCACTCAGGATCGTGTCCATTCTCCAGTGAATGTTCAATACTGCACATTCATGATTGGACTTGCATTCGTTTTTGTATTTGTATTCGTGTTTGCATCTGTACTCAGATTTACTCAGTGAGACGCCGAAGGTTCTCACCTGCAGCATTGCCAAACTGCTTCTTTTCACCGAGGCTCTCATGAAGATGCCAAAAACCGTAGCGTTTCCTGTTTCTTTTTCCCTACACCTGAATTGGGTTTTTGGAGGCCCTGGCAGCTGATTGAGCGCCACAGCATAGATTTTCCTGTTGCTTTCCTTGCTCTCTACAGCTATTCTGGTTTTCAGGGAGGACTGTGGCGGCTGACTGGGCAGCAGATTGCTGGGGCAGCTGCAGAGGGGGAGCCTGGACCCTCAGGCAGCAAAGGGGCTGGCGGTGAAGGTGGGGGCGGGGGTGATGACGTCAGGGGACCCCATGCCTCCCTGGCTGTCAGACTGCAGGTATGCAAACCAGCTCCATGGACTGTATATATGTATCAGGCTTTGGAGGCTTATTGTATTTGTGTTCATATGATGTATTATGAATGATGGTGAGGGTTACCATGACTCCATGTTGGTATTGTCACGCCCACACCCTGTTTGTGTGCATGCAACAAAGACATGGCGGCGGAGACACAGCTGCTTGGCCTGCAAGTCAGGCAGCAGCCATGATTTGACCGCATCACCTTGACCTCTTGGGCTGTATGTGCAGCAAAGGGACGCTGGCAGGAGCTTTGTGCTCGGGGAGCGGCTGCAGTACGTGCTGCTGCCGGGCCTGCGCACTCAGGACGAGGCGGCCGAGGACCCATTGACCGCCGTCCTGGCGGGCCAGCAGGCCGACTTTGAGCTGTATTGGAAGAACAAGCTGCTGCGGCCCCTGTCAGAGATGTTTGCTGTGTGCCTGAGCCCATCTCAGCTGCATAGCCTGCTATCAGGTACACTGCCTGCATGACTTGTGCTGCTGTGCATGCTCATGACTTTGTAGTGATGATCAGGTTTTCCCCCTCATGATCAAGGGTCAAGGCTTCTTAAGGCTTTCAATGCTTTGGGCCACCTATGTTGCTGCAAAATTGACTGCCCAAGCTGTGGCTGTCAGTTTTGCAGAAGCTGGCTATATACCCCGCTTGATCATGCTGTTCCAACCATCACCTCAATAGCAGCACCTGCATTTGTTGCAGGCCCACACACAATGGTGCGCTTGGACCTGAGCCGGGCGCCAGCCAACAGCGGCGCTGACCACAACAAGCGCAAGTCAGGAGCTCGCCAGACGGGCATGATGAACTTCTACAAGGGCACCATCCGCTGCCTGGGCTGCAAGAGGCACATACCCTCCCCCAAGCTACCCCCCCAGGCGGGGGTGGAGGGGCCGGGGCTGTGTGAAGTGTGCAGTGCCCAAGATGGCAAATGGGAGGAAGTGTATCTTGAGTACACGCAGCTAGCGGATAATTTGGAACATAGGCAGGCTGGGGCGCAGGCCTATTGCGTGAGGTGTCATAGTGGGGGCATGGCAGGGGCAGTTGTGTGTGAGAATGGAGAGTGCCCTGTGTTGTATGCTAGGGTTGAGTCAGCAAGCAGGTTGGTGACTGTGAACAACCTTGTGAAGCGTTTGGATTGGTAGGAACAGTTGTGGACCAGGTTGATTTTCGTCAAAATGTCGAGCAGCAGCAACCAATCAGCGATGTTCTGCAGATCTCTGGTCATAACCAGCAGCTGCATTTGCAATATATGGTCGATCTTACCTGTGTGACTACCTGTGTGGTCACCTGTACAAGGCAGGCCCAAGCTAATTTCAACCTGAATTGTTGGACATTGTATTTGTGTATTGCTGTGTGTTGCGCTTGCTGCAGGCTTCTTTGCCTGTGGGTCATTGGTGCCAGTAAACATTGCCTATGAATATTCGCGCCTGCAGAAGGTCCTGTCCCCGAGTGCTGTGTCCTATGTTGCTTGTTCTGCAATCATTGAGTGCCTGAACCAAATTACAGCTTGACTATGTTTACATATGTTGCGCAACTTGCGTTTCCTGCAATTCCATGCAGGCGTGCTATGCCTGTTTGCTGCATATTTATTGCCTGCTGTGCATGCATGCTGTGACCAAATGCCTCAAGCCCTTCGATTCATCTCATCAGCTGCAACACACAATCATCTGTTTCATGGGCAATGCAGCACTGATAATCACCAGAACAGGCTCAGCAGCTTGAACAATATTACTAAGATTGCACGTGCTAGGTCTTCAAGATTGCATTGAAACATTCTTGCTCGTGCAACAACACCTGTACTTCTGCATGCCACGTGAACAGGGTCCTACAGGGGCTCTGAAAATCCGAGGGTTGCCCACACTATGTGTGCAGATTTGCGGGGGTTGCAGGGCAGTGTGTGCGGGCTACACCAGTAATGTACTGATACCGAGGCAAATTGGTGTGGGCTTCGGCCGTGCACCTTCGGCCTTGTGTTGCGCCCGTTTTGGGTGCTCCCCCCCAGGGGAAAGCGGGGGGTGCAGAGGGCGCATGTGCCCCCCGCCTCGCAATTGCTCTATTGCCTTGTGCACTCTGGCGTGAAGCCAGCTGGAGCTTCTCTCGCTGAACTGCTAGCGCTATAACAATCAAGCCCGTTTTAGCTGAACTGGGAAGTAAACTGGAGACTTTGATCGCGACACGGCGTGCCCATACTGCTGGATTACCTGCGTTATCTCGAAGTGGTGCAGACCGAACGAGGCCGCACGATCTGCACAAAAAGTCGACGACCGTAGCTCGCTCGTTTGCGCGCTGTCCTCTCCAACATTCAGCAGGACTTTACTTCTGGAGCACCATCAAGGCATAGCAGCGTTGACAATAAGCAACATCCGCACGCAGCGGCCAGTCTACCTTGTAGTCTCGGCGCGACAGGCCGCAGGCTTCGGGCATTGGGCGCTGTGAGACCGTTCAAATGCTCCCCCGCGTGGCAGGCACCTTGATTTTGGTGCTTGTACTGGTGACTGGTGCGTTCACCTGTGCAGTAAGTTCAAGTCACAAGACCTACTGCAGGTCTAGCATATCAGTAAGTAAGCCCTCTGGTGCCTGCAGGCTTGCAGCATGTGGCTTGCCAAACAGCAAGTCCATCCCCTGAGTCTAAGAGCACCTTTGAAAGGGCTAAGGAGAACACAATTGAACGCCATACTGGAGTTAATGTGACGACAGGAGAGCAGGTGAACTCTAAAGCAAATTCAACAGCAAACGCCACAGGTAGGACTGCCTCTGCTCAACATAAATTGTACATGTGGCCTGTGGCATATGTTGTCAAGGCAAGCTGCAACGTCATCCAGCTCGCTTTGTGAGCCAGCAACTTTGAATTTTGTCGTTGCTGCCTGCATAGTGCACAAGGGTGTAGCACCGTATCTTTCATCTTCAGCCGTCATCTCATCTTGATTGAGTTGCACTGCTGTTGTGCAGAGTCTCTTGGACCAGCATCAGGGCCGATACATGCGCCATCAGAAGCTCCAAGCATAGCTGAGGGACCTATTTCAGGTATGACTGCATCTCTTCATGCCTCTAGCAAACCACTCTTGCAGCTGGCTCCAACAGCTCATCTGTGTACTCTGCATCATAAAGCGCGCAGCTCATGTTGCGCAGCAGCAATCGCTCAAAAACCAAGTTTCATGTATTGTTGCACAACAAGTTGTAGTCCAGTTGCAGTAGAGGTGGTGTCATGTGATGACTGTCGTGGTCTTGCAGGCCCGCCTGAGGCAGATGCATTAGCCCCTGCCCTTGCAGCAGACAGTCAAAGCAAAGCTTCAGAGTCTGCACAGGATGTGCCCTCGCGATCAAATCCCCATCAACACACACCTGCCACTCCTGGTCTGAGCACGCCCACACCCACGCCCACTCCAACACCAGTCCCTACAAGCAGATCAGATTACATAGGGTAAGCCTGTCACAGTTCCCGAACCTTGCTGGGCACAGCTGCTGTTGCTGATGCGGTTTTGAATAGCATACATCATTATAAGCCATGTGCGCAAATGCAATACAGGCTACCAGCTTTGTTTTTTGACAAATTGCGCTGTGAATTTTGGTAAAGCCAGACAAATCAAGAAAAGTCTGCTGAGGTGTTGTCCAACTTGTGCAGGACAGCAGTGGACAAAAATGTCATGACGCAAGGAGCAGGCGTAGCGTCATCAAGTAGATATGGTTCTGTCATTGCTGGCACACTTGTGGCAGCTGTAGTGACTGTGGGAGTTGCTGGCACAGTAATGGTCTGGCGACGAAAGAATTCAGGCAATTACCAAGGCCTCCATGACACAGAAATGGCAATGATACGGCGAGAACACTGATGCAGCTTTTCCTTTCAGTTGTTTTGTGTGCTTTCGGTTTTACAGTCGCAATGCAAGCTATGAGCAGTGCTGTATGTAGTTGAGTGGTTTATGGTGCTCAAGCATTGAAGTATCCCCAAGCTTTACACAACTTCTGCTGTACCAGTGTCAAGATCAGTAGTAGATGCATTTCATTACTGTCTATCCAGCAGTTCTCTTCTTATCTGCTTGTTCCAGTGCTTGAATCATCCACCCAGCTTGCTGCTAGCGACGCTAGTTCCTGCTTGAAATGCAAATCAGTTCTGACAGCAGTGACCATGATAGGCTAATGCAGTGGACCATGACACCCTGAAGAAACCATATATTCAGTGTAATTGTCAGCCGGTCAACAGTTCATTACGATCATAGCTGGTAGTCCTTTGCAACGGCGCATTGTTGCCATCACGACAATGCTCTACCGCTGCTGCTCAAAGACCAGCTGTGATTCACGCTCAAGTTAGCTGTTCCCTCAGTGTTTCACTGTCATGACGCTCAGCAAGCAGCTTGCAGACACAGCAGCTTGATGCTTGGTTTATGCATCACCCCGCCTTGCATCATGATGATCAATTAAACAGTCTGAGTCGCAATAACCACTGCGAGATACAGGCAGCAAGGCAAGCGCAATTTCCAAACAGCCCAGTATCAAAGCATAAGACACCATCAGTGGAATTGATTCATTTGGCACACGTGCATCCACAGCTGCACCTGGACCTGACGCTCTAGAATCACAGTGTATTCACCTATATTGCAGAGGTGATGTATGTGCATGGTGTTTAACAGCTAGATGCTAATCACACCCAATTACGAGCTGATTCAGCGCGGTAAGGCATCTGCCTTGTGCAGAAGTGCTCCTGAGGGGCATTGCGGTCTTGCTGTTTGACAACAGCAAATCAACCAACAATGAGGGTGTTCTCATCATTGAAGCTGTACTCAGGGACTTCCAGATTGTATGGGGCAGGGCCTTTTCGCACTCTCCCAGAAAGGTCATAGTGGCTGCCGTGGCAAGGGCAGAACCAGCCGCCCCAGTCACCAGCATTGGGCAAAGGCACACAACCCAAGTGCGTACATACACCCACCACAACCAGCCACTGCAGCAAACCATATGTTTGGTTTGTGCTTGCCTCTGCTCTGAACATCCTCAGGAAAGAAACGTTTGACAAGCAGAGCTGTGTCTGACACTTGCAACTGTGTTTGGCAACAAGATTTGTGCCTGTGCAGTGATTCCAAGAACATCTTGTACTACCGATGAGACAATTGGCAGCAGCACATATGCAGCCTCAAAAGAAATAGACAGAGAGCTGGTGCCTGAATGATATCACGTGCCGTACACTGGCCAAGCTTGCCATCAATCAGCAGAAGGGCTGTTGACCCAAGCTCAGACACACGAAAAGGGTCACCTTCTGTGAGCAGCTTATGATTCATGCCCAAAACCATTCAAAAGCGCACCTCAGGCTTCTGTGAGCGGTCATCATCAGACTCTGGGTCACGCAGCTTGGTGATGTCCTCGTCCTTGGCCTTGCCAATCTCCTCCTCTGTTCTGTGCTTCACAAACACTGGCTTGCCCCTCCACTTGACGGTGATGGTGTTGCCTGGCTCAATGTTGGACAGATCTACCTCCAAAGACGCCATGGCCAACACATCCTTGGTTGCCTACACCAGATGGATCAGTGAAGCACCATATGTGACACTCAGAATGCAAAAGTATCCTTAATATATGGTATTCATAAGATGAGGTACAGACATGCGATGCAGATGCTGAGATGCAGATGCTGAGATGCAGCGCCAACGTGTAATACGCAATACGCAAGCATTTTGAAGAATGAATCGCTGAAATCAGGAGCAAGGTGATTCACTGAGATGGACGCATGACAGTGGCAACGTCTTGACAGCGGACAAGCTGCTGCCTGTAGCGGTGCAAAGGTCAAAGCACACACCGTCATAGACAAGATGAACTTCAGCACAGCCAGACGGATGGCTGAGGCGTAGATGAAGCGTCCACCAGTCAGCACAAAGTATGTGAAGGCCCTTTTGCCTGGGTCGCCAGGGGGGAACCTCTCATGTGAGTGCTCATCATAACTGCAGAAGTGTGAACCAAAGGTAAGACCTGATCAGGCGACGAATGCAGTGCAGCCAGTGTGCTGGAACACCAACTGCCAGCTTGAGCTCACTCTATCAGGTTGGTGGGATTCTTCAGAGTATGCTGAGTAGGGGGCAGCCCAGAGGTTGTTGGGGCCAAAGCGGATGTGGAAAAGCCTGCAAGATAACAGAAGCTGTGAGCAATTACCTGACCTGAAGCACAATAATCAGCAACTTAGCGAGTGGCATACTTCGAGACAGGCTCATCAGAGAGCTTGAGCAGCCTGTGGACCTTTCATCTTGATGTTGGAAAGGCAAACTGGCTGCTGAACCGCAAAAGGGCGCAGCAAACTGTCGCACCGCTTGATCACCCAGGCGCGGTGCCAAAAGCTGAAGTCCCTTCCGCAACGACATGGCCGCGCGTTCGCAGGACTGCTCTACAAATCTGCCAGCAGCGCTTGACGAGATGCATGCGGACAACTCGATTCATCACGTGGGAGGTTCTCGGCAGCACAGTCGCCCTTGTTCATGGACCAGCGCCCTTCCAAACGCCCTAGAGGGGCACAGAGACAAGCATGCTGAATTGCGAGAGCTACGCTGAATTGCACTGCAGCATGCTGCTCGACAGAAGTGCAGCATGTGCAGGCATGCAGCTGATGCATACGCATGCCAGAAAGTTGAATCAGGAAGCCTTGACCCAGGCTATCAATTGATGGCTAGTATACTAGTATGGAGATAAATTGCAAGTCAAGCTATTCAGCTATAATATAATATTGTGACTATAGCAAGGCAGAGTTCACGACTTCATAGCAGACCCACACTGAAACAACAAAAATGTGACAGCAGGGCAACATCAACGTCAGACGGCCAGGTCATAGGTTCCTGCTTTTGCATATGACAAAGCTGAAAGCATCATGTGGTATCTTGCTTGGTAAACATGACATCAAAAGGACTCTGCCTCAACTTGAAAGGAATGTACACTGTCAAGCAGCGCATGACCATGAGCAGAGACAGTCCAAGCCAGACTGCCGTCAGCTGTGCGTCATAGTCCCCTACAAACTCCAGCGCAAGCAGCATACAGCTTGCCGCGGGTGCTGCACAAACTGCCATTGCTTTGGCTGCATACTTGAAACCATTACACCCAAACAACACGCCATCCCAGACGAACGCCAGTGCATTGATGGGCTGTGTCAGAATGACCCATGGGTAGATTGCTGAAATGGATGCCAGGACGGCAAGATCCTTGGTGAACAGCCGAGGCAAGGTTGTGCTGGTAACACCCAAGGCGACTGCCAGAAGTGCACCAAGAAGGAGGCCCCAGGCAATCACCTTCCGTGCAATGATCTGCGACACTTCTGAATTGCCAGCAGCGACCGTTCTGGCTAGAAGAGTCTGAGCTGCAACAGCCAAAGAATCTGCTAGCAGCGATGATGCCAGCCACAGCTGCAGACAGATCTGATGGGCTGCAGCATGCGCGCTGTCTGTTCGTGCTGTCACTGCTGTTGCCAATGCAAAGGTGGCTGTGTTTGCCATTGTGCGCAGTACTAGCAACCCTGCAAGCATTTCCCGAGGTCAGCAGGGGCCTTGCCTTTGCTGCGGTTTTGTGTTGCAAGGTATGACTGCAACACGCAGCAACGCAAAGGCACAACATGTTGCTCTGCTGCAGCAGTTGGGAAACGCATCATGGCCAACAGCTGATCAGTCTGGAACCAAATTGCATCTGGCTTGACAGCAGAGAGGGCCATCCTCAGCATTGCTTAGGAAGGATTGCGTAAGTGGCTGACAATACAAATGACAAGGGGATGCAGGCTGACCTGTAGGACCCAGAAACCTAGCTGCACTGTCCAGAGCCCGCCTGCCCTTGAATGAGATGCTGTAGCGGCGAGTCAGCACCACCAAAAGCCCAATTGCTGCTGTAGCCTATTGACATACAGACACATCTTCAGCAGAGACAACCCATGAGCACAATGAGCGCAGCTGAAGCATTGCAGCTCAGCAGCGTGTCTACATCAACAAAGTCAACAGAGCAGCTCTGGCTATATCTGGTACAATTAGATTGATACAGAGAACACTGTTCCCTGTGCAGAACTGACATGCAGAATAGAAAGAAATTGCGCGTCGCACCTGGCCAATGATGGTTGCCCAGGCTGCACCCTTGACGCCCCATCCCAACACAATAATGAACAAGGCATCCAGAAGGATGTTCAGGCCATTGCAGATGAGGGTCGCCCACAGAGGTGATCTGGTGTCCCCCAACCCCCGAAAGACTCCCTGTCGATATCACACCGTTCCCTGAATCCAAGCTGCCCGTATTGTCCTGCTGACATGGTATGATTCCAGCGGTCATGCATCATCTTGTGCAATGCTGTGCGCTATGTGGGCGTCTAAACAGGCTAGCATAGCTGAAACAAACACCAGACTAAGTGGCTTACAATGCCAAATCACATTGACAGCATGTCTTGGCACTTGCTTGACTGACTTCTCTGCCTATCTGGGGCTTGTGCTACTGAATGGCATGTGGAAATAAGCTATACGTAATGTGGCATTGAGAAACAACAGCAGAAAGCGCCAAGCCTAAAGCGGCATACAGTGGCAATAACAATAATATTATGGCTCGTCAACAAGAGACAGAAGGAGAGAAAGATTTGCCTGAAGAACCAAGAGTACAACTGTGAAGGGCGCTCCAAAGCCCCTGATGCTGAGATAGGTCCAGGCATCAGGCCGCATGGCTGAAGAAGTAGAGGCTCCCCATAAGCCCAGGCCCGGACCACCCGTTAACAACAGAAACAAACTCTGCGGAACAGCCAATACAGTGTGGTGACAAAAGGATGTGTTTGTAGAGGACTGTGCTTTAATACTGTATGGCAACCACAGATTAGCAAAGGGCAGAACACAAGCGTTGAAGCTTTCATGATAAGGGACTGAGGCGGGACCATAAGATAAGACATTGTGATGAGAGACTGTGATAAGGCAGGGTGGCATGGCACTGTAAAAGGGCATTTTGATGAAGCACTGTGACAGAGCTTTTCTGCAGCAAGTCCATAGGTGACTGTGACATCATCTTGCTGTTCACCTTGTGTGGCCTGACGCTCTGTAGTACGCAGCAGCAGGTGTGTTACAGTGAGCAGTACAATGCATGCCGCATATGCATGCATTCTGACGAGGGGCCGTACCTCACAGACTCCAACTAGCAACGCCAATAACAGCACTGCTGAGGCTGCCTCAGACACCTCTTTGAAGGAGCCTGCATCAACACCATAGATGTGCGTTCCTGTTTGGCGTTTTCTAGAAAGCATGACTTTCTTGTGTGACAGCTTTCTCTTATACAGTCTCTGGCCTTCTGGGTATACTGTCGGAAAGGCAACATGCAAGGCACTGCAGACATCACATTTGCCGCAGAAATCCATGAGCTATTACAATGTAACACTGGCTGAAGTGTTTCACGCAACAGCTGCAGGTCAAGTTCCAGGTATGAAAACAAAGCGCAGAAGACATACGCCCGTTTACAGCAGACACATTTGATTTGTCTAGATGACTTTGATCGTGCTGGTGGCTGATGCACTCCAGATGCAGGCCTAGGCAAGCATATGGCAAAGAGAGATCACCTTCATGTTCGCCATATGCTGTAGCCACGCTACTTGTGGCCACTGACAGCAGAGGCACATTGAAAAGCTTTGTGATTGTACTGTACACTGAGATAGCAATACCAACCCCAGCAAGCTGTACAGAACCTGCAGTCACAGCGTAGTCAATATATCTGGTGGCTGTACCAATCCAAATGGCAATGCTAACAATGCTCCAGCTTTCAATGCTGCCATCGCTGCTGCAGCAGGTTCAGATGAACTGTACAGGCTCTATGCCATGCAACCACAGTAAATTGCAATTTGCATGACAAGCAAGCCAAGTTGTGAGTAGAAGTCCAAGTGGTTGAGCATGCATTTGCATTGGTACAAAATGGCTCCGGACAGAATTGTTGAAAGGCAGTGCATTGCTTCTATATGCACTCAGCTGGGTCATGCAACCTGAGTAGAACACGTGGTAATGATAGTCATAATGATGATGATGAAGCAAAGACATCTTACCGAGGTGACCAATGAATGCAGTGTCCACAAGGGAAGCGATAGGATCTGCTGCTAGGGTTGCAATGGTCTGCATCCAAACACAGACATCAGCTGTTCTGCATCTCAGGAATAAGACATGATGTGAAGATCAAGTTGCATGCAAGACATACCGGAATAGCCATCCAAGCAATCTTGCCGTCAATGTCCCTGCCACTGCAACAGTGGCAAAGCATTCCTTTACCAAGCGCAAAGTTTGATTGTTTGAGAAAAAAAGAGGTTGATTGCTGTTGAACGTGTCTTCAAGCAATGTCGCAATTGCAATAATGATGCATGACGCTGCACCTCTGTGAACCATCAGCGCCCTCATTTACGGCTGTGCAAGCTACAAAAGCTCTGCTTCCCCTGTCATGCCGTATGCTCTTCGCAAGCCGAAATGGACACCGCAGGTGCGCCCCTTGACGTATGATGTGATGGGGGCCATTTTCCGGATGCCGAGTGCTGCTGCCGGACCAAAGAAAAGATCGTTGTGAATGCTTGGCACTTGAACAGGAGGATAGGTCAACTCGAAGATGTCGCAAGAGGTGGCATCCGCCGCTCATTAACGGCAGACGTAGCCGTGCAGCCCGGCAGCAGCTGACTGAGCAGCAACAAATGGAACCGCCGCCCTAGCCAGCGCAAGTTTGCGTTGTTTCAGTTGCACCGGCCATGCAGGGCCAGTGTCGCAAGCAGCACCCGAGGCCGAGATGTCGCCTTTCTTTCACAACAGCATGCAGTGTCTGCAGCAGCGATATAATCTTTGCTTAACCTCTTACCAGCTTGCGACAAATTTGAGCTCACGGAGGAGCTAGCGCTGGTCAACTGCAACCACCTGGAATGTAAACTCAACACCTTTCACACTGTCGTTTGCGCAAAGTGGCGATCAAAAGCGTACACTCGGTCTTGCTTGCAGATTTAGCGGTAGTCTGTCGCCAGCTACGGGGTAGCTGAGTTTGGACCTTGCACATCCGCGGTCTTTGCTCCTAGTTGATCTGATCAACCATGTCTGACGATGAGATGGAAGGTGAGACTGCGGTGCTTACACACACACTGCTGGAAATGCAAACTTGGTGACACTCAGTGTGTCTGTGTGCGCAGACTATGGGTTCGAGTACTCAGATGAGGAGGTTGGGGAGGAAGATGTTGACATCGAAAACCAGTACTACAACTCCAAAGGTGTGACCATTTGTTGCAAAAGTCGGGTCTAGTTGAACATACAATCAAGTAACTTCTAGTGTAGGGTTGCTGGAAGGCAGTGATCAGACCGAAGCTCTGCGAGGATTCCAAGAGGTTGTGAAGATGGAGCCAGACAAAGCTGAATGGTGGGTTGTATGATGACTTCAAACGCATGCATGCCTCGCTTGTTCGTGCCATCTGCTCTGGACATGAAGCCTTGCTGCTGCATGCTGCAGGGGATTCAAGGCTTTGAAGCAAATAGTAAAGATCCACTTCAAGCTTGGCAATCATGTTGACATGCTGAAATCCTACAGGTGCAGCAAGAATTTGACATGCATTACATTGCTCACTTGCAGTCGCGGACATGCAGTGTATAACTAACATGCTGCAAGTGCTGGATTGTGACTGGGGAAAGATGGATGCATGCATATGCTGACATTCTCCTGTTTTGCAGCGAGATGCTGAGCTACACAAAATCTGCTGTGACACGAAATCAGAGCGAGAAGAAGATCAACAGCTTGCTCGATCATGTCTCCCAGTCCTCTGACATGAAGCTATTGCAAGACTTCTACAGCATCACCTTGTCGTCCTTGGCTGAGGCCAACAATGAACGCCTCTGGTTCAAGACTCAGCTGAAGCTGTGCGGTCTGTGGTTCAAGCTGAAGGAGTTTAGCCGCATGCACAAAATACTGAAGGAATTGCACAGGTCAGTCCCACAACAACCAGTTGCAGAGCTATTTCTCAAACAGCCTGTTCAAGCTTTGAAATCTGTGGACGTACGTGATCTTTGCATATGGCGCTGCTTATTGTCATCGAGGCTCCTGCTCTGATGCCTCATGGCATAGAGTTGTAATCCTTCTTTTCTGTCCCCATTCTTGCATGTTGCCCAATGTTCACATGCATGACAGCTCTGCGACAGATCACGTGATCTTAGCCAGCAGTCAGTGTCTGAGTGTCATGCAGAGCGTGTCAAAACCCAGACGGCTCAGAAGACTTGAAAAAGGGCACACAGCTGCTTGAAGTATATGCCTTGGAGATTCAGATGTACACTGAGCAGAAGAACACCAAGAGACTAAAGCAGCTGTACCACAAAGCGTTGACTGTCAAGAGCGCCATACCACACCCCCGCATCATGGGAATCATACGAGAATGTGGCGGCAAGATGCATATGCACGAGCGCATCTGGTCTGAAGCTGCCACCGACTTTTTTGAGGTAGGCAATCTCTGCAAAGATTCCTATCAGGGACGCAATGGGCATGCTAAGGGATGCAGCTGCGGTCTGCACTTGGGTGCACTGATGTTCTCATGGCTTGCTTGGGCATGTGAAATGAAGGAAACCTCAAATGCATGAGTCTGTACAGAAATTCTCTGCCTATGCAGAAAGCCTCTGCCTGTGTTGTAATTGGGTGCAAGTCAGACTTTCCACTATATGCAATGTTTTGACTCTCAGTTGTTTGCTTTCTGCTGCTGCCTGTTGCAAGTCTTCTTTCCATCAGAACAAATTTGGTGGTATAGCTGATGATAGTGTAAGACATCAGTAGCACACCTGGCTGAACACATGGGTTGTGCCACCAGCTGCTGCAATGTAGGACTTTGTAAAACATTGCAGATTGCCTTAAGTAGCAACTAAACAGCAAACAAGCAACTCCTGCATCAGTCTACCAAAGTCATGAGTGCTTGCGTTCACACAGACTGAAAGCAGCTTGACAATCATATTCAGAGCAAACCTCTGCAGATGAACATGACTGACCTTTTGCGTCAAGTCAGGACAATGGCTGCAGTCCAAAAAGGCTTTTGTTGGAATCATGTGGAACTTGCCGTGCTGTCAAGACTTGCTTTCTGATACAAGGCGCATGACCTCCTGGAGGTGATGTGATTGCTTGTGCTGTTTCGCAAGAAGCGAGCTGGTGAGAATCATGTTCTGAGCTGGCAGAGTTGCAGGACAGCTTACACAAATAGCACAGAGCTCTGTTCCGGTCTGCTATGCGTCTTGCCGCCCTGCTGAGCTCCGCCACAGTTGAAGCTGCTCCTCTTATCAGCACATCATCCACTATGATTAAGATCTTAGTTTTGGTCCAAGTTTTGCTCAACAAGACTGGCTGGTTGTTTTGCACCACATTGCTGAGCAGCAAACACACGCCCCTGAAACGCTTGCTGTCTGCAACTTGCTTTCAAGGTATAAAATCAGCCTTGGTGTGACTCTCGAAAGCCTGTGCATTGCCATGTGTGCTGTTAATGTACGTCAACAGGCGCCTACCATGCGCATAGGGGCCTTGTGACATACATCAACAGCGCTCATGGCACTGCACAGGCTTTCAAGAATCATACCAAGGCTGGGCACAATCAGCTGCTGAGCTTGCCTATAGTGCTTGGCTGGCTGATGTTATGAAAAAAACATGCACAGGCTTTCAAGAACTATGATGAGGCTGGTGCTGTGCGCGCATTCAGTGCCTGCAGTAATGAGTCCTGGCCTTGCAAAATTAGCATAGCTGAACAGTGGTGTGCAAAGGCTTTCAAGAGCTATGATGACGCTGGTGCTGTGCAGCGCATGCAGTGTATCAAGCATCTAGCGCTGGCCTTGCGTCATCAGCATGCCTGGACATTGTGTGCACAGACCCTCAAGAACTATGATGAGGCTGCTGCCGTGCGGCGCATTCAGTTCCTGCCATACCTGGCACTGGACTGATATCATCAGCATGCCTGGACATGGAGTGCGCAGGCTCTCAAGAACTATGATGAGGCTGCCGCAGTGCAGCGCCTTCAGTGCCTACAGTACTTTACCTTGGCCTTGCATCATCAGCATAGATGAATGACGGAGTGCACCGGCATTCATGCAATGAGGCTGGTGCAGAGCAGCAGATATAGTACTGAAGAAACAGCATGCTAGTGCAAGCTGTGCTGATCTTGTATGAACAGCATGCTTGGATGTTGTGTGCACAGGCTTTCAAGAACTATGACGAGGCTGGTGCTGTGCGGCGCATTCAGTGTCTGAAGTACCTGGTGCTGGCCAACATGCTGATGGAGAGCAGTGTGGACCCCTTTGACGCTCAGGAGGCCAAGCCCTACAAGAATGACGGGGAGGTACTGGCCATGACCAACCTGGTCAATGCATACCAGGATAACAACATCATGGAGTTTGAGAAGATACTGCGCACCAACAAGTAAGCATGAGTTTGAGAAGATCCTGTGCACCAACATGTACGCGTGAACTTGAGGTTTTCAGAAGGTTTTGCAACCAACAAATGCACAAATTGTTGAGAGAAGATTGGGCACTGGTATGCAAGCAAGGTGTATGCCTAAATGTTGCATACAGTGCTGTTTGTGGTGCAAGGGAGGTCTTCTAACAGACACGGCTGGCGAGCAATCAGGCAGTACTCAAGGTCACAACCCTGCGACAACTGTCTTGCATCTGTCGTGGATCTTTGAGCTCACATGCTGGGACAGGTCACCTTGGCTTCAATTTATTGTGTGCCTGATACAGCCCGCGTATTTTCACGCATGCATCCTGTGGGCAGCTTGACTTCCTTAGTTTGCAGTGTGCCTTGGGGATTCGCAGCTTGCATGTGCTTGCATTTTGTTTGCAGGACAAAGCTTGTCATGCACATCCCAGCTGCCTTGATGCGTGTGCCTGATGCTCCTGCTGTTGCAAACAGAAAGGAAGCGCGCCAAATGCGGCTGGATTGGGCTTGGGGATTAGGCGTTTTGTCGCAACCTTACCACCTTTTGAAATCTCTGCGATGCTGCCATGCCAAAGGGAAGAGGGTGTAGAGTAGAACTGCTGTGCATGCAGGCGCACCATCTATGACGACCCTTTTGTCAGAAACTACATAGAGGACCTGCTCAAAAACATCCGCACACAAGTTGTGCTTAACATAGTGCAGCCCTACACCCGCATCAGGATCCCTTTCATATCCAAGCACCTCAACATCCCAGAAAACGATGTAGAGCAGCTGCTGGTTTCCCTGATTCTGGACAAAAGGATACGAGGCCACATTGATCAGGTGCAGACACTGTCCTTCTCTACATGTGACAAGCCTTGCTACCTGAGCAGCTCACAAGCACACCACATTTCACCACACCTTGTTGTTCGCACTCTGATCTACACTTTGCTGTTGTTGGATCTGGGATGCCAGTCAGTAGTGGTCACATGCATCATCAATGGTTGCCTGCCCTGACTTCTTGTTGCATTGCAGGTCAATCACTTGCTAGAGCTAGGTGACCGCAGCCAAGGCAAAGACAAGTATGAAGCCATTGACAAATGGGCAAAGCAGCTCAATGCACTACATGGAACAGTGATCAACAAGCTGCAAGCGTAGCTTGGCGCACTTCTGCCATTGCCCCTTCCCTCAGCCCTCCAGTTGTCTGGCTTGCAAACGCTGCACAGCTGCTGTACAATAAGCTAGCATTTCCTTTCCGCTTTGCAATGTAATGTGCATGTTTGCTGCTGTTACCTCACTTTCTTGCGGCTTCTAAAGTTTTGTCATATGCGCAAAAGGCATTGCAACAGGCTGACGCGCGAAGGCACGACCTTCAAGGAAGATCCATACAGCTAGCGCTCTTCACAGTTTGTCAAAATTTTAGAGCAAGCCGTCAAGTTGTATGGTCTGAGTCTGACAGTTTTCGATGGTGGCCGTGCACTGCCACTGCAAAGGCGGAACACATTGCACGACACACAATGATTCGTACATGACATTTGCATGACGTTTGATCAGCTACAGAGGTCTGGCTCTATCACAATGCAACAATAGCAATGTTCAACACATCTCAAACAAGAATTCCTTTCTTTAAGTGGCATTGAAATGCAGCATGACATTCACTCTGCCTGAAGAACGCTCTCGCACGCTGTCACGAACTCAAAACAAAACGAAGCCTCCGGAAGCCACCTTTCGTGTTCTGAACCTTGTATTCAAACGGGACATTGATGCATTGCGCAACACCAGTATCAAAGACATGATACCAAATGAAATGAATAGCGAAACAAGCATAAATATGAAATGAGTTGTCAGCAACAACGAGCAGAAAAGCAGCATAAAGTCAGAATTGCAAATGTCAGAACTATGAGAATAAAATAATAAAACAAGACATGCAAGTCTGCAGCTGTGAGGCAACAGCTAGCACATTTCTTTTGTCCATACATGTATATGTGTGTCTCCATCGTGAGGTCTGGCTGATTCAGGATGTCAATTGCATCAACTTGATAGTGCCTTGACTGTTGGCGGAAAGCAGAATCTGAGAATGAGGCTTCCAGCAAACAGCACTGATGAACTGAGATGGGTCCTGACCGTGTGAGTTGCTGGCTACTTCAGCAGCAGTGGAAAAGAAACGACGGCAAACAGGCTTGCACATGGCCTTGTAATATACATACACCTGCAAGCAACACGCTTTGTTTGGATCCAGAAACCACATTAACAAGGGGAGCCTGGTGCTGTAAGAACAACAACAAAGGCATGTGATGCAGAGGCAGTTGATTGCGTCTTGTACACCTGGTCATTGGATTGCAAAGCCTGCCTGGCAAGCGTTCTCGATCGATGGGTGTATTGATGAGTGAATTGCAACCCGTAACATGCCAAAATCGAGGCAAAGGCGACAGGCAAATTGATGGCAATCACACTGCTGAATCATTGGCCATACCTCATTGGTTTCACTGCCACATGCAATGAAGTCACTGTCCACACTGAGCCCAACAAAGTTCTTCTCATTGTTGTGCCCACTGAAGGTCCTGACTGGCGTGCAGGTCTTGGTGTCCCACAGCCGCAGAGTGCTGTCTGTGGAGGCTGAAACCAATTCACTGCCATTCAGAAAGCGCACGTACGACACAGCCTTGCGATGCCCTGCAGGTCACAAATTCAGTCACAACTAAACTAGGCAGAATGCTGTCTGTGGAGGCTGAGACCAATTTACTGCCATTCAGGAAGCGCCCACTACACTGCCTTGCGGTGCCCTGCAGGTGTTGCAAGCTTTTGCTCAGCCAGGCTAGTCAGCAAAAGATTGTACGCAGAGGCTGTTGCTCTGGGTGGTTGTGCAGCCTGAGCACATCTTTGCCATAATTAACAATAGTACCAATGTCGTCATCATGTCTGAAACCTGGTATGAAGGTTCTAGCATAGCAATACAACGCTGACAGTCCAACATTTGCCCTGACATGCTTGAGCTGACTGAAGTTTCAGCCACATCTTGCATCAGGCTGCACTCAGTCTGACACGAGCTCAGGGTAGCTACACTGTTTGTGATATGCGCTACACCTTCAAAACAGCTAGTCGGTTTCAAAGTCAACCTGACGGGTGTTAAGAGCAGATGCACTACTTATTGCATACATGACAAGTTGAAACAGTTGAGTCGAGTGCAGATGCACTGTTTGTGACATGCTGGGCAAATTCAGGTAGCAGGTCACCTTTGAATACATGCACAGCCTTGTCGCTTTTGCGCAGATCGTAGCTGAGTACCGTGTGGTCTGCAGCTCCAACAGCGATCTCATACATGGACTCTGTGTTGTACTTGGCACAGCACACATTGGCCTTGATGTCTATCTCAGCCACGTGATTGGCCTGATTGGTTGACCAAATCTGCAGGTCACATGAACAGGCATGACGACATTGCTGAACTGTTGAGCTGACGCCAGCATGCTTGTTTGTTGCCATGCACAGCAGATGCTGAGGTTGAAGGGGCGCTTTTGCTTCTGCACAGGTAATGTCAAGCCATACTTAGGGCTTTGGACAGCATGGCCCTGTATTCATGAGGACAGACTGCAGATACCCTCAATACACATGCACTCACAGCAACATGGCTCAAACGTCATTATCGCAGACCAAATGCTGGGCTTATTGATGACAGCAAAAAAACAGCTTCTAACAATACTGCAATAGATCGCATACATTCATGACACAGAGGCTGCACATGATCTTAGGCAAAGTACATGAAGAGCTGTCAAACAAGTTCAAAACAAGCATTGCTGGCTGCAACGAGCCACTGCTGAATTGTGATGGGACACTGCTGTGCAAAACGCTTGTCATAAATGATAATCTAAGTCTGTATGTATGAGCAGCAGCGTACCTTGACCATGCCATCATCAGAGCCTGACATGAGCAGCATGGGGTCAGTGTGGCAGAAGTCCACGCTCCAAATACGCTTCTCATGAGCCTCATATTCCGCCACATTCTGCCCAGTGTGGATGTCCCATACATGCACCACCCCTTCATAGTCGCTGCTGGCCAGATAGGTCTTCAAGTACCTGTTGCGATTAGTGTTACATCAGATGTGGACGTCATTGTTTCAATCAGCAAATGCTTATGCATGCCAAAGCAATGGCATATGCAATTGCACTAAGGCAACAATGCTGCTTTTGCAGCGGTGACTTATGCAATACAATGCATGCAACTCCAACAGTCATATGCTAAAGGCATCACAAGTTGACAACACTGGCTTGTGGAAGACAACACAGCTGACTGCTGTAGCTATACCATGTGCCATAAGCATAAGTATAAGTTGATGAAGAGTTGACTGAAGAGGGCAGCTGCAGACAAACACAGCACAAGAAAAGGCAACAGCTGTGCCAAATGCTATGGGCTTCTAATCTGCTTCTGATGGCATCATCAGGTTTGCCAGTGACAGATTCGCAGACATACATAGACAAAAGAACAACGGTGACTGAGCTGCCAGGCAAAAGCTGCTGATTGGCATACATGTTCCAGGAGAGGCAGCTGAGCGTAGAACAGGTGCCCAGCTCCTGGCCGGGCAGCAGATCTCAGCGCAACAGTGCTGATAGTAGCAGCAGTAACAACAATCAATAACAGTGCCAGTGACAGACAGTGCCAGGAGAATTATTACTTGTTCCATGAGAGGCAACTGAGCTTGGAGCGGGTGACCAGCTCCTGACTGGGGCAGTGGGTCTCAGCGCCTGGGTTGGCCATAATAGCGCTGTACTCGTAGATGCTGATGCGCTTGGATACACCAGCCGTTGCAAAGACCTGCATGCCAGGTGCTGGTAAGTACAGCCAGGACATCACACTGGTTGGCAAGTTGCTGTCACAAAGCCTTGCATGAAGAAATGTCACACTAACTGGGGCATTGGGTCTCAGCGCCTGGGTTGGCCATGATAGTGCTGAACTCATAGATGCTAATGCGCTTGGACACACCTACTGTGGCAAACACCTGCATGCAAGGCCCTGGATCTATTCTTGCATGCTGTAGGCTTGATCACAAGTGCCATGAGTTTGATGATGCATTCTATTGGCTGGATTGAGACGCATGCCATGGCCCAGGGTTCAGTTCTGCAAAGAAGTGCTGGGAAAGTCATGAGACACAGCACACAACACTTCATGCATGTTCATGACTTGGATTACCTCGCTGTCCCTGTCAAACTCAATGGAGGACAAGATACTGGATGAATGCTGGTTGCTGGGCCGCAGCAGCTGGGCAGTCACTTTCAGCCGCCCACAGTGTGTGAAGACCGACAGCATCCGTGAGAACTCTGCCAGGCTCTCATCAGCAGCAGGGCCAGTCACTGCGGAGGCCTGTTGCCCCTGTGCTGCTGAGTGCTGTTGCCCTTGCACTTCCGAGGGCTGTTGCCCTGGCACTGCTGCTGCTGTCTGTTCTGATTGGCTCGACTGTGGATCTTCAAGCTTGACAGCTGACTGATCTTTTGAAGATGTCTGGCTGCTGGCATTCCCCTGTGCCATGACAGTGGCGACTGAGCAAACATGAGCGCTGCAAAAACACTTGGCAGTGCAAGAGCATCAGCACTAGAACGTGTTGCCACAGCAAAGAACAAGGCAACACTTCTCAACAACATCAGAATCAAGAGCCAGGCACATGCGTTTGAAGGTCATATGGGAAACAGCCAAGCCCATGACCTACAAAGTCATGATTTCACTGTGCAGCAATGCAATCCTCATGTGATTCAAACACAAACAGATTCTGCCTTCAGTATCAGCATAGACTGTTTCACGTTAGTCCATTTCTGATATTGTACTGCAGGTGATGAGTCCGTAGGAGTGATACGTGAGACAGAATCCATACCTTGGGACTAGCAGATGTCCTGGCAGAAACAGCATTGGCAGAGTGCATTGAGCCATTGCCATTGCTGAGAGGGTCTAGAACAGCGCTAGAGTCTGCAGGCGGCTGCAGCACCACACCCTGCTCCTTCTTCGCACGCTTTGGCCTGGGCTGAAGCTGAGGAGCCGTGTCACTGGCACGGTGCTTGTTTGTAGCAGAGCCATTAGCTGGCTGCTTAGAGACAGCCAACTCATTGGCCGGCTGATTTGATGGGAGGAGCTTAGCAGCAGCGTCAGTGGCAGGGTGCTTGGAGGCAGTAGAACCATTGACAGTGTGGCACGAGGCAGCAGCACCATTGAAAGTGTGCTTTGATGCTGTGGAACCGTCAGCAGCATGGCTGGAAGCAGCAGCACCATTGGCAGGCTGCTGAGAGACAAGCTGCTTGGCTGGTAGCAGCTGAGAAGCAGAACCATTGGCAGCAGCATCATCAGTATGATGGTTGGAGGCAGGCTGCTGAGATGCCAGGATGTTGTCAGTGGCAGGGTGGTTGGTGGTAGGCTGCTTGGAGGGGAGGGGGGGCACCAGGGTGGGTGCAGCAGACTTGCCAGCCTTGCGCAGGCGCAAGTAGCACTGCTGCAGATCCTCAAACTGAGACAACACTCGCCGTCTTCTTGCTCTGCATGGCGTACAAAGTCAGCACTGGAGCAGTAAGTTTTGACTCGATCCTGACATTTCTTTATTGCCTATGCACGGTGTCCAATCGTCCATAAGTTTATTGCTTGTCTGCTTGGTCACCCCTTTAGCACGCATCATTACTGCTGCACGAAGCAGGACACAGGGCAACATGCAGCTTGTGCAAGAATCTTGCATTGACTGCATGCCAATCAGCGCTTGAGCACGCAGAATTTATCCTGGGAATTGTACCAAGCAAGCAGCACTCGGCTATATGTGCAGCGGCCCTGTCACACTCCTGTCTGGCATGACACATAGGGATAGCATTCACACCTGACAGCTGCTTCCTGAGTCATGCTTGCTGGCGGCATCTCATCTGGTGGGGATGCCCCAGCCGCAGCACTGTGACCAGGGCCAGGGCCCGCACTGCCCTGCCCTGCTGGCTGCTGCAGCGCAGCCTGCTGCTGGTGGAAATGCTGAAACGCAAGGTGGCGTGGATGTATCTGCATAGAATGCTGCCGCTCCATCTGTGTAGGCAAAGGCACTGCCGGTGGATGACTGCTGACTGCTGCTGCTGCTGCTGCTGAGGTAGATGTTTCTGCTGTCACAGGCATGGAGCTGTGTTGTTGCGCCTGAGCAGCAGGGGACGGGTATGGGTGTGCAATCATGAGGTACCCGTTGGATGTGCGAGACAGCCGAGGCTGCGACGGTTGACCAGCCGCAGCTGCGGAGGCTGCTGCCACAGCTGCAGCAGCAGCAGGCTGCTGGCTGTCAGACAGCGCTGGCTGCAGGTTGTTGCCTTCGTGAGCCAGGACAATGCCAGGTCTTGTGGAGGCTGGTTGAGGCTGGATTGCTGCTGCCGCTGCCGCTGCTGCGGAGATCTGCTGCTGCAAGGAGCCAGCTTGAGCAGAAGATGCGCTTGATGGCGGTGTGCATCTGACTGCTGGCCGAATCTGGCTGCCTGCGGGCGCTTGCAGGGTCTGTGCATGCGAGGCGGATCCAAGGGGAGCTTTGGCCTGCGCTGTGTCTGCAGTGTGGTGTGTAGCATCGACGACAGGACCCATGGCTTCCTGTAGGCGGTCCTGCAGCAGCTGTGTGCTGGACTGACGGGCCATGAGCGGCTGCTGATGCGCAGGGGCCTGATCAGACGGTGCGTTGCCATTGGGCTGTCTTGCAGCCACTTGCTTGATGTCTGAGTCAAGCAGCTGCAGCTCTGACTGCAGCTCCCTCAGCTGCTTAGCCTTCTGTTGCCTGCATGCACACAAGAGTGGTCTTCAGTGCATGCCTTGCATGCACCTATGCTACCCAGGCACGCACTGTGCGACCCAGGCGTGCCTTGTATTCACATGCGCTACTCAGGCAAGCCTTGCATGACCTATGCTACCCAGGCATGCTTTGCATGCGCCTATGCTGAACAGGCACACCTTGCATGCACCTATGCTACCCAGGCATGCAGCTTCCCGTTGCAGCTGTGCGAAGGAGTTGTTGAGCTTACTTGGAGTGGCGCAGGAAGTGCAGAAGCAGCTGCAGATTGCTCTCAGCGTCTTGCTGCTCAAGAGCAACCTTGCGCTCCCATAACACTTGCAGCAGCTTGTTGACCTCTGCAAGCTTGAGCTGCGCCTTGTCATCTACCAGCAGCTGCACAACTCGGGCAGAAGGCTCGACCCTGCTGCCAAGGTCAGCCTCACGTACCTTGCCCAGCACCTGAGGAACAGGAGAATGGTTGAGCAAGCTCAAAAAATGCTATTTGCAGCAGACTTGAGCCAGCACAAGGGCCATGCCTTAGCCAAGAGGAAATTTGGGTGAATCTTGTCGGCTGTGACGTAGGTGGAGCAGGACGGACAGCTCTTCTTGTTCTGGAGGTGCATCGTGATGCACTGATAACAGAAGGTATGCCCGCAGTCGGTGACAAAGGGGTCTTTGATCATGCTCATACATATTGGACACGAGAAATCGTCCTCGTTCAGTCCGAGCAGCTCGGATGCAGCAAGCTGCATCTCATCCTCTGGCTTACGCCGACGCCTAGCCAATTGCTGGGCGGAGTGGCTCATAGCGACCGAGGGTTACCACGACAACACCCTTCTCAAACGTGCCCGGCACCGTCAGGCTCATACTCAACGCTTGCTGAGGCTCCACATGCAATGACGACAGTAAACATGTTTACACCTAGCGCGCTGCGGTCCTACAGTTGAGTCTGTGCTATCTTCGGCCAGCCATGCTGTTGATCGCTCCAGCGACTTGCTGAAGTGCGCCACGCCATGAGCTGCCTGACTAATCCGGAGCTGCTATCACGTGGGGCCCCATGGGTTGCAGATGACCCGAAGGACAGGAGACAAGCAGCCCTCTTCGGTCACAAGTCAGACTTCTTGCTGTATGCATCTGTAGTTGATCTGAACATGCAACAGCAAGGTGCTCTTGCTGCGTTAGATGTCATGCAACGTCTGAACATTGCGCATGACTCCCAATTGCAAATTAGGACTGAAAGCTGACATGGTGTTGCTCACCTTGCAAGAGCGCTGACCTGGTCCTGGCAGGACACAAGAAGCTTGAGTGGCAGTCATGAGTTCTGGACATGCACAGCCTTCTGATGGGTCTCTGACAGACAAATCAAGCACAGCATCATTACAGGAAGGGAAGTCTTCAGTAGCCATCCTGTTTTATTGTCACTACATCTAGATGAGCATGCTTGACGTTGATGTTTGCTGAGGTGCCACTATCTGTACTCAGCAGGTCAGTCATCTGCTGTTGCCCAAAGGTCAGGAGCCATGGCAAGAACATCATCCAAAAGCCAACGTGGACAAGTTTGGAGGGCCCACACCCGGTCCTTGACAGTGACAGGGTATCAATGCGTCCATGGGCAACATGGGCTTGGCAGCGAACACCAAACAGTAGCAAGACAGTGGGTGTATGATGAGTCTACTGGCATGATTATGAAGTGTGTTGATTGCAGCAGCTAGGCACAGGATCAACACGACTTCATTGTCATCAGGTGGGGCCCCCCCAGCTGGAATTGCTTGTGCATGTGGCGCAAGATTCCTTTCAGTAATATTGCTTGAACAGATGAGCTAATGCCAACCTTATGAGTGCACCTCATGTTCAGCTGCATTCACAGCTAGCGACAGCAATCGCAAGACGGTTTCCTTTGGTAGGCCCATGATAGAATCTTTTGTGCCTTCAAATTGTGTAATGTAGGGTGCCAGCAGGGGGTTTTCAATCATCAATGCTCCAGCACACTTCATCACAGTGCCCTCTTCAACCACTTGGTCCACAATTTCTGATGGGATTGGCTTGAAGTGAGTCTGCAGAAGAATGAACATTGCCTTTACTCTGCACCAACTAAGCAGGCATATTTTGGGCAGCCATTGCATCACAGCCATTGCATAAAAGCGAGTGCCGCACCCATGTCATGTCCAGAGCGCTATATGACTGTCCAGATTCAAGCACAGTGCAGCGGGTGCATCCTACTGTGCCAGCTGGATTCTCAGAGTAACCTTGTATGAACTCCTTGGCCTGTAAGGGTATAAACCTGAGGGACAAGATTAGGCAGAGTGTGAGAACATAGTCAAGTGCAAGCAGACTCTGCACTGCATCTGACAGCACGTGCATAGTGTTTCTAGGCGCCCACCTGTTGTGGTGACGCAGGTTTCTCCCTGATCTTGCCTTGATACACGACCACCTGGTCACAAGTCAGCAAGTAGCCTTGCATATTGTCTTTCTGGGCTTTCAACCGTTCACAAATAGCAGCCGCTTTGGCTTGTGCCAGAAGTGCGACCAGTTGAGCAGGGTCAGCTCCGCGATCTCCAAGTGCTTGCTCATCAATGTCTGCTGTGACAGTCTCATATTGAAAGCCATACTGCTCGGACAACTCTTGCATGATGCCTGCGCGACACATTGGCTTTGCAACAGCGCGCAGACAACCCGTAACGTTCATGAGTCTGACCTTGACGAGAATATGAAGACGATCCCAGCAAGATGCGCGAATTTCCTGCTGGCCACTTGGATCGAAGGTCTGCGCTGGTCGACGCCATGCTGTGCAGGCGGTGTCGACGTGCAGCGAGCGTGCAGACAGGACAGCGCAATGCCAAAGGTCTACATAACATGTGATTACACTACAGGCCGCTTTATGCCATCACACTGTGTGAAGGTTGTGTGTTATCGAAAGTTTTGATTGGCTGTAATCCAGCTCCGAGACCAGACTTGCACAGCACGAAGCATGAGCGCAGCACAGACCTCAGCATGCACAGCACAAACGAGCTGTTGTTGCCTTGCGCAATACTGAGGCAGCCTGTTACCGCAGCTTAATCACATGCCTCGACGCGTTGTGTACAAGGAAAAGCATACGTTGCATCAGGGGGTGAATTGACGCGACGCCAAGATGTTTCGGGTGCGTAACAGCTTGACTGCGTTGTAGGTTTATTGGGAGCAGCTGCTTGCGACTGTGTCTGACTACCCCTGTTTATTCAGGGATGCATATTTGCCGTGAGATCTCCAGCTGACAGCAGTATCACAAATGTGGTTCTCTCTGCAATAGGTGTGCCCTAAAGAGCTCGGCCCCGCACTCAAGTTGCTTGCTTTGGCCCTGCACTGTAATTCAATACCGTGACTGACGTCTGTACAGGTCAGCATGGCGGTCAGACACTGCCCAGTCATGTGACGCTGGCTAAAGCCACACACGTGGTCCTTCAGCACCAACAGCAAGCAGTATATGCTGAGGCTGTTCAGCAGCAGAAGATCCTTGTCAGCCACTTTTGGGTCCTGGCATGTGCTCAGGCTCAGCGCATGCTGCCCATAAGCAACCCAGTACGCTTGATGTGCACACTTCCTATGCATCGTGATCAGTGAGCATCATGATGGCTTTTTTTGCATTTGCAGCTGCACAAGCCATTCCCTGATGCAAACGTTCAAGGAGCTTCAGGTGACGTCCATGCATTCCTCAGCCAATGCTAGACCTTTTGTCACTCTGGAGTACTGCTCAGTGTGTTGAGTAACTATCAAACATGCTCTCGAGCACAACCTGGCTGTGTTGTGCAGCATGTGGCATATCTGTCACGTCCTTTGTCGGCCTGCAGCGGCAGGTTCTTTTGCACATGCTGCATTGCCTGGGAGTTGATGTGCAGAAAGAGATGCGCTTGGCAGCTGTGACGCACATTGTTGCTCAGGATGTCGACGACAGATCTTCCAAAAAGCTGGAGCATGCTCGCAAGTAGGTGCCGCAAATGCAGCGTCAGCAAGGCATCTCTTTTCAGAAGGTGCTGTCTACTGTTACTGTTGCTCATGGTCATGCTTGCACTGCAGGCCAGAAAATACAGGCAAGATCAGCATTGTCAACTGCAAGTGGATATATGACTGTCTCTGCCAGTGGAGTCTGCTGCCTTCAGGTCAGGCTTGGCCTGTTCCATCCTCCTTCTAGGTGCACTGCTCAATACTAACATGTGCTTGTGAGTAGCAATCCTGCATCTTGCATCCCTGCCGTGAGTCCACACTTCACATGCATCCGAGTCATGTCAAACAAAGTTGTTGTCAAGAGAATGGCTGCATTGTTGTTGTAAACAGCAGCAGCACATCTTTGCATGAGCTTGCCCTGAGGCTCCTGATGGGTGGAAGCCTCGCATGTGCAGGCAGCTACCTGCAGAACTGCTCTGCAGCAGAAGCCATGGTCTGGCTTGATGCACCAGAATTCACTGACAACCAGCCTGCAAGCCTGCCACAACACCCCCGCTCAGCTGGGCTTGCCATTGCTGCCCCCAATGCTACTTTTGTTAGCCCACTGCCTGGCCCTGTTGGTATCCTTGCACCTGCTGTCAGGGGATCAGCAACCAAAGCCCTGCCGGCAACAGCACAAAAGCAGCAGCCTGCTATTGTAGCACAGCAAACAGCTGCTGCTACATCAAAGTTGGAGCCTTCTGCTGCTAATGCTGCTGGTCAGCAGAGTGCACGAGCAAGTGGAAAGCGTCCCAGAACAACAGCGACGCCCACAGGCATGGGTACTGGCTCAGCCAGAGGCACAGGCAAGCGCGATTCTGGCAGTCATGCACAGGGCATACCTGATGCTGCCTCAGAACAGGTAGCAGCAGGGAGAGAGAGCTTTGGAGGGACGCAGGGTGCCATCACAGGGCTGACTTGCATGGCACTGCAGAAGCATAATGAGGTTCAAGCTGACACGACTCATCAGCCACCTGCCCTGGGGCTAGATGTGACAGACACACAGGCCATGGCACAGCAGGTCAGTTGCAAACAGCCTCACTGAGACTTCAGACAGCCTGTTGTTCAAACAGATCTTGTACAGCGCACAAATTCACATGCTGCCTGTGCTCAGATCCTAGCATGCACAATGAGCGCCCATGCTGACTGCACCAAGAATGATTTTGCATGGTGAGCATTTGTGTCCATGCCTCACGCCCATGTTCACAGTATCACGATGAATTTGGCCAGCAGGCAAGCCCTGTGAACATGAGATGCTGTGATGCTGAGGCAACCCTGCTGAAACCAGAAGCACTTGCAGGTTGCACAGGCAGAGGCAGCCACTGCAAGGTTTGTCGCTCAGCTGGATCAGCCATCTGCAGAAGACCATGCAGCTGAATATGCGCAGCTGCCTGCTGACCTCCAGCATGCTCGCGGACAGCAGCAACAGCAGAAGCAGCGACAGCAGCAGCAACAGCATCAGCAACAGCAGCAGCAGCAGCAGCAGCAGGCGTCAGATACAGAGAATGTGTCTGAGCAGCAAACACCTGCTGCTGCACTCAGCCATCAGCCAAAGGCTGCCTCAGCACAGGCAGGCAGGGAAAAGCAGGCAAGCAAGCGCAGAAAGACTGCAAGTGCTGAGCCTGACGCTGCTGTTGAGCACCAAGCAGGCAGGCAGGTGCTGCAGCCAATTGCTGCACAGCGGCCTGCTGCTGGTCAGGCTGGTACTCCTGACCCTCAAAGCATTGTAGGCTGCCGTGTGCAGCAGCAATTTGAGGAGGGCTTGTTCAAGGTGAGCATGCGTTTTGTGTACTGACTTCAGATGACAACTCAATCATTATCTTGACATTACAACAGGGATAGAGCAGCCTGACTGGCAGGTGCGCCACAACTTCTTGATGACACTTTAATCATCATCTTGCCATTTTAACAGTGATATCAGCAGCCTGATTGGCAGATGCGCCACAGTCATCACAGCATCTTATTGGTCCGCAATTCAGCAATGACTTGACCTCGTCTTGCATCAGGGCTTGCCGTTGACATGCATCTTTTGCTGGCCTGTGTCTAGTGAGTCGGTCTGTCAATTATATAAGTTTGATGGGCCCATACAGCAGACACCCCGCCCTCAAATTGCTCTGTCTCTGCTGCATGCATCTGTTGCTTCCCTGTGGCAAATATGACACACCAGAGCATGGTGCCTGTCCAGCTTGTGGAAAGTGTCAACATGAAGCACAGACCAAGCATTATCTGTGAAGCGCAATGCACAAAGCTTCAGTATTTGCCTTGAGAAACTTGATCTGGATTGCAGGGGACAGTGAAGAGTTATGCCAAGAAGCACAAGTGGTTCCGCGTACAGTATGAGGATGGTGACAGGTCAGTCAGTCTTGAACTTACCTTGGTGCTCGGCAGCTTCGCTGTTGCAAACTCAGCATACAGCCAATCAGGACCCTCTTGTTGCGCAGATGCTTCATCAGCATCAGCATGCTTCACTTGAATCAAATTGGCAGCACTGGACAGCCGGCAAAATCATGCATACAGCCATCATGTTTGTGTAGCTGCAACAAACATGTGGGTTCAGTGAGGATTCTTCACTACAAATGTCACGGCAGTTTGACAGAGTCCGATGTAGCTTTGGTGCTGTATCTTGCTCTGCACACTAGCAGCACACATTGGACTTACTGCATTGCAAGCTCTGAATAACAGTGACTGCTTTTTGCACTAAATCAGTACACTTGGTACATTGCGAGCGCTGATTTAGTGCGCCTGCTGCTTGCAGACAAGACTTGACATAAAAAGAGCTGCAAACCATACTTGTGTCAGAAGCTGCCACACTTGATGCATTGCAAGCGCTGAATGAGGATTATTGCTGCCTGTAGGCAAGACTTGACATGGAAGGAGCTGCAGCCCATACTTGTTCAGTCAGAGCCCGCACAGCCAGCAGCTCAGCCTGTGCATCCTACAGCTGCTAAGAACAAGCGCAAACTGCAGCAGCCTGCAACCCACACTTGGCAGTTGACCACACAACAGGTTGCTGTCCCTGCAATCAACGCTGGCAAGCCTGCAGGCCGTAACACCACACAGCCCAGATCAGATGATCCAAGAGCAGATTTGTCAGGTGAAACAGCAGAGGCAGTTGAGGCTCCTGCTCAGGCTCCTGCTAAGGTTCATGCTAAGAAGAGCAAGGCTGTGCCCAGGTCACACAGGCAGTCACTGTCTGGTGGTGACTCACCCACTGACGACGAGGCTGTCCTGGCTAATGAGTCAACTAGGGCAGACACCCCAGCTGCGGCAAGGGCTGCTGCAGGTAACAGCCCTTGGTGCGTAGGGCAGAGGGAGGAGCGGGTTCTGGTGGCTCTTGGAGGCATGCATAGTCATGAGCAGCAGGCCTGCATGACCAAGCTGGCTAAGATCGGCGTGAGCTGCATCAGCCACAAGCAATGCCCAAGGTGCTTGCTATCTACAGTCTGTATGCTTGCAGACAAGATGCATGCTGCTCATGATCACAATGACAGTAGATGGTCATGTGAGTTTATAACACATGATAAACAAATGTGCAATGGGTTTTGGTGGCTCTTGGAGGCATGACTTGGGCCACACGTACCCCCAGCACATGTGCTGGAATGTTTGATGATTATTACTTATTGGTATTGGAGGCATGCATGGTCATGAGCAGCAAGCCTGCATGACCAAGCTGACTCAGATTGGCGTCAACTGCATCAGCCTTAGGCAGTGGTCAAAATGCTTCATGACCCATTTCCCCATGCTTGCAGACAAAATGCATGCTGCTCATTACCACAATCAGAGTACATGCAGCATGACGTCAGTACAACCACTTCACACCATACAATCATGATGTGAATTGAAGTCCTGAGTCAAACTGATCTGCAGCACTCACATGCAAAGCTGGGCACTTCAGTGCACTGTGAGTCCTGATACTGGCAAATGAGGTGTGTTGTGCACAAAATTGACACTGTGCAACACTTTGCATGGCAAAGACTCCTCCCACAGCATGCAGTTGTTACATCTGCATCTGAGTGCAAGGTGATCTGTTGTGACGGAGGCTTGGTTCTCAAGCTGGGCAGCTCCCCTACTTATGTGATAGAACTTCACATGTATGCAATAGACACAGGCACACACCCAGCATCTGTGCTGGAAGATCTTATGACAGGCATCATCACTGTTGTCATCATGCTGGGTAGCAATACAATTGCCAAGTTCACTATGCTCATTGTCATTGTCATCGTCATTTTGATTGTGACTGTTGTTATTGTCACATTGTCTCTGTTGTGATGGTTATGATGTTAATTGCTGTTCCATTATTGTTATTGCATTATCTCATCATCATGGTCATATGTATTGTGCATTTTGTTGCAGGTGGAATGCAAACATCACGCATGTAGTGCTGCCGCAAATGGTGCGCACAGTGAAGAGCCTGTCTGGCATGGCTGGTGGGCGCTGGATCCTGCATGCTGACTTTGTGGAGGCATGCGCATCTGCAGAGGCCTGGGTTGAACCGGTACAGTGCCTCTCTGCTTTGCATAGCATTCTCTGCTTTGCATAGCATTCTCTGCTTTGCATAGCATTCTCTGCTTTGCATAGCAACCTGCTGTAGCAATGGCAATAGCAATCCTGACTTGCAGACTTTTTTGTGTGTGTAAGTATTACCTTGCCAGCTCAATGGCCACTGGTGGCATTCCTGTTTCCCACATGATTCACTCTGACTTGGTTTGTGCACTGTACAGCAGTGTTGATCAGTGATCTCTGCAGACTATCACGTGATTGCTTGTGATTTTCAGGATAAGTACGAGCTTGAGTCCAGCACCAATCTGATCAGCTCAAACGCTGCTAATCACTGGAGGCGGCGATACCTGTTGCAAGGCGTTGGAGCCTTTCATCAGCTGCATGTATGCTCAGCTTGCTGTCAGCAATAACTGTTGTGAGCTCTTGAGACAAGAGAGTTGTGTGTGCATATTGTTGCTGCTAGCAGCCGCAAAACATTGCCTTTCTTTAGCTGCATGTATGCCTTGCTTGCTTCAAACATGGCTGTCGAGAGCTCTTGGAAAGAGATAGTTGCATGTGCATTCATGCTGTTGCCCAGCATCTCCTGATTGCTCTTGGCATCTCTGCATACCCTTGCGTGCATCTTTGCATTCTCAAATGTTGGGATAGAGCATCAAAGCCATTGCATCAAGCTTGTAGTTCAGCCACAATATATGCCGTTTGCCAGGAACCTAGTTGTTCATCTGTCACAAACAAAATCCAGCTTTCTTTTGTATATCTTGACTCAACATGCACATTGACAGATGGCCTCTTCAAAACAACAAAGTGGTGCAAAGGCTTTCCATCAAGATGTATAACCCTCTTCGATTCGTTCGTCCAAGCTGCTCCTTCCACATTTGTTTCACAAGATGTGTCGCAATCTTCTGAACTTTTGACTTCACTGTTATCTTGACAGGTGCTGATCTATGGGGCATGTGACAAGCCAGGACCAGAGAAGGATGACATTGCTACCATTGTTCAGGTACAGACTAGCTTGTATCAGCTGATTTTGCTGCTGCTGATTGTGTTGACGCTATGCACGTCAGGATCCCCGAACCATTGCATTCATATTGGAGCCACTTGTCAGCCATTGAACTCAGAAAATGTTTCTAGTCTTCTCAATGTAGGAAGCTGGTTCATTCATTGAAAACAGCTGATGATGTCCAAGACTGCAATCTTTTGTGTTCAAGACATTGGCAAGACAGTGCATGTGTCACAACCACTTAGCACCTGTGTCAGAATGTCTGATCTGTTGTTTGTTTATCATTGCAAGATTGTCTGGTCTGCAGCCATCAGGGTGCTTGTCCCATTCCATACCTCTCTTTCCTTTCTTACCCAAAGCACTATACTGGTCGCTCTTTGGTTGTGTCAACTGCCTACGCCCTTAGTTAAGATGTCTTTTTAGGCCGGAAAGAACAGGTGTATTAGCTTTTTCTCTTTTCACCTCCAAAGATTTTCCTTTTTTTTTATTAACACCCCGCTGTCCTGAGAATGCTTGGTTTGCAGAGTGGAGGTGGCTCAGTAAGCAAGTGTGACAAGCCCTCTGGCTCCCTCACTAAGGCTCTCTCCAAAGGGCTTGACTTGGCAATCATGAGCACAGACAAGGACTTATCTGATGCTGGCGTCAAGCAACTCCTGAAGGCTAAAGTGCCTTGCGCAAGTGCACAATTTCTGGTGGAGTGGCTGGCTCATCCCCATGCAGACTTGCAAGAGTACATGCTGTTCAAGAGCCAAATTGGCTGGTCTGCGGAGCTAGGCAAGGCAGCAGACTTGAGGGGAGCGTCAGTCAGAGAACATCCAATGTCACCGCCAGTATGATTCACAGCAGCAGCATGCTGGAGAGGGTGTTACCATTGTGCTTAAGATATGCACCTGGATGGCGGCTCTGTTGAAGGAAGCGTTATTCAGACGTGTCAGTCAGGGAGCATTACAGTCAGCGCTGGTGCGATCAGCAGCATGTTGAACACCTTGTTACAGATGTATGAGACCAGCTACTCTGTTGAAGCAGGTATTAGTCAGAAAGGTCCTAATTCCACCAATAGTGTGGTCAACAGCAGCATCACATTGCAGGAGTTGTCTGGCATTGCTGGCGCTCACTTCTTTTGGGTGACAGCACCAATGTTTTGAGCTCAGAGAGGTTCTGAGCTCAGAGAGGAATCTCAAGTGGTTGTACAGACATACACTGTTGCACGATTGTTGATTCAGCCTTCGTGCTGCGTAGCATGATTTGCTTGCTACACTTCTCCGTACAGATAGGCCCTAAGAATTGGGTCCTACAGTCACAGCCATGGCCATATGACACTGATGCCAACATGAGCAAGCTGTTGCAATGCACAGAGCTCAGTGCGCGTACCATCTGTGCGCAATTTTTGAGGTTTTGTGGGGTACTGGGGATTTGCTGTGTTACAGTACTGTATCTGCAGCAAATTTGCGGCGGCTTCGCCATTTTGCAACGCTGATTATGCTTGTGACTTCGATCACTCTGTGTGGCCTGTTAGAAGAGAAGAGAGAGAATAATTTTACATGCTTTAGCCAGCCAACAAGGCTGATCACATGTGCCACACTGTGGCAGTGACTATATGTCCATGAAATTCAGGCAGTCTTGACATAGTGGAACACCCCCAAATGATCACGTTGCGCAAAAAAAAGCGCGCATGTTATAACCGCAGCTCTCAAACAAACCAGGGTACTTGGCCCGCACCCCAG